>JAAGEH010000392.1:11850494-12121585 GCA_011751065.1 Lasiurus cinereus
GATGTGGGCTTCAAATTCTAAGCTCTAATGAACCGGACGCCCACAAGTCAGGGAGTGGTTAAAGGCTTGTCACTTGCCCTGTGCCTCATCCATCACACCTCTGTCCCTGAGAGAGATACCACAACCACATGCTCGCTCTTTAGACTAGAATCCATCTCCTGTCCTGAAACTCGTTTCCTCATTTCCATCCCACCTGATGAGTGAGCTAGAAAGCTAGAGCAACCGGAGAAGGTCACTTACCTGCCTCTTTCTCTGAGTCCTACACTGATCCCTTTGGTTCTTAAAAGTATAAGGTGTTCCAGCTCTGGCAGGATAACTCAGCTGCTTAGAGCCTCATCCTGATATACCAAGGTTTCAGGTTCCATCTCCAGTCAGGGCACATAGAAGAATCAACCAATAAATGAAGAAATAAATAAGTGGAACAACAAATCTCTCTCTCTCTCTCTTTCTCTCTCTCTCGTCAATCAATAAATTTAAAAATTGTAAGCTATTCCAAAACCCAAAATGTACTTCAACTCTCAGATTACAAAAGATTATTGTCCCAAAAGCCTCCTTCCCTGATACATATCAGCTTTTAAAATTTTCTTATCTTCTTTCAAATGTTTTACCTTCAGCCAATTTATTCAACCAACCAACCAACCAACCAACCAGTTTGCCTGAGCTCCCTGCACTCTATAATAAGTCAATTCACATTCAGAGTTGTGTGTTATTTTAGTAGTGAGCTCTGGTACACGGGAGCACAGAGGAGGGACCTCCAGCCCAGAGGAGGGGTGCAAGGGCGGAAGAGTAGAGGAACTGCTGTCAAGGAAAGCTTTCTAGAAGAGATCACTATGAGCTGGATCCTGAGGTTCAGTGGTAATTAGCATGTGAAGGGCTGAGGTACGCAGAAGAGGTCTTCCAGGTAGAAGACAAAATGATCACATTTGGAGGTAGGACATGGCCTCTTCTGGGAGCTGCAGGCCTTGAATTCAAACCTTGGTTCTACAACTTCCTTGCCATCTGACCTTGGGAGTGGTAGACAGAATAACTAAGGCTCCTAAAGATGTTCCTCTCTTAATCTCTGATTCCTGTGACTATATTACCTTACACACCAAAGGGGACTTTGCAGATGTGATTAAATTAAGGGTCTTGAGATGGGGGGATTATTCTGGATTATCTGAGTGAGCCCAATGTAATCACAACAGTCCTATGGGAGGAGGCAGGAAACCAGAAAGGAGAGAAGGCAATGTGAGGTTGCAAACAAGCTGAGCGACATGGCCACGTGGCAGGGAATACAGGCAGCCTCTAGAAGGTCCAAGAGGCAAGAAAATGCAGAGTCTCCAGCAGGAACACAGCTCAGCAGGCATCTTGATTGGAATCAGACTTCAGACTTCTGACCTTAAAAACTGTAAGATAATCAATTTGTGTTGGTAATACGTTTGTGTTGGAGTGGTAAATAGGGACAACATCCCAGTGCCTGATCACCTGTCTCTATCTGGAGCTATAAAAGCTTTATCATCACAGGGCTACTCTGAGAGGTAAGGTAAGAAACACAATAGAAAGTGCTTAGAATACTGCTTTGCATGTAGTAAGTACTCAATTATAAGTACTCAATTATCACATTATGCCAAAAAGTTTGTCTTTTTATTCCATATGAAATAGGAGCTACAGGGAGAAAATGACATGAGCAGAGCTGCATTTTCAGTGGATTCATTGGAGCAATATGAAAAATGGTTTCATGGAATGAGGGAGGGAAGACTAGCAGCTGGAAGACCAGTTGGGAGGCTACTGGTATAATCCCAGCTGGTAGCAATGGGCGTGGGATCTAAGACAGTCTTTCCTAATCCCCTCTGTTTTGTTACCACATCTTACTTAAAAAAAAAAAATGTTTTATTGATTTCAAAGGTAAGGGAGAGGGAGAGAGAGATAGAAATATCAATGACGAGAGAGAATCATCCATTGGCTGCCTCCTGAATGTCCTCTGCTAGGTATTGAGCCTGCAACCCAGGCATGTGCCCTGACAGGGAATTGAACTTGACCTCCTGATTCATGGGTTGATGCTCAACCACTGAACAACACCTGCTGGGCCCCATCTTATTTTTAATGCCTTTTTAAAATAATTGTCAATATTGTTGATTGCCAACCCAGAATTTGTTCCCCTCTTCTTCCTCCTTAAAAGAACCCTAATTTTGTTCAGGTATCACTTTCCCCAAACCCCCTTGATGTAGAGACTCCATCCTGTTTGTTCTAAAGGCAATCCCAGTCCTCTGCTAGTCTTTGGTTTTGGAATGGACAGGTGACTCAATTGTAGCTAATGAAACAGGAGGGAAAGTTAGTCTGCTCTCCTTGGAGAACCACAGGAAGAGAAGGCCCCTCTTCTCCCTGTGGCCTTGGTAATGTCTGAAGGCAGTGCCTGGAGCTGCTGCAGCCACCTTGCTTCTAACCTTAGTACAAAGCAAAACAAGATAGCAGAGACATGGGAAGAACCTGAGTACTTGATGACAGTCTCAAACCACTGATCCTAAACCTCTGAAGTCTTTTTCCACAACTGCAATTAAGCCAGTTTCTTTTACTAACAGACAAAAGCAGCTTCACACATACTCTAAGATTACGTATTTTATTTGTTTATATATTGATTATTGCCCTACCTGATAAGATTGTAAACTCCTGGACTGTGAAGTCCTTAGGCCTATAATCCCCCACTACCTTGATTGTGCTTGGTACATCATAGCTGAACAATAAATATGTATTATTTGCCTTTTCAGTCAGACTTGATGACTGGTAGACTATTGCCTATTGGGGGAAAGGAAAGAGTCCAAGATGACTTCCTGGTTTAGGGTCCGAGTGATGAGGTTGATAGGCATGTCATTAATAGATAGAGCAATACTGGAGGTGGGACAATCCAGCTATGGCACCAATGGGCATTTTATAGTGATTTTTTTGGTCTCTTTCTCCATCATGTTAACCTAAACATAAAAGGACTTTCAAAGAGAGAGGCAACAAGCACTTATTTAATCAGTAAGAACAGCTACTCAGAATGTATGGATTCAGGCAGAAACTCACATAGTGTTCCAATTAGGAGACTGGTATTTATGAGAAAGGAAAGGGGGACAATTACATCAATAGAAGGGAGGCATTTCTATTTGTGCAGATAAAGTAACATAATGATACTAATTCTAAGCAATGAAAAAAATTTTCAATTCAGTAGTCATAATAACTGCTTTCTTATTTTTCTTACAAACAGTTATTGCAGGCACAGTTGCTTTGGTCCCAATCTAAAGGTTATTTTGCTCTGTTTAACATGTTAAAGATTTGAAGCATAAGACATTTAAGGCAGTTCTTCTGGCATGGCAGCTCCGCTCCACTTTAAAGTGGCTCCATTCATTCATTCATTCATTCATCCATTTGTTCATTCATTCATTCATTCATTCATTTGTTTATTATCACTATCATGGATCCTTTGTGTAAACAATGAGTAAAGGGAAACACGGGGGACCCTTAAGAACCAAACTAGGAAATATGGTTGGGCCACTTATGATTCCCCACCCCACCCTCCGCCACACTCCAGTGTATTTGTGACTTGCTCATCTCTCATTATGGGCTTTATCCTAACTTGCCATGTTGTATAATTGTTCTCCACTTGAGAGCAGTTCTTGTCAAACATTATTAAGATTCTGATCTTCCAGATGCCTTGGGAGATGAAGCTGAGTGACAAGTCTAACAGGGGAGGAAAGCCCCCCTTCTTCCCACAATTTAAATAAAACCCACTCTACCACTAAGAAAGAGATACAACATGAAAACTCCTCTTCCAGCCTGCCCCTCCTTTGCCCATCTAGCGGTTGCAGGGCAGTTGTCACTTGACTTGTGAGATCCTGGATCTTCTAAGGCCGGGCCATGTGCAGGAAGGGCCCTCCTCGAGTACACGCACACATACCCTGTAGGCTGCTGTGGCCTGTGGTTGACACGGCAGTCCTTCCAGTGTGGGTATTTGTTTCAGGCCTTGGAGGCTGCTTTTGTTTAAAAGCTTACATCTTCTCTTCAAGTTCTCCTGATACTCAGGAGAAAACCCTTCCTCTCCTCTTTCCATGGTAACACACGGAGCTCTACCTGTGACTCCCACCCTTTCCTTCCCTCTGTCCTCAGCTGAGATGCTTGGCAGGCACGCGTGCCCCTCCCTGCCACCTACCTGCAGACACAACCATAGCACTCTCTGCCCCATGACTATGTGAGCACAAGCGGCCTGGAAAGTCATTTGCTCGTTGTTGCTGCCTTCCCCTTGAAGTAAAATGTTTTAAAAAGTTAGGGCAGCCAAGGGTTAAAAGACAGGTGCAGAGAAGAAAGACAGCTCCGGGATTTTGCTCACTCATCCTTGATGAAGTGGGGGAAGAACTCTCCTCTGGATGTCACTGGGCTGACAGGCTCTGCGGTGCTGATTGAATCCAGAAAAAGAGACAGATGAGATTTGATGCTCCCTGTACTATCTGGTCTACTTAAAACAGCTGCATTTTGGGAGAAAGCACGAGCCAGAGCACGTTGGCTCTGTTAGAGGCAATTGGAGCTTCAACGCTGTCTGGCTTCAGTTAATGCTGAGGTTGGACAGACTCAGCACGAGATGTGTTGGTCACATGCTGGATGATCTCCACTTGCTTGTCCCACCCCTTTATTCTCTGTCCTTTGCCCTGATGGTGGCCCAGGAGCTGCCTATGGACAGTCTCATTAAGGGAGGCTCTCTGCCAATGGAGGGCACTTTCAGAAGATGAAGGCGCTCACTGCATCTGATAACACATTCCCTCCCTTTACTTCTTTAGTCCTGGTGGTAACAGCTTAAAGCCTTTGGTGGTTCTGGGTGTCTCAGCACCCCTCCTAATCTTCCTGTAATCCTGCCCACCCTTATGTAAATAGTCCCTTTATTAACTTACTAGAGGCCCAGTGCACAAAATTCATGCATGGATAGGGTCCCTAGTAGCTGCCAGCTGTCAGCTGGGGGATCTCTCTTCCCCTAGCCATCTGCAGCCACCTCCACTAGCCCCGCTCCCTGGTCGAACTCCTAGTCCAACTTCTAGTCAAGGGAACAATTTGCATATTAGGCTCTTTTTATATAGGATTTTCAAACACTTTGGAATATGCCATCTGCTTCCTGCCAAGGCTCTGGCTGATACTCTCACCAAACCTTCTTATTTAGGTTAAAATGTGTTGGTGGAGCCTGTATCCAGATTTGGCAGCAAATACTTACAACTTACTGCAGTGGGCAGAGCCTCTGGACCAGCATCTCATCAGGGTAAATGACGACTGATGCTGAATTTCCCAAACATTTAAATTGGCTCCTTATCTCCCCAGTAGTTGTTTCCTGCCTGAGTTTGTGATTTGCAATGAAGTATGAATAGCAAGGTTTTAGGCAGGCACTGGACAGCATGATCTAGATGTGTGACCATGGGCAATTATCTTCCTTGTGCCTCAGTTTTCCTTGTGTCTAAAATAGGGATAACAATATCATGATCTTATAAGGTTTTCATGAGGGTTAACTAAATTTAAGTGTGTAAAGCACATAGGATAGGGCATGGCACGTAGGTAAGAAATCTCCATAAATAGAAGCCATTATTATTATTTTACTAGAGGCCCGGTACATGAATTCATGCAAGAGTAGGCCTTCCTTCCCCCAGCTTCTGGCACTGGCTTCCCTCTGACACTGGGACCTGGGCTTCCCTCACAGCTCTGGCTTTGTCCAGAAGGACATCTGGTCTAATTAGCATATTACGCTTTTATTAGATAGGATTACTGGAGAAAGGGTTTTACTTGGAATCCAATGATGAAGTTTGAATTCCAGCTCTGTCACTGGATAACCGGCTGACATTGTAACGTCATTTAAACTCTTTAAGTGATCGTTTCTACTTTCACAGCAGGGGATTAATAAAACTTGCCCCAGTCCGTGATTGCCAGACCAAAATGTGCTGCTTTATCGAACCGTCTTTGCCAACTCTAAAGCGCTGCACCACTAAAGGCCGTCTAACCCTGAGCCCTGTGGCAGCCTAAAGCAGCCCTGGGACAGCCGTGCTTGCATTTCCCCCAGGTGGGCCTCTCTCCACCAGTTAGTGTGTTGGATGCTTCCCAGTGGGTAGATCTTCCTCCCGTCTCTGACCCCAAAGCGGCCCTTCCTTCAGGAGCACTGGTGGTAAAAAAGTACAAAACAATGAGTGCTGCTATTTTGTCTCAGCTTCTCCTTAGAGCTCGGGGCTCCAGCCTTCTGCAGGGAATATGCCAGTTCTCCTTGCTCTCAGTGGTTTCTGGGAAATCCTGCCTGCTGAGCAAAGGCAGTGCCCACGGGCTCCTCCGAGCGAGAACCTGCTGGCTTCTCACAGCGTGGCCAGTGGCCAGGCGCAGCCGGCCCAGTGCTCACAGCCGGGCTGTGGGGCGCACACACGCTGCTACCCCTGGCAGCGAGCCAAAGGCTCTTTCTGAGGCGCTGCAGCACCTGTCTTCTAAGGGCTGCCATGCCGGCGTTTGACCCAAATACTCGTTTCTCTGTCTCCAGGCTCTCCACCGCTCTTTCGGTGCCGCTTCCTTTCCCAGTTGGTACTCTTCGGTGGCTTTCACTGGGCCGCCTGGGGCCGTGATGTTTCTGTGCCTCTGCGATGGCATTTTCAGAGGATAGATCCTCCCTCTTCCCTTCATGGGCTGTTTTGCTTTAGTCAGCTGCAGGGACACCTGCAGGTGCTGCGAGTCCCTCTGCCTCGCCTGTCACGCAGTCGCAGCCACTTAAGGCTGTTCCAGGCGCGCTGCTGTCAGGCTTGCATGACCGGGAGCCCAGAGCCACGTCCTGCAGGAGAAGCATGGATCTCTCCTTGCCCAGTCCACGCCTCTCAGAACAGAAAAGGACAATCAGCGGTCGGAATCGTGGGCTGGAACGTCAAATCAGGGCCCTTGGACAGCAAAGTTCTTATTCTATGGGTCAATATTTCCTACCAAACAACTCCCCGCAAAACCCAATTTCCACTTTCCTTTAGATGCAGTTACACTGAGCCCCGTTTTCCAACCTCTCTGGGCCGCAGCTATGGAGTGTTGTGGGGACAGAGCAGGTGGGAGACCCCCGCTTTGGGGGACGAGGCTCTCTCTGCCCCAGTGCTGAGAAATTGTAACGGTTTTTTTATTTGTGAATTTTAACATAGAGTGTGAGGTTTCTGAACATGCCTATTCTTCAAATAATAAAAATGCTCAACCTTCTGAGGGCATTTTTTATTAGATGAAAAGGCTCCTGTTACACTTAAGGGGGAAAAATCAAAGATCCTAAGTAATAGCTTTGATTCTGGTTGTTTTCTTACTGATGACACCGTTAGCATTCACTTAGCCAAAACAGAAATGTAGCAGTAGGAAGTTGTATACAAATATTTGCATTTATTGAAAATTTTAGGAGAAAATATTATTTTACTGGGCAAATTGTGACAAGTTTAACTATGGCATCTAATGCATTTTGAGTCTTGTTACAGCGATTTATATGTTAATGTGGCCCATTATCTAGGTCTTCATCCCTATTAGCTATTCCGTGTCAGTTGTAGAAAACCCTGAATGACATGCTCTGCAGGAGAATTTTTGGGCATTGTTCTTCCCACTATGTGATATGCCGATCATTTTAATGAACTCTATGTCCTAGAGTCATATCTTAATGAGAACTTGCTGGCTGAATAGAAAAAGGGAAGTTGCAGATCAGAGCTGCAAAAGAGTAAAGAATTTCATCATTAAAACATTCATATTCCAAGTATAAACAGACCGTGAGAATCCTTCCTGTCATTATTGGATTGGAACACGATAGTCTCCGGAATATTTCTTTTAAATCGTTTATGACAGAAAATTTCACATAATAATGTGATGAAACTCCACTGACCCATCACCCAGTTTTAACAACTATCAACATTTTGCCAATCAAGTTTCATCTATTTGCCCTGTTTTTGTTTGTTTTTAGTATTTTAAAGCAAAATCAAGATAATTCTACATGCCTGTGTGATGGTTAATTTTATGTGTCAAATTGGCTGGACCATTGTATAAGTCTGTTCAGGCTTCCATAACACAATACCACAGCCTGGTTTACAAAGCAAATATTTATTTCTCACAGTTCTGGAGTCTAAGAAGTGCAAGACCAAAGTGCCAGCAAGATGAGTCCCATTCTGAGGCCTCATTTGCTAGCTTGTAGGTAGCTGCCATTTGGCTGTGTGCTCACATGACCCAAGTGTGCATCACAAGCTTCAGCAGTGAGTGCTATGTATAGAGAAGATCTCATTTGCCTGTACACCTCCTTCCCTACCTCCACCTGAACCTCTGTGTGTTAAAACAAGTCCCAGACTGTACATAATTTCAAAGGTAAGTACTTTTTTAAAAAATGTGTTGATTTGAGAGAGGGGAGAGAAAGAGAAACATCAACTTATTGTTCCTCTTATTTATGCACTCATTAGTTGATGCTTGTATGTGCCCTGACTGGGTATGGAACCCACAACCTTGGTGTGTCAGGAAGACACCCTAAGCAACTGAGCTACCCCGTCAGGGCTGGTAAATTCTTTTGTATGTACCTCTAAGAAATCAGGGATTTTTTTAAAGCATAACCAGAACATCTTTGTCAAGTCTACAAAAATTAACAGTGATACCTTCACATTATCTAGTATTTCATTGGGTGATATTAAGATTTCCTTGATTGTCCCATAAATGTCTTTAGGAATCTGGTTTGTTGCAATCAGGTTTCAAACAAGATTCACACATGACATCTGGTTGATATATGCTATGAACTGAATTGTGTCCTTTCCCCCAACTCCCAAGTCCACGTGTTGAAGCCCTAACCTCCATGTTGCTGTATTTGGAGACAGGGCTTTTAGGAGAAATGACGGATAAGTGAGGTCATGAAAGTAGGGATCTTAATCCAATAGGCTTGGTGGCCTTATAAAAAGAGGGAGAGAGAAAGAGATCAATCTCTCCATCCATGTGCATATGCTAGGGAAAACACCAAGTAAGCACACAGCAAGTAGGTGGCCATCTGCAAACTGGAAGTGTTCTTGGAAGACCCAACACTGAGGGCACCCTGACTTCAGACTTGGAGCCTCCAAAACTGTTCTTGAAGTTTATGGTATTTTGTTATGGCAGACTGAACTGACTAATACAATATACAGTGGTACCTCGAGATACGAGTGCCCTAACATATGAGATTTTTGAGATACGAGCCGTCGACCGAGCGATTTTTGCTTTGAAATATGAGCAACATTTGAGATAGGAGTAATTGCGAGGATCGGCCGGCTGCACATGACCCACCAGTTTACCTCGACTTGAGCGTCTCATAGTTACCCACGCCTCAAGGTTACGGAACGAATTAAACTTGTATCTCGAGGTACCACTGTACTTCGAAGTTTCCTCCATTCCTCCATGATGATCCTCTTTTTATGCCATTTATTTGACAAAGACATTGGATCATTTGTCCTATAGCAATTCTCACATTCCAGATTTAACTGATTGTATTTTTCTGGTGTCATCTATCATGTTCCTGTATCCCCATGTCTTCTGAAACCAGGTATTTAAACCTAGAGTCTTGAGTCAGTTCAGGTTCATTTTGGCAAGCATTTTTTAAAGACAGTTAGTTTATTGTGCATTCCTATGGCATCACAGCAGATAAAGGATGATGTCTTGTGTTTCTACCTTTAGTGATTTTAAGATGACAGGTGGTTCTAGATATGGCTGGCCTGATCTAACCATAATAAAGATCTCCATGAACTTTCACCTAATGGCTTTAGCAGCCATTGGTGTCCACAGCCTAGATCATTAATTCAATAAAGATTTGAAAAGATGACTCTCTAATTCTGTTCTTTCTTCTGCTATTATTAGCTGTGATTCTTATATAAAGAAAGAATTTCCAGCCCTAACCAGTTTGGCTCAGTGGATAGAGCATTGGTGTAGACTGAAGGGTCCCAGATTCGATTCTGGTCAAGGGCATGTACCTTGGTTGTGGCACATCCCTAGTAGAGGGTGTGCAGAAGGCGGCTGATCAATATTTCTCTCTCATCGATGTTTCTAACTCTCTATCCTTCTCCCTTTCTCTCTGTAAAAGAAATCAATAAAATATTTTTTTAAACGGTGTTGGACAAACTTAAAACAAAACAAAACAGTGCTATGGATCTCGCCCAGCCAGTGTGGCTCAGTGGTTGAGCATCAACCTATGAACCAGGAGGGTGTGGTATATAAAAAAAAATTTCCCATATTGCTTACTAGGTTACCCTGTAGTTCAATTTATACAGACAAGGTAGGATAAGATTCTTTCATTTTATTAGCAGCCTGTCAGGGGTTGGTATACTAGCAACCTCTAGAGAGTATCGCAAATTGGCTTTTAAATGATCATTATGTGAGCTCTTGGATTTTTATATGTTTGATGGGTTTCATCTATTATGATTATTATTTTTTATTAGTGTTCAAACTGACTCAACCATGGCCAGGGAGAGCCCCTTTAAAGTAGTTTCTATATCCTTTGCCATGATCCCAGGATTCTTTGATAGAGGCTTTGATTTTAGGCATAGCAAATATTCCACCTTCATCTTAACAATTCCTGCCTCAGAGCTTGGATTAGTTGTTTCTCCAAGGATCCCTAGTTTCTGTTAGTGAGGAATATATTTAGAAACCACATACAGTGCTAGAGTGGCTTACTGCCACTGTGTTGTTCTTCTTGGTCTTGTGAATAATATTGAGGAAATGAAAATGTCTTCAATAATGAATGAAACTGCACTATCTCTTAAATTACTCAAAGATTGTTTAAAATATGCTTTATTTGATTAAGAGAAAAGTAATTAAAAAAACAATATTAGTAGAAAATGAGTTGGCAAATTAAACGTATCATCTTGGATAGATTAATGTTTTATAAAAATGATGGCACAGCCCTAGCTGATGTTGCTCAGTTGGTTGGGGCATAATCTTGTGTACCAGGAGATTGCTGTTTCAATTCCTGGTCAAGTGCACATTTCTGGGTTGCAGGTTCCATCACAGGCAGGGAGCCTACAGAAGGCAGTCAATCAATGTTGCACTCTCACATTGATGTTTCTCTCTTTCTCTCCCTCCCCCTTATCTCCTCTCTAAACATCAATAAACTATTCTTTAAAAAATGATGACACAAGTATTGAATTAAAAGCTATATAGTTGTGCTGTGGCCAATATGGCTCATTTGGTTGGGTGTCATCCCATGCACCGAAGGTTTGATTCCTGGTCAGGGCACATACCCAGGTTTAGGTTTTGATTCTGACTCGGGTGGGGGGGGGGTCTTGTACATCAATCTTTTGGTCTCTTTCTCTCTCTCTCTTCCCTCTCCCTTCCCCTCTCTCTAAAATCAATTATATAACTTGCTGAATGTTGTACTGAAGGAACTGGAAAAACTGAATCACTGGACACTCTCAGATAAAATTCTGGATTGGTCACCCCACCAATATTCTACCATCATCAAGAGACGGGCCCTAAGATACTGTGGGGTGAAGGCATGTATGGGAGTGGGGTGAGGTGAGGGCAATGTGAATATATGTACACATGTAATATATTAACTAAAAGAAAATGAAAAAATTAATTAATTAATTTTTTAAAAAAGAGAGAGAGATAGGCCCTGTCTGCAAAGCCATCCTAGCTTTCTTTTTGAAGTATTATATTTATTTTTGTCCTCTTGGAAGGGGAACCTCTCACCATCAAGGACATTAAATTTAGTTTTATTTTCTTTGTTTCTAATTACCTTAACCTTTTGGGGCTCAACTGTATGTCCCATGGCCCTGCAGTCTTCTGCCTCCTTCCTCCATGGGTCCGCCTGAGTCTTTGCCCTGCTGTTTCTTCAGCCTGAAGCAACCTACCACCTCCCCCCACACATGAACATACTACTCACTTTTCAGATCTCAGCTCAATTGTTACCTTCGCAGGGAAACCAGCCCTCAGACCAGGTGATGTCCTTCTGTTCTATGCTCTCATGCCATGCTGTGCCCAACCTTCTCAACTCCTGACATGGTTTGTAATTAAACATTTATTTGCGTGATAATTAGTTAGGGCTGAGAGATAGGGACCACCTCTGTTGTGCTCACCTTTGCATCTTCCGTGCCTGTCACAGGGCCCAGCACAACAATAGGTGCCAATTACTTACGTCAATAACTAAATGAATGCCTGGCAGCTGGCTGGGAGAGGACAGTGAATGCTGCACACTAAGAAACGGCACACCTGGGCCCACGCCTGGACAAACTCTGCCACATCCGGAGTCTTCCTTTCTCCAGCTGCAGTTCAGCTCCCCTCCAGACTTGGCCACGGCCAGAAAAGACTACGTATTAGCCTGCTCCATGTCAGCGGCTAGCTTATCCACAGCGCGTGACCTTTCATCCTTTACTCTCATGCCATAAGCTGTTATCCATTGTGTGTTGGCGGTACCTTAGCTCATGCTGACTTCTACTCCCACAATATTGGCCTCTGGTTTCTGGCCAAATTACCTCCTCAAACTCCAGTTTCCTTCTGTGACAGGTCCCCTGGTCCACATGCCAGCCCACTTGATGCTCCTCTCATCGTCCATCGTCCTGTCCTTCCGGTGACAGGCTCCTACTGTGTGATGGGGGTTTTAGTCTGTCACTTCTTCACTGTTTGATCTTGAATGCAACTAACCAGCTCTCCGAGCTTTAGTTTCCCTAATTAAAATATAGGCTGAGAGCAGGGGTGTTTGGGGAACTAATTAGAGAAGACAGACCAGCAGCACTTCGCTGAAAAGTAAAGAAGGAGAAACTGACAAGTCTAGATTTGGGGACCACATCCTTAGAGAGGTGACATTTGAAGGGTAAGTAGTAGTCGTTTTAAAAGGGGTAAGATGGCTATGATGACGACTCAATTCATTTCAACAGGTATTTTATGGAGCAATTGGTTTCTAGACTTGGATTAGTAGTTTGGATAATGCAAAAGGCATAACCTGTTTTGGGCTTCATGCTGCTGACAGGTGAGTTAAGAGACCACATATAAAGCAGTGATTCTCACCAGGGGTGATTTTGCTCTCCAACGGAGAAAAAGCTCGAGATTTTTTGTTGTCATAACTAGGGAGAGGGGTATGCTATTGGCATCTAGTAGTAGAGGTCAAGGCTGCTGGTAACATCTGTACTGCACAGGACAGTTAGTACAATAAATGTCCATAGTGTTGAGACTGAGAACCCTGACACAGTCAAAGCAATTAGCCAAAAACACAATACTGAACAGCAAGTGCCAACATGAAGACTACAGACATTGCCACTGCTTAACATTTGACTGATTTTTCAAGATTCACCTCACATATCCTCTCTCCCCTGAAGTCTTCACCAGTCAGCCTCACTATGGCTTGTTACTAAGACATGGACGGCAAAGGCAGGCATAACTAAGCTCACATCCCAGCTGCACAACTGATTGGCTGGGGGACTTTGGGTGAGTGTTCTTACCTTTCTAAGCTTCTGTGTTCTCATACATGAAACAGAAATAATATTCCTACCTTGCAGTATGGAGATGGTGATTGTACTAGGTACATGTTCCTGGTGCCTAGTGTACGTCCAGGAGCAGGTGACCCTACTTTCCTTTGTACTCCCACAGTGATTTGGTTTTCAGGTGCCAAGGTCACTTAGCTAACTTCACCCTCTACTAGGTATGTCTACTTTTATTATATTTCAGGTGTGGCTCAAAGTGCTTGACATATTTCAATTCATTTAATTCTCATAGTTAATATTAACTGAAAGTCTGTATCCTCCCAAAACCCATGTGTAGAAGCCCTGACTCCTAATGTGATGTTGTTGGCAGGTTGGGCCTTTGGGAGGTACTTAGGTTTAGATGAGGTCCTGAGTGTAGAGCCCTCATGATGGGATTAGTGCCCTTGTAAGAAGAGGAGGGGCCCAGAGCTCCTCTCCCTCCCAGTTAGGCTACAGCAAGAAGGTGGCCATCTGCAAGCCTCGCCAGAGGCTGAAGCTGCCAGCTTTTTGATCTTGGTCTTCCAGTCCCCAGAACTGTAATCAATAAAAGTTTGTTGTTTAAGCCACCCAATCTACGGTATTTTGTTACAGAAGCCTGAGACAGGAGAGCACACCCTTATGAAATGGGGACAGTTTTTAAATCCTTTTAATAAATATGAAACCCGGAGATGTTGGCTGTTCTGCCCACAGGCACACAACGAGCAAGCAGAGGAGTGGATTTGAACCTGGCCTCTGCTTCCGCAGCCTGGGCTTTGACTCTTCCCAGCTGCCTTGCCGCTCAGTCATCTAACTAAAAGGGATATAGGACTAGAGGCATTGGTTCATCCTTTCAGTAACCTTTTTGAGTCTTTACTATTTATCAGGTGCTTAGCTGAGGACGGGGGAAATACAATCAAAGAGACCACTTGAAGTTCTCCTCACCATCTAGTCAGGGAGATTAGCAGAAAAAGTCAATGATTGCAGGAAGATGTGATAAATTCAGGTACACTATAGGAAACAGAGGATGGAGGTTTAGGTCAGAGAGGGAGGGGAAGGGTTAAAAGACAAAACCAACTTTGAATCCCAGCTGTGCAACTTTATAGCATTTTGACCTTGAGCAAAGCATTTAACCCCTCTAAGCCTTGGTTCTTATCTGAGGAAAGGAGGTAGCACTTACTGGCTACTTTGTGTGAAGATTAAATGAAACAGTGTATGTGGAAGGGACTCCTAAAATAAAAGAGTAAGAGCTCAGTGGCCTCATGTACCTGGGAAGGCTTCATGGAGGAGATTGGATGCATGGTTTGGAGGGGAGGAGTGGATGCTCTAAACCAGTCGTTCTCAACCTTTCTAATGCCGAGACCCTTTAACACAGTTCCTGATGTTGTAGTGACCCCCAACCATAAAATTATGTTCCTTGCTACTTCATAACTGTAATTTTGCTACTGTTATGAATCATAATGTAAATATCTGTGTTTTCTGATGGTCTTAGGCGACCTGCTAGCGGTTCTCAACTTGCAGAGTCTAAACAGTGATGATAACCTGGGTAGAGAGTTGGGCTTCATCAGGGTTTAATAACAGAGGGTAATCCTGAATTTACCTCTTATGAATGGACATCGTCTGATGTGGCCCCTTCATGAGCTTACAGGTGGGCAAGCCTCTACTGCACAGCGCGTCCTCCTTTTGCCGAGAGCCACACTCCCTGCTGCCCTGCGCTGTGGGGAGCCAGGAGGACTTCCGAAAGAGCTGTATGATGAGGCAGAAGGCAGCACTCAGCTCTGGCTCAGTCTCCACCAGCTGTGTGACCTGGGGAAATGGTTAAACATCTCTGACCTTTATTTTCTTATCTGAATCTGGGGACAATGTTAACTATTTTGCATGTTTGTTTTAAGGCCTGGAGATAATGTATGTATAGGACTTGACACAAAGCCTAGCACACGGTTGTTATACCATAAAATGGTAATTATTACCACTGAAGATTTGAGGAGGCTTTGTACTCCTGAGTGAGGAGAGGCTGTTTAACACCACCCTGAGACTGTAAAAAAAAATCGCAGTTAAGGTCAGTCAATAGCAAGCGTATTTTTCAAAAAATACTGAACTATAACAAACATAACAGAAAAGCACACAAATATAAGTTCAAAGCTTGTTAAACTTTTACCAATGAGCTCACCCGTGTAACTAATACTCAGACCAAGAAGTAGATCCTGACCAGCACACCAGAATCCCACCTCCACATGTCATTCTGACCTGGAAGTATAAGTTAATTTTGGCTGTTTTTGAACTTTTGGTTCTGGCTTCTTTCATTCTACATTATGTCGTGAGCCATGGCTATGTTATTCATTGTAGCTGCTGTTCTTTCATCCACATTGTTACCTAGTGTTCCATTGTGTGAATATATTGCAATTTATGCATTTTAATTACACACTCTTAAAAATAATTTTTAATGTGGAGTATCTGGCCAATTTTCTTAACTTGCTACTTAGCCTTTATATGCTTGTACACATTCAAAAAAGTTAGGTTCTCACACTTTGTTAATCTTAGCACAAAACCCATTAAGAAATCTGGGGGGCAATGGTGAGTCCCTGGTCTCACAGTCCTGCCAGAGAGTGAATTCCTAGTCTACCTGGGGAGGAAAGACAGCTCTACATGGAAGGATCCGGGTGGTCCTTGAATTATATTATAACACACGCATTATAATGGTCTTTGCAAAGCTTTGTCTCCTCACTCAATTGTTTGTTTCGACCTCTCTTTCATATCAGAGGGAAGAAAACTTCCAATCTTAGAAACTTGTTTTTCTGTTTTAATCTTCAAACCTGCCCCAGTTATTGGTGGAACTATGGCTATATTGAAAATATTTATTTGCTTAAGTTCATAGGGCTGACATTGTTGTTGATACTGTTGCAATTAGCTAATTATTAATAACTAGAGGCCTGGTGCATGGATTCATGCACTGATGGGGTCCCTCAGCCTGGCGTGCCCCCTCTCACAATTCAGGACCCCTCGGGTGATATTGGACTGCTGGTTTTGGCCTCCACACATCATTCTGATCTGCAGAGATGTAGCAGTGTGTGAAGCGGTAGGTGGCTGGGGAGGAGCCCGAACAGGGGCCAGGTACTGCTCCCACTCATCCCTGTCCTTTTGTGCCTGCCACTGCCATCGGTTGGTAGTACTGTCGCAGATGCTAGAGAGACTCGCTCTGCCACAGCAGTACTCATCAGGCATAAACTGAGTTTCTGGCTGAGCTGTGCTCCCACTATGGGAGCACACTGACCACCAGGGGGCACTTCCTGCATTGAATGTGTATCTCCTCATGGTCAGTGCCCGTCATAGCAACCAGTTGACTGGTTGTTCAGTCATTCAGACGTTTGGTTGCCTAGGCTTTTATATACAGAGATAGAAACAGAGCAAAGGAAAGACCAGACATTATAGCTATGTTCCCTGCAAAACATTGGTGGAAGGGGACTAGACAAAGGGAAGATAGACTCATGACCAGTAAAGTGGAAATGACTAGGGAAGGTGCTTACTGTCAGTCACACCTGGGGACAGAAATGATTGGCATGGCCACTGCAAGCCTTTAAAGATTTTGGATACTTAATCCCTGGGCTCTCTTGGTTCCTCCTGGCATGCGTGGCTCATGGCTCATGCCTGGCTTCCTGGTGTTCTCGTGTGTGGCCCATGGCCAGGTGGACCCCACACACAATGGACTGCAACTAGTCTGAAGCTGTACTGGACCTGTCTCTAACATGGAGAGGAAACTCTGGACACTGGCTTTGCTTCCAGCTTTACTGAAACCCCAGCCACACTTCCATAACTGGACTAAGGGAAATGGTATTTTAGAAACACAGGGAATTAATTCCACACAAATAAAAATCACTCGTTCTCCCATGCAAGTCTCGGAAAATTCTTTTTCTCGGGATATAGTAAGAACTCCATCCCCAGCAGCACTCAGTGGGAAGAGGACCCCCGCTGTGCCTGGCATCACTTTGATATGAAGGGTCCTAGCTTTTCTCTGTATTTTGCTTGTTTATTTTATTAAAAATCCTAGGATGATGTGAGGTCAGAAGTTGGCCAGCCCAGCTGTGGATTATTTGAGCTGAGCAGCTGGAATTACTTTTCACATATTTTGGCAACAAGGAAATCACAAATGTATTTTGCCCCAAGTACTTTTATACTTTTTTTAAAGTGTGTAGTTTAGAAATTTAATCCCTTTACCCTTAATTACTTTAAGTTATACTCATTCAAGTAGTGTTTGTAAAAAGGTATTTTGTTCCAAGAAACCTGTAAGACATTAAAAATCCTACATTACTTTCCCTTGCCAGAAATAGAATAAAAAGTGACTGCCAAGAAGCTTCACAAACACTTTGTAAAACTGTTTGGCATTCTTTCTCAAAATCGAACATTTGTATAACCTATCACCCAGCAATTTCAGTCCTGAGTATACATCAACAGAAATCCATGCAGAGATGTGCACTCAAGTCATGGACCTGAATGGTCACACCAACACAATTTCTAACAAACTCAAATATCCATGAACAGCAGGATGAATGAATAAACTGTTGTACAATCATACAATGGAATATTACATAGCAATCAAATGAGAGAACTGTAGCCCAGCCAGTGTTGCTCAGTGGTTGAGTGTTGACCTATGAACCAGGAGGTCTCCGTTTTCTAGTCAGGGCACATGCCCGGGGTATGGCTCAGCCCCCCAGTATGGGGCATGGAGAAGACAGCTGACCAATGATTCTCTCTCATCATTGATGTTTCTATCTCTTCCTCTCCCTTCTTCTTTGAAATCAGTAAAAAATGCATATATTTTTTTAAAAGAGTGAATGGCAGTTACGCATAACACTGTGGATAAATCTCCAAAACATAATGTTGAATAAAGGAAGTGGTACAAAAAAGAATGCATTTTATATCATTCCATTTATATACATTTTTTAAGTCTTAGAAAAAGTAATCTTTGTTGTTAGAAGTGAGAATAGTGCTTATCTTTGGAGAGTGGGAGGGGGATAGAGATAGAGGGGGCTTAGGGAGCCTTTTGCAGAACTGGGAATATTCTACTTACTGACCTAGAAAATGGTTACACAAATGTGAGAACCTTGTGATAATGCACTATCCACTTTTGATTAGTAAGCTTGCAAAATATATTTTTAATTGATTTCAGAGAGGAAGGGAAAGAGAGAGAGAAATATCAATGATGAGAGAGGATCATTGATCAGCTGCCTCCTCCATGTCCCCTAATGGAGGTCAAGCCGGCTACCTGTGCATGTGCCCTGACCAGAAAATGAACCAAGATATCCTGGTTCATAGCTTTTCACTCATCCATGGAGCCACATACCAGCTGGGCGATTAGTGAGCTTTTTAACAAACAAAATTTTTTAAAGTAAAAAAAAAAAGCATTCTAAACCTCATAAGTTTTAATATTTTAGGAGAGTGATCTAAATCTGAGAAAATATATTCCATTTCCCCAAATCTCATCCCTCTTGCTTCATCTAATTCTAAGGCAGCCTCCATTATAAAGTACATAATTGTGTATTTGAATCATTTGAAATACGCAGAATGGACATCACTATAACAGTTTAGATTAGAAAATAATATATTGGTCTCCTGGTTATAGATTCTTATAACTCTTATTACAGATAAGATACAGTTTTCTTATAATTAATTAAAAAATCCACTTCTCTATTAGTTAAAAATACACACACACACACACACACACACACACACACACACACACACACACAAAATAATTCACCTGTAGAGTGAATAATTCCACTCTCTTCTAGTGAGTGCAATATGGTTTTCTGAATCTTGACACAACCTTGGAGCTCAACTATATGTATAGAAACTTCAAGTTGCTGAAACCGATTAGGCTCAGCGGATAGAGCGTCAGCCTGCGGACTGAAGGGTCCTGGGTTCGATTCCAGTCAAGGGCATGTACCTTGGTTGCGGGCACATTCCCAGTAGGGGGTGTGCAGGAGGCGGCTGATCAATGCTTCTCTCTCATCGATGTTTCTAGCTCTCCCTTCCTCTCTGTAAAAAATCAATAAAATATATATTAAAAAAAGAGAAACTTTTCAAGTTGTGAAATGATAAAATGTTTTCTGTGTATTTCAATTTCCTTACTGATGAGTTACATGCTCCTGCTCAGAGTAACTATTTATTGAACTCCTGAAAGATTAAAACCACCCACCCAGAATTTCCTTCCAAAGCCACTGTGTGTTTGGTAGCTCATTAATGTTAATGAGTTAGCACAGTGTCCAGGACAGGCATAATTGGATAGTTAGGTCTCCACACAGCCAATATAGCAATAAGTGCTTCCATTGTTCTCAGAGAAAAACTGTGGCCACTGATTTTTAGAGCTTGTTTTCACGGAGTGTTCTGCTTAACCACAAAACCTATGCACAGGTATAATAAAGAATAGGTTGTGGTTAGAGGGAATCACAGGGTGGAAAAATAAAGGCAGCTTTTGCCCTTCTAGCTCAAGACCTGGACCGGTCTGTAGTTACACTACAAACCACTTATTTGTGTGTTCATTGCACAAAATCTATTGGATCCATTGTTATTATTATTATTATTATTATTATTATTATTATTATTTAGTTTTTCTTCTCTTTTCCCCTATGGCATAGTCAGTGGTCGGCAAACTCATTAGTCAACAGAGCTGACCATTGGCATAGGTACATCAGAATGGTTAATACTAACTGGTTGTGAAATGAATGGATACAAGACAATGGATATTGGTTTATAAAAACTAACACAATCCCCTCATTTTTCAGGTAAAGAGTGTGCAGGCCAGAACAGAGGCAGAGAGAGGCTGCAGGTTCCCCTTCTTCTTGTTTACTTATCTCTCTCTGGCAGGTAGAATAGGGCTGCTGACTGTTGCTCTACTTAGCAGAGCTTTGGGTAGAGACATGCTTATCTGAGAATCAGAGTCCACAGTAGAAGGTTTCTCAATCCTGGTCACCCCCTATCCACTCATACACTGTACAGCTTACTTTAGAAACTTCTTGCTTCATTTTTTCATCCCCGGGGCTCTACCCTGAGCCCCTATTTCCAAAACTTGGCTTTCAAGAGGATGTTCCCAATAGAAGTTCTACATTTGTCTCTACTGCATTCTAAATGAACGCTGTGGTTTCCATTTGCCCTTTTGTCTCCATTCTCCTGAGTGTCTCCCCCTCAGCACTGGACAGGTCCCAAGATGCTCTAGTTGCTGCTCTGAACTATTCTACTGACTCTTTCTATAACACGAAATAAAAATTTATGTTTCTGCAATGTCGGCAAGAAGAGACAGGTCACCAGCATGGCACTCAGGCAGAGTGCATTGCAAGTTGAAAATGATTGAAAACAAAGGTTGTCCATAGAAGGAAGAAATCCCGAGCAGCTGAACAACTAATAACAATGAAACCGATGTTTCCACCTTTGGGACCTTTGGGTAACATGGCAATGCTGGCACTGGGGTATGTCCGGTCTTCAGTCTTGGGCTCAGTGGTCCCTGGTCCACCACCTTGCAGGGGCACAGTAGGTCATTTCCACAGATGCTACCACTAACACCTGCATGTTCTGTGATTTTTATGAAGACATGTCTCATTTAAAAAAGGAACCAGAATGTGGTTAGCAATTCTAGGAGCCTTCAAAGAGTGCTTGAAATGAAAATATATATCTTCTGCTCAGCCGATGTGGCTCAGTGGTTGAACATCGACCAATGCACCAGGAGGTCACATTTGATTTCCAGTGAGGGCACATGCCCAGTATGCAGGCTCAATCCCCAGTAGGGGGTGTGCAGAAGGCAGCCAATCAATGATTCTCTCACATCATTGATGTTTCTCTCTCTTTCTCCGTCTCCCTTCCTCTCTGAAATCAATACAAATATATTTTAGAAATGTATAAAACATATATGACTTCTAAAACAAAAGGATATTCTGTTAATCTAAATGGAAATGGGACTTTAGGACTACCCTAAATGTACAACCAAATGCCAATAATTGTAGAATCATGAATAATTTTTACTTTCTTCTTTATAATTTACTTTCTTTTTAATATTTTTTGCATGAAGGCAGTTTTTAAATTTCTCAAGAACTTTACAAAAATAGAGAAAAGTATAATAAAACATTGAAGTTAAAGTTGCTAGTCCCACTCCCCTTACCTTATTTGTAGAAACCAGCACTATTGGTAGGTATTTATTGTTTGTCTTGAATGTGTCAGGGTTTTTCAGAGAAATGTGTGTGTGTACGTACACATGTGTGTGCACACATGTGTGTGTGTGTGTGTAAATGTTCTATGGACCTGGAAAGTGATAAACAGATGTAAGATGCACACACACACAAACACACATACATATGAAACAGAACTAATAGAATATATATGAGAGAGATTTATTATAAGGAAATGGCTCAGGAGATTATGGAGGCTGAGAAGTCCCAAGATCTGCAGGATAACTCGGCAACTGAAGACTCAGGAAGAGCGGATATTCAACCACTGAGCCACATTGGCTGAGCAGAAGTCATATATTTTTATTTCAAACACTCTTTGAAGGCTCCTAGAATTGCTAACCACATTCAGATTCCTTTTTTAAAGGAATATAAAAGTTCAAGGCCAAAGACAGGAAAAAGTTGAGGTCCCAGTTTGAAGACAGTCTGGCAGGAAAGAATTCTCTCTTACTTGAGAGTTAGTCTTTTTATTCTATTCAGATGTTCCAGTGATTGGATGAGGCCCAAACATATTAGAGAGCATAATCTGCTTTACTTGGTCAAACAATTAAAATGTTAATCTGATCCAAAAACACCCAGAATAACGTTTCACCAAATATTTGAACCCCCTGAGGCCTAGTCAAATTGACACATAAATTAATCATTACAGTCTTCCCAATCTATTTTTAAAAGTCTCATATTGAAATTTAATTTGCATGCTGATTTAATGTATAGTCATAGGAGTTCTTCTAATGTCTTTTAAACACACACAAACCATATATATATATATACTCATAAAACATAGAGAATTGTTTGCATGTTATTTTATTATCAACATAAAAGTAATTATATTTTTATTTTAATCAACATTATGTTTCTGAGGCCAATCAATATTGATATTAAAAACTGCACATGATCAATGGGCTTGCAGAGGTGGGAATGGCTGGGATGGGTGGGGGGGTAAAAGTCAAGCTGGGTAAAAGGAGACATGTATAAAATTTTAGAGAATAAATAAATTAATTAATTAAAGAGAAAAACAAAACTGCAGTATATTTCTTTACCCTGGTGTGGTATGTCATTTAAATATATCATCTTTTATTTATCCACTAGAGGCCTAATGCATGCAATTTGTGCAAGGATAGGCCTTCCTTCCCCTGGTTGCTAGCACCAGTTTCTTCTGGCACCTGGGACATGGACTTCCCTCTCAGTCTCACTTCCTCCGAAAGGTAACCTGGAAGGATGTCTGGTCTAATTACCATATTATGCTTTTATTATTATAGATTTTTATTAATGGTCATTTATGTTATTTTCAATTTTTTTTTTTGCTGGACTTCGATCTTTTTTTATTTTTTATTTTTTTAATTAAATCTTTATTATTCAGATTATTGCATTTGTTTCTCTTTTTTCCCCTCCATAGCTCTCCTCCACTCAGCTCCCACCCTTCCCTCTGCCCTTATTTCCCTCCCATTGACCTCATCCATAGGTGTATGATTTTTGTCCAGTCTCTCCCTGTACACCCCTCACCCTTTTCCCCTAAGAATTATCAGTCCACTCTATTTCTGTGCTCCTGATTCTATTATATTCACTAGTTTATTCTGTTGATCAAATTTTTAATTCACTTAATTTTTAGATTCACTTGTTGATAGATATGTATTTGTTGTTCATAATTTTTTGTCTTTTACCTTTTTCTTCTCCCTCTTCTAAAAGAATACCTTTTAGCATTTCATATAATACTGGTTTGGAGTTGATGAACTCCTTTAGCTTTTTCTTATCTGTGAAGCTCTTTATCTACCCTTCAATTCTGAATGATAGCTTTGCTGGATAGATTATTCTTGGTTGTAGGTTCTTGCTATTCATCACGTTGAATATTTCTTGCCACTCCTATCTGGCCTGCATTGTTTCTGTTGAGAAATCAGCTGACAGTCATATGGGTGCTCCTTTGTAGATAATGAACTGCTTTTCTCTTGCTGCTTTTAATATTCTCTCTTTGTCTTTTGCTCTTGGTATTTTAATTATGATGTGTCTTGGTGTGATCCTCTTTGGATTCCTTTTAATTGGGGTTCTGTGTGCTTCCTGGACTTGTAAGTCTATTTCTTTTACCAGATGTGGGAAGTTTTCAGTCATTATTTCTTTAAATAGGTTTTCAGTATCTTGCTCTTTCTCTTCTTCTGGCACCCCCACAATTCTAATGTTGGTACGCTTGAAGCTGTCCCAGAGGCTCCTTACATTATCTTCACATTTTTGGATTCTTTTCTTATCTTGCTTTTCCAGTTGAGTGTTTTCTGATTCTTTATATTTCAAATTTTTGACTTGATTCTTGCCTTTCTCTAGTCTGCTGTTAGGACTCTGTATAATATTTTTTATTTCAGTCAGTGTATATTTAATTTCTAGTTGGTCCTTTTTCATCTCTAGTTGGACCTTTTCCATCTCTAGTTGGTCCTTTTCCATCTCTAGTCGCATCTTTTCCATTTCTAGTTGATTCTTTTTCTTCTCTTCTTGGGTCTCGCTAACTTTATCCAACTTTTCTAGGATATTCTTGAAAAACCTTATAAGCGTGGTTTTGAACTCTATATCCAGTCATTTGTTTGCCTCCATTTCTTTTGTTTGTGATCCCTGTCCTTGTCTCGGCATTTTCACTATGCCGGGAGAACTTCTGTGTTGGATTCAGCCTTATGATACCAGAGTTGCCAAACCGAAGAAGCCTCTCTGTTGAGCTTGGGATGGGTGGAGTCTCAGGGCTTAATTGACTGCCTTGCCTTCCAGTCGGCTCCACCCGCCATGGCCCCTGAGTCTCACTTGACTGGGTAATCGCTGGAGCGGTACCTCTAGACCGTTGCCTTTCCAGCTCCCCTGCGCTCCAGGACCACACGAGTCTGGGTCCCCAGGGTTTCACCCGAAACTGGGATTTAGTGGAGTCAGAAGTGGCACAGTTGGGAGGGTCTGTCTCCCGCCCACTCGCAAAAGCCAGCGGCACAATCAGCAGTCTGTCCTCTGTGTGCAGCGTGCCACCAGACCTCTGATCTTTTGTGACACCCCTAAATTTCTGTGCCCCTCTTCCTTTTCATAGTCCAAACTCCCCCCATATGAGTTTTGGCTGGATCTGGGGTTTAGTGTTGTAGGATAAGGGGTTCAATGCCTTTGAGAGTCTCCGTTTCCCTCCTGCCAGAGAAAGCCAGGTACTCCAGCACCCGCTCTCTCCACGCGTGTGTCTCCGTACCTCAGCTTTGTGCAGCTCCTCTGGGTCTCTGTGAGCCCCTCTCTTTCCCTCTAGTTTTATAATTTCCACTCAGCCAGCTTTCCTGTGGTTCTGGATGATGTCAGTTCTGTCTTTTAGTTGTAGTTTTGAAATTGTTGTGCGAGGCAGCAGTGTAGGTGTTTACCTATGCCGCCATCTTGGATTCTCCTATTTTACATATTTCTATACCTCAAGCAATTCAGCAGTAACTAGCCTAGTATGGGTCTTCTTTTGAATGGTGCCAGGGATTCTCTCTGGAAATTCTAGCATTGCTCTAGTGGAGTTGTCAGGTCACAGTGTATGTAAATATTTAGTTTTACTACAGACTGCCAAATTACTTCCACATGGCAGCATACTCCCACCAGCTATGTATGAGAATTCCCATTTGCCCACATGGTGGTCAAACCTTGATATTTTTAGATTTGTTAATTTTTATCATTCTGATGGATCAGAAATAAAATCTCATTCTGGCTTACTTTGCATTGCTCTTGTTACTAGTGAGATGTTTTAATGGCCATTTAGGTTACCTCTTCTATGAATTACCTATTTATCACTTTTATCTACTTTTCTGTTCAGCTATTTGTCTTTTACCTTATTTGATGGGGTTCTTGGTATATTTTGTATACTATATGTTGCAAATATCTTCTCCTTGTTTGTCATTTACTTTTTAACCTTGATTATAGTATCTTTTCCATTGTGGCAAGTGTCTCTGTATATGTGTCTGATTTAAGAAATATTTCCTTAATATTTCTTAATAAGAAATATTGTGAGATGCACATACCCATAAACACACATACATATGAAACAGAACCAATAGAATATATATGGAAGGTTCTAAAGTTTTGTGTGTGAGGTATGAGGAAGGATCCAATGTTATTATTTTGGTGGAGTGTGGTGGTGAGATATTGTATCAGTTATTTGTTGCTGTAAAACAAATTACCCCAACAATCGGCAGCTTAGAACCACAGACATTTGTTATTTCACAATCTCTGGTGGTTGGAAATCTGGGAACAATTTAGCTGGGCTGTTTTGGTTTAGAATCTCTCCTGAGATTGTAGTTAGATGTCAGTCAAGGATGCAGTCATCTGAAGGCTGTTCTTGCAAGATGGCTCACTCACATGGATGTGGGCAGGAGACCTCAGTTCCTCCCCATGGAGGCTCTCCACAGGGCTGCCTGACAGTCCTGATGAGATGGTAGCTAGCTTCCCCCAGAGTGAATGATCCACAAGAGAGAGAAAATATGTGCAAGCAAGAAGCTGCTGCCTTCTATGATATAGTCACATGCTGTCACTTCCACTGTATTCTAATCATTTGAGCTTCTTCACTAAGTCGAGCCCACTTTCAATAGGAGGGAAATGACACTGAACATCTTCAAGGCAGGAATATTAAAGAAGTTGAAAGCCACCATAAGTATAAAAAGTTATTTGCCGCTTCCTAACTTACTTTTAAAAGCCTACCTTTTCTGACTGACCTATAGTGACACTTTTTTAAAAATATTTTACTGATTTTTTACAGAGACGAAGGGAGAAGGACAGAGAATCAGAAACATCGATGAGAGAGAGACATCGATCAGCTGCCACTGGGGATGTGCCTGCAACCAAGGTACATGCCCTTGACCGTAATTGAACCCAGGACCCCTCAGTCCGTGGGCCTATGCTCTATCTATCCATTGAGCCAAACCAGTTTTGGCTAAAGTGACACTTCTATCATTTATCTGATTCCTATCTATCTATAATAATAAAAGCATAATATGCTAATTAGAGCAGACATCCTTCCAGATGTCCTTCTGGATTATGTTCCAGATGAAGCCAGGGCTGCAAGGGAAGCCTGGGTCCCAGGTCCAGAGGGAAACTAGTGTCAGTAGCCAGGGGAAGGAAGGCCTACTCTTGCATGAATTTCATGCATTGGGCCTCTAGTATTAATCTATAATAATAAAAGCATAATATGCTAATTAGACCAGATGTTCTTATGGATGACCTTCTGGACAACCTTCCAGATGAAGCCAGGGCTGGGAGGGAAGCTAAGGTCTTGGGTGCCTGCCAGTGGCTGGAGGGAAGCCTGGGTCCTGGGTGCCTGCTGGCAGCCAGAGGGAAGCCCAGGACCTGGGTGCCTGAGGAAAGTTGGTGCTGGCAGCCAGGGGAAGGAAGGTTACTCTTGCACAAATTTCATTCATCAGGCCTCTAGTCCTATCTAATAAAAGAATAATATGCAAATTGACCATACCTCTGCTATGCCACCAGTTACACACACCAGCCAATCAGGAGCAAGTATGCAAATTAATCCCAACCAAGATGGCTGTGGCCATGGAGAGAGCAGGAGGGAGGCTTGGGTTTCCCTGGCAATGGAGGAAGCCAAGCTTTCCACACACCCTGTCAGGCCCAGGCCTCCACTCAAGGCTAAAATGTTTCAATTATAGAAGATAAATAAATTCCAACAAAAATGGTGGTAGCCATGGAGCTGGAGAGAGCAGGAAGCTAGGGTTGCCCCCGGTGATGAAGGAAGCCAAGCTTTCTACAGCCCTGGCCTACCTTGGCCTCCGCTTAAGGCTACAAAGTTTCAATTATAGAAGATAAATAAGTCCTAACAGAAATGGCTGCTGCCAGGGAGTGAGCAGGAGGCTTGGCTCCACTCCAGGCTACAAAGTTTCAATTGTAGAAGATAAATAAATCCCAGATACCAGGGCCTCCGCTTTGGTCACCAGGGTGCACGGCCAGCCTGCAAAAACAACACAGGCCCCTCGCTCAGGCCACCCTACACCCCAAGGGAATCCTTATCCTAATCTGGGATACCCTTCAGGGCAAACCAGCTGGCCCCCACCCATGTACCAGGCCTCTATTCTATCTAATAAAGAGTAATATGCAGATTGACCATCACTCCAACACACAAGATGATTGTCCCCATGTGGTTAAAGATCCTCCCCCCATGTGGACACAAGATAGCCACCACCAGATGGCCTGCAAGGGAGGGCAGTTGTGGGTGATGAGACCAGCAGGGTAGGGCAATTGGGAGGGACTAGGCCAGCAAGGGAGAGCAGTTGGGGACAATCAAGCCTGCAGGGGAGGGCAGTTAGAGGTGACCAGGCTGGCTGAGGAGGGAGGTTGGGGGCGACAGGGCCTACAGGGAAGGAAAGTTGGGGGACTAGGCCTGCAGGGGAGGGCAATTAGGGGCAAACAGGCTGGCAGGGGGAGTAGCTAAGGGTGATCAGGCTGGCAGGCAGAAGCTGTTAGGGGAAATCAGGAAGGCAGGCAGGCAAGCAGTTGGGAGCCAGCAGTCCTGGATTGTGAGAGGGATGTCCAACTGCCCGTTTAGGCCTGATCCTGGTAGGTCTTAGGATCTACAGCAACAGTTTGCTACCCACAGGTTGAGAACTGCTAGCAGAGATGCCTAAGATAATTGGAAAACACAAATATTTACATTATGATTCATAACAGTAGCAAAATTACAGTTATAAAGTAACAACAAAAATAATTTTATGGTTGGAGGTCACCACAATATGGAACTGTATTAAATGGTCGTGGCATTAGAAAGGTTGAGAACCACTGCCCTAGAGAAACAGAGAAGCCTATCTATCTCAGCACCCCTTGGGCCTTTTGTTTTGTGCTCTTGGGAACTCTAAGCAAATATGTAAGTGTTTGTTCTGCTGGAGAAAAACCCACATAGGAGGGGAGGGGCCCTGAGTCTCCCTAGAGAAAGAGGAAGGCTAGTTATCTTAGCAGCTGGCTGAATGCAGCCCAGAGCTGAGCCCCTAGCTGAGTGCAGCACCTGAGTGATTACCTGCAAGGACAGCAGACATGCCCAGCTGAGCACATCTCAGACCCCAACGTCACAGTAATTGTTTTAAGCTATTAGGTTTTGGGTAGATTTGCTATACATCAATAGAGAATTAACATATCATTGCTTTTTAAAAAAATTACCTTATATTGGAGTCATAGATGAATTTGGGGAAAGAAATATAAAGCCTTTCTTTGTGTCTATGTATTCAGCTTTTATTTTTTATTTTTCAACAACTCTACATTTTTCTTATAAAGTTCTAAACACCAATCTACTGCATTTCTGATCAGTTATCAATGATATAAAGGAATACTGATAATTTTTATGTTGACCTTGTATGCAGCAACCTTGCTGAACTCTTTTATTCATTTTAATAGTTTGTCTGAAGAATCTCTTGGATTTTCAAAGAAGACAATTTACAAACAAATTCACCCTGATTCTTTTGTCTCTTTTTTCTTGTCATAAGGAAGAACCTCCAGTCCAGTGTTGGATAGTAGGGTAATAATGGGCACCCTGACTTGTACCTGAATATAATAGGTATGTGTTTAAAATTTTATTACTAAGTCTGATACCATTATAGGGTTTTTGGAGGAAATATTTTTTATCAAGTTAAAGACATTTCTGTCTATTCTAAGTTTGTTTAAAATCTTATTTAAAAAAATGAATTATTATTGTATTTCCCTATATTTGTTGAATTGATCATATGGTTTTCTTCACTATAACATCTTCATATTTTATAGTAACTTGATATATTTTTCTCATGTTGACTCATATATATTTTTACAAGATAAATCTTAGTTATAGGATGCTAAATTAGATTTGCTAGTTTTTTATTTGGAATTCATATAATTCTAATTCTTATAATTATTAATGTTAACAAACTAAACTTTTGTTGGTTCTAAAAAAAATTACTATTCTTTTCTGTTACCACTAGAGGCCTGCTGCATGAAATTCATGCAAAAGTAGGCTTTCTTCCCCTGGCTGCCAGCACCGGTTTCCCTCTGGCACCCAGGACCCAGACTTTTCTTCTCCAGCTGCCGCCAGGCACCTGGGACCCAGTCTGGCTTTCCTCTGGCTCTGGCTTTGACAGAAAGGATATCTGGTCTAATGAGCATATTGCCCTTTTATTAGTTTAGACTAGAGACCTGGTGAACGAAAATTCATGCACTGGAGGCAGGGGTGGTCTCTCAGCTCAGCCTGCCCCCTCTTACAGTTCAGGAGCCCTTAGAGGTGGGAAGCAACCCAGCGATCAGGGAAAAAAGATGCCTCTATTACATCTTTGCTGCTGCCATTGCCAGCAGCACAAGCTTCGGCTGGCCCTGGTTATCTGAGCTTCGGGCGGCCACCACCTGAGGCTTGCCTGTGCCTCAGGCCAGCCCTGGGCAGCTGAGGGGCTGAGGGGACTGGGGGACTCTGGAGGCAGGTGCATGGAGTGGCCAAACCTTGGGGGCAGGTCTGGCCGCTCCGCATGCCTGCCACCCCATCAGGGCTGAGGGGACTGGACACCGCCATCTTATGGCTGTGGACACCACCACCTTTGAGGGTGTGGCACTCAATTAGCATATTCTCTCTTTGTTAGATAGGATAGGCAGCTAGGACTTAACAAAAGAGAAGGGAACTAGACTGGCTGGGCCTGATTGAGCCTGGAAGTTACTCTTAATCAAGCTATCAGGCTTAAGTCTGGAAATTATAGCTTCAGACACACCAGGGGCTAGCCAAATCCCTGCCAAGGGAATTAACACCCTTCTGTTGTTTCCCCTCCTCTCTCCCCTTCCCTACACACCTTTTGTATGGAGGAAGGATGGGCTTTCCAATTTCCCTAGGGTTCAACTGGTCCACTTGCCTGAACTATAGGGGTGGGAGGAGGAATAAACAATAAAGGGGAAATTCCTCTACTGGGCACATGCCCAGTAGAAGCCAAGATGGCCCTGGGGGAGGTAAACACATGTACAGTAGGAGCCAAGATGGCATAAAGAGGAGGTGTCTGGCCTGGGAAAAGCACTGGATTGGATGAAGGCATGAAACCTCAGAAGATTTAGGACAGAGGCTGGATAGGGGAAGACCCAACACAAGCTCTCAAACTGCCAGGAGAGATTAGTTTGTTTGAAAGAAAACTTATGCCTTCCCAAGCTGAGGTAATATAATCAGAGCTTATCAAAGGATCCTCTCAGTAGCACAAGCTTTAGTTCTGCGCTTACCCCTTCAGGCATTCTGCCTCTGTAGTAACCCTGTAGGTTTGACAGTAGCATGGGCCCAAAACTGTGGGTTCCAAGTGCAGGAGTGCAGCCAGGGACAGGGACTAAGCTGAACTAAGCTTTGGTAGGAACTGAACTGAACTACAGCAGCTTCCTATGCCCTGCCCATGCCTGGTGATGACTCATCTCTGGATCCTGGCCCTTCTTCTAGAATTAGAAAAGACAAAGCTGGACTTCTACAGCAGGATGGAGCTGAGCCACCTGGTCTTGGATAAGACACTGGCACCTGGGGACAGTCCTTAGTGTTTGCTCCAGCTCTGATAAATCTTACCACTATATCCCATCCTCCTCGAAACACTTTGCTTGCAACTCCATGGAAGAATTTCATTTTCACTGGTAACCTCATAAAATAAATTCTGTAACTTTTCCTTTTTTTGCCTGTTGTCTGGAATTATTTGGCTAAGATAAATTTTCTGTTCCTTGTAAGTTTACCTATAAATTTGTCTAAACCTGTTGTTCCTTGAGGAGAGATATATGACTACCCATTCACTCATTTATTAATTTATTCTTTTTGTTAATCCTCACCTGAAGATATTCCCCCACCCATTGATTGAGAGAGATAGATAGATAGAGAGATAGATAGATAGAGAGAGAGATAGAGAGAGAGAAACATCAATGTGAGAGACACACATTGATTGCTTTCCTCATGCATTTAACCCAAATAGAGCCAGGAAGCAATCCTGCAAGCCGGGTACAGGTACATGCCTTTGACTGGGAATGGAACCTGAGACTCTTTAGTACTTGTGCTGAGGCTGTTCTAATAAGCCACACCAGCCAGGGGCCCATTCACACATTTCAATAGTTCCAGGCATATTCAGATTTTCTATTTCTTTGAGGTCACTTTTTGAATTGATACGTTTCTATAAAGTTGTCCATTTCATTAAAGTTTTCAAAATTATAGACAAAAATTTGTTTATAGCATTTTTGTCCCTAATATTGTTTATTTGCCTTTTCTCTTTTTTCTAATCAGACTTTCCAAAGACTGGCCTATTTTATTATTGTTGAATTAACAATATTTTGGTTTCATTGATAATTTTCATATTATTGGTTTTAGATTCTATTATTTGTTTTATACTAATTTCTTCTTTTAATATTTCTTTCTAGACTGTTGAGTGTTTAATCCAATAATTTTCAGGTGTCTCTTGTTTAAAAAATGCATTTAAGCTCTAAATTTCCCCTTGAGTATAATTTTAGTTGGAACTCGTATGCTTTTAGATGCATTCTTTCATTGTGTTTCATTTCTAAATCTTTTTTTATCTTCATTATGGTTTCTTTTATAATCCAGAGATTATTTAGAATATTTTTACTGTCTAGCTTATGAAATGGGAGATTACATTCCTTTTTTTTAAATCACAAATCTGAATCTTTATTGTTCTGAAATAAATGTTATCAACATAACTCAAAACAAAAACTCCAATATTCAGTCTCAGAAGAGGTGTGGCACAAAGGCCCATCATATATAACAAGAAAACTTCCTTAAAAAAAAAAAGAACGAAAAAGTATTATGAGAAGTCTTTCATATGAATAAAAATGCACCCTTGGAGTTTTTTTCCTCAGCTCATTAGCTTGTATGCATGCACGTAGGAATAAAAAAATTTACATTTTCTTCATAATAGTTCTTGCTGTGATATTTGACGGACTTTTTGCCACTCAACAAATTAATTAAGAAGAACAGGCCATCTTCATCATAGTTACTAAGATCAGCATGGACTGTTCTGCTGAATTCTAATACATTGTACCACTGATCTTTATTCATAATACCATACTTTGATTGCTCTAGGTACTGGTAAAATACTGAAAACAGTGGCCATGTCCTCCCAAGCAGAAGAGCTAACATAGATTTAGCAGTATCAATATCAAGGCTTCTCTGATCTTTATCCCTTGCAAAATCAAAGGCATATCTGTAGATATTCTTAAATGAAGAAATATCATTCAACTGTGAGCGCAAAAAGTCAAATTTGTTCTGTAATTTTTCTGTGCAGTCACACTGTAATGAAGTCATGCCCTTTAACCATTCTTCCTTGGTAAAAAATCCCATGTTTTCAGCCTCCAATTTCCACGCTAAAACTAACATAATATTTTCAGGTTCAACACCAATGTCTTCACAAAATTTTTCCATTCCTTCTGGCCCTACAACTTCATCAGGACTTGCATACTCATAAAACCAAGCCAGCACTTCTTGCTTGAAAAATGTTCCTCTCCATTTATTAGTCTAGCAGGGGGTTGGGATCTGCAATAGCTGGAGATTTTACACTTTTTGAGGCCCCCGTCTTCCGCTACTGCCGCTGCCACTCCAGAGGATTTTCTCTTCTTCTTTACCGGCATCTTCCGCCGTCCCCTGAAGGGCGGGCAGGGGAACCGGGGGAGGGGGTCGCTGCCCATCCTCAGTGCTGGCCCCCGGTTCCCAGAGACAGCAGCAAGCCTAGTAGCAAAGTCTCCAGCCCGCACCGCAGCTTCCCAGCCCGGCCGCTGGCCGCTCCCACGTCTCCTCCTGGTCTTCCTCTGCTTGGGGCAGCGGGTCACTTTTCACCGATGGACACTGCAGCTTGGTCACTCCTGGAAGGGAGAGCGCGGACTGTGCGACACCGCCACCAGTCACAGACTCCGAGAGACGGGAGATTACATTCCTACTGTTTTTTCTATTTTTGGTGCATTGTGGTGAAAAAAAAAAAATTGGTATGACATCATTCCTTTGAAATTTGCTGTAGTTTTCTTTGTGGCTAAACAAATGGTCAAGTGTGTAAATGTTCTGGGTGGGCTTATAAAGGAGCTGTATTTAGTGAAGATTTGTTTCTAAATCTCTATTATTATATGTAAATATCATGTATTATTTTCATAATACGTAAATGTTTTCATTGTTTGAAAAAGAGGAGTAAAAACAATCTGTCTTTCAGGAAACCTCTTACCAGGTGAGGAAGAAGGGTTCCAGAAGCAGAAAGCGAGTTAAGATCCTGGAACAACAGGGCCCTTAGCCGTCACCTTGCCCTGGAAAAACCGTGTCCTCTCTGACTCCCAGCTTCCTGAGGGTCTAATGAAATACTTCCACTGTTGGAAATGCCAAAGCACTGCATCGTGTGAATGCTCTGTGCTCCCAGTGACCAGGCAGGTGATGCAGAAGTACTATCTGTCCAGACAGCACAGTTATGTTCCACGAGCTAATTGGGCCCTGCCTGTTTTGACTATTTCTCCTTTGTCAATCACTGATTGGGTTCTTTAACTTGGGATATTATCTGATTAGATCTGATTGGATTGAAGTGAATTAAAGTGAACTGCATATTCATTTAGCTTGGCTGAAGGTTGGTGTTATACCTAAGTGTGGCTAGGGAAGGTATGGATCCTATAACCAGTCTTTCCTTCAGTTCCATTGAGACCTTGTTGGGCTGGTTCTTTCCTTTAACTAAGAGAACTGTCACAAGGAATTCACAGGGCAGGGATTTTGTTGTTGCCTTCTCTCTACTTTTCTTAGCTTGGACTCTCATAGACGAGCTTTCCTCAAGTATTGTTGCTGTGTTCCTCAGTAGGCAGTGGCTCATTTGCTTACTTGTATCTTCCTTTTATTTCTTTGGCTGTGATTTTGCACATGCACGAATGCCACTCCATTGCTAGAAGACATTCTTCCAGTTGGGTAGAAGCAAGCTTTCCAACCCATAGCCAGAGGGGCCAGCATTCTCCTGTGGGTTAGAGACCTGATTGAGATCTGGTCACTCCTACCTCAGGGCACCTCAGGGCCCCACCCTGTAAATGCAATATTTTTTTTTTTTGGCTTTTTAAGCATAACATCCTAATATATATATATAAAGCCAGGGCCCTCACGACCAGATGGGATGACCCCACAGTAAGAGTAACAACCACACAGCAGCTGCATAGGGCAACCAAGTAGGCAGGGGGGTTAGTGAGGGATGACCAAACTACTGACCAGCAAGCTGTGTGGGGTGACCAGGTTGGCAAGGGGATCAGTTAGGGGTGACCAGGCCAATGTGGGGGGAGGTAATTGGGGGTGACCAGGCAGGCTGGGGGGACAGATGGGGGTGATCAGGCCATCAGGCAGTGGTGGTTAGGGGTGATCAGGTAGGCAGGAAGGTGAGAAGTTAGGAGCTAGCGGTCCTGGATTGTGAGAGGGATGTCCAACTGCCTAAACCGGCATTTGGACATCTGCCTAAACCGGCAGTCGGACATCCCCCAAAAGTTCCTGGATTGGAGAGGGTACAGGCTGGGCTGAAGGGGACCCCCCCCATCCCCATGCATGAATTTTATGCATCGGGCCTCTAGTTATGCTATAATCATTTTCCATGCCATTACATATTAGAAAAGTTTTTAATGCTTATGTGGTTAATTTATTTATCAACTTCAAGGGCAGTGGCCTCAATGATTACATACTCTAATTTTAGAGTCAGGTGATTTCACTTAAATTCTTGCCTGTATAACCAACCTCAGGCAAGTTAACATTTTTTTGTAGCAGTTTCTTTATTTGTAATAATGAGGTTAATTGCACATGTCTGAAAGAGCTATGGAGGAAATGCAGACAAAATGCTTAGCTTAGTGCGTCATCCATAGCAAGTACTCAAGACAGGTAGCTATTATTAACAACAAGAAAACCCCTTGTTATTTTGAAAGTATAATGAGTAATGGGTACTTTTAAAAACTCTGTTAATGAAAACCAGTTCAAGAATAAATTTCAGCACTGTGCATATTAGAACTGCTCAGTAGAACTACTCTAGGGTCTTACATAGTTTTTTTTAACTTGGCAAAGCTATATTTCAAAAAAAGAGCAATAATATTTTATTCCACAACTATTAATATTTATAAGGATATTATGTATTTAATAAAGCAAATTTTATGCACTGAGGGGGGAGGTCCCTCAGCCCAGCCTGTGCCCTCTTGCAGTCTGGGACCTCTTTCTCCTTACTGCCCATCTGCTTGCTGCTCCTTAGCACTCAGCTCACTGTTCTTTAGTGCTGCCACTGCCGTGGAGATGGGAGAGGCTCCTGCCATTGCTGCTGCACTCATCAGTTGTGAGCCTGGCTTCTGGCTGAGCAGTGCTTTCTCTGTGGGAACCCACTGACCACCAGGGGGCAGCTCCTGCATTGAGCGTCTGCCCCCTGGTGGTCAGTGTGCATCATGGCAACTGGTTGTTCTGCCCTTTGGTCAATTTGCATATTAGGCTTTTATTAGATAGGACACTCAGCTAAAAATAACTAAAACCTGTTTCTAATTTACATTAAAAAGACCTATAAACAAATCTAACTAAATAGCAAGACTTCCCTTTTTATTTTTCATTAAAACATTAAAATATTTCCAAAATTATGGAAGCAAATAAACCAAGTTATTTGCAGTGGCTATGTAAGAATGGACAGATTAAGGTAGAAGGCATCTTATTGTCTGAAACTTCTGTAATTATGTATAAGTGACTTTTACAATAAAAATATTTTAAATAATCATTAAATTATTATGAGAAATTCCATTGCACCATCATCCTAAAATTATGAATAAAAAGTGATTCTTTCGTATTTTTATTTCTAAAAGGTTTAATATGTTCTTTTTGGAGTCACATGATAATTATCTTCAACTAGAAGCCCAGTGCACAAATTCCTACATTTGGGGGTGGGGTCCCTCAGCCTGGCCTGCACCCTTTTGTAGTCCAGGAGCCCTCAGAGGAGGTCTGACTGACAGCTTAGGCCTGCTCCCTGGGAGTCGGACATCCTTAATGCTACAGCAGAGGCAGGCCATGGTGCTCACCAGCTGTCAGCCTGGCTTGTGGCTGAGTGGTACTCCCCCTGTGGGAGCATACTGACTACCAGGGGGCAGCTCCTGCATTGAGCTTCTGCCCCTGGTGGTCAGTGCACGTCATAGTGACCAGTCGTTCTGCCGTTCAGTCAATTAGCATATTATTCTTTTATTATTATCTTCAATGACATTAAAACAGGCAGAACGTCTTTACCCAAATGCAAATAGAAGTGGTTGGATTGAGGGAAAAGGAACCACACCCAATGAACTACCAGGCCAGGGAAATTTCATCTTCTTGTTATAGCACCAAGTGCCCTGTATTATCTCAAATACCTGTCCCAGCATCTTCATCTCTATGCCTGCTGCCTTTGTTCAATCCCCTTCCTTTGCTCTTAGGTTATTGCAGTGGCCTCCTTACAGGACTGGGCTGAATTTGCCCTTACAATCCACCCCCCATAATGCAGCCTGAGTGATGGTTCTAACATGCTGATCTGATTGTTCACTGCCTGCTTTAAGTCTTTCAGGAATTCCCTACCACATCCTGGCCTCCTTCACATACATCCTCCACCCTGGCTTAGCCTGTTTTTAGCTTCCCTCTCTCAAAAATATTCTCCCCTCTTTCTTCTAGCTAACTTCAGTAAGTTTTTCAAAACCTGGACCTAGCCCATTCTTCTCTTTGCAAGTCTTTAAAGTCTTCCTGTTCTGATTTCAAAGCCTTCCTCTGCTCCCAAATCTTCCCCCGCAGGTCCCACACTCTGCATTTGCCACTCTTCATTGTCAACTCAAATCCCCAAGCAATAGGCCATCAGGCAGAAGCAACCTGAGGTCAGAGGCTCTGTCATACTCAACCTTGCTTCCCAGACCCTAAACTTTTCTTGAGCATGGCACTTGGCAGAGTTTTAAGAAATTTATAAATACTAATACATACAATTCTCATAGTAATACATGGTTACTAGACGAACACATATAGATTGAGCATCCAGCATGCACTGAATACTATTTTAAGCACAGGAGATTCAGAAGTGAATAAGACACACAAACTTTGATGTTAGTGAGTTTGTAATATGTTGAGGCAAATGGATGAGAAATAACAAGTATCTATATATATAAAAGGCTAAGCAACCATTTGACTGACTGGTAGCTATGACACGCACTGACCACCAGGGGGCAGACATTCAATGCAAGAGCTGCCAAGCTGCAGTGACTTGGCAATGGCGGTTCTTGGGTGATGCACCCTGGAACCAGAGAGGAGGGAGCCCAATTTTGAAGTGTGTTACCCGAGAACCACCCTCTTATAATTCGGGACCCCTCAGGGATATTGGAGAGCCAGTTTCTGCCTGATCCCTACAGGCCAGGCCGAGGGCCCCTACCTGCTGAAGGGATTCAGCTCACTCCACAGACATCCTTCATGCCATGGTGCCACCACTCCAGGTGCAATCAGCCAGGGAGGGACCATGAGAAGTTGGCTCCAGGGTATGTCCAGCCTGTCTCACCCAGTTCTACCCTGCTGGCCACCTTCTAATTAATTTCCTTTCAATGTGCATGAATCTGCACCCAGGCAGGAGTATAATATAATGTGAGGTTGTGAGAGGAGCTTTAAAGAAAAATACAGCTAGACAAAAGGATGAAATGTGACACAGGTACCATTTTAGGTGGGATGGTAAGGCAAGGCCATGTGAGGAGGATATTTGAGCAGAGATCCAAGTGAAGTGAGTGAATGAGCCACATGGGTAGGTAGGTAGAACTGGAAGGGTGGGATCAGGCAGAGAAAACAGCAAGTGCAAAGGTCCTGAGACAAGAACAGGCTCAGCCTGTACAAGGCATGAGGGGTGGAAAGTGGTAGGCGATAAGATATTTGAGGTGGAAGTTTAGGTCAGACCGAGCCTTTCAGGCCTTCCTAGGGAATCCCTGAAAAACTTAAAGGTATATTCACTGGTAGGTATGGAGCCTGGTGGAACCTGATTGGACTTATCTTTTATTTATTTATTTTGTAAATATATTTTTGTTGATTTCAGAAAGGAAGAGAGAGAGAGGGAGAGATAGAAACATCAATGATGAGAGAGAATCATTGATTAGCTCCTCCTGCATGCCCTAATGGAGCAGCCTAATCCTGACTGGGGATTGAGCCCGCAATTCAGGCATATGCCCTGATTGGGAATTGGACCGTGAGCTAGCTCCTAGTTCAGATTGGGGCTCAACCACTGAGCCACGCCAACCAGGCTGGGCTTATCTTTTAAAGAATCATTGGCTGCTGATTAGAGATCACGGGCTATAAGGAAACGAATAGCAGCAGGTAGAGAAAAAGTGAATGCTGTGGTCCAAACGGTGATGATAGTAACTAGGAATTCTCACCATGGACTCTGGACACACTTTAAAAGCAGAGCAGACAGGATCTATGGAGGCCTGGTTGTAGAGCTATGACAGAGAGAAGTCCTGTATGGCTCCAAGGTTTTGGTCAGTTGGGCTGGTAGTGTCATTTGTTGAGATGGGAATGACTGAGGGAGAGGCAATTGGGGGTGGGGGAAGGACCAAAAATGAAGTGTTTTGTTTTGGATCCATTTGGTTGAGGTGCTACCACGGTTCAGTTTTGTCTCCTATGAAATGGAGATAATGTTTATTATATCCATTTTTAATGAGAATCAAATGTGATCATTTTTTTGATATTATGTAGATGGAAGGTTTATTCTACTTATTCACATTGAAGCTAGGAGTAGAGTTCCCTTTAAAAGAACACAAAACTCCCTCTTATGGGCTAGATATTGCTGCCCTTATACAATTGTCCCCAAATCAAGAAGTGATGTTGGTAACAGACCTGCTCCCCATACTTATTTAACATTTATATAGTGTTTACTATGTGCCAGACATTTCTAAGGTCCTTATAAAAATTAACCCAAATAATTCTCTAAAATCATTTGGGGTGTAGACCATTACCTGATTTTACAGGTGAAACTGTGGCACAGAGGTGAAGAAACTTAAGGTCCCACAGCTAATAAATGGCAGAGCCAGGAGTCAATGCTGGTGTACTGGCTCTGCGTCTAACCTCAATGCCAAGCTCCACATTCCCTGGGCCCTGTGAGCAGGGTTAACGCTGATATGTGATCCTGCCTCTTGTGTACTGAGGAGGTGCCCATGTCTTACACTATTGCCTGCAGCTCTGCCCCAATAGGCATTTTTGCTTGTCTTTTTTTTTTTGCAAACTGCTCAAAAGAAGCCTGTCAGCATTGGTGGCAACACCTCCTTTGGTCTCAGACCTTCCCAAGCTGCTGGTAGCCACCCGGAGCACTGACTGTTTTCTGTGCCTTTCTTCTCATGCTTGAGGTCAGCCTTCTTCCCCACATTGCCACAAGCTTTTGTTGTTGTTGTTGTTATGCTCTCTCCATGTGCCCTGCCTCATGCAAGTTGTTACAAGTTATTTTAAAGGCTTGCAAGTACTTATCACGTATTCCACTCATGATTTGAAACAGACCATGTGCCATATTGAGCTGAGTGGTGAAGCGATAACATGACAGGACCCCAGGTTTACTGCTTTTCACTTTTGGGTTCCCTCCCAGCACCAAGGAGCACAAAGCAGGCATTCAACGAATATTCATTCATTTATTTAGCAAATGTTTATTGTCTACTACATGCCAGGAAGGCAGTGAGATAAGGGCTGAGAAAATGGCGGGAAATCAGACATGTTGCAGGGGGTACCTTGGCAAGGACCCAAGAAGAAATCGGGCAGTAGGAAGGGGGTGGAGGCTAGCTAAGTGTGGCATCTGGTCAGTGATTCCTAGGTCTCTAAACCGAGATGCAGACACACATGGGCGGCAGCCGCTTCCGGGACCCCTGCCCCGAAGTGGCCACTGAGCACAAGCGTCTGCATAGGGGCCGGCCTCAGGAGGCAAGCAGAGCTTGTGGAGATAGATCGGATGGAGGGCGGCTGGGCCAGGAGTGCACGAACTCAGGGGTGGCACACCACTGGAGCGGGCTTTTTTTAGAATGAGAGAGAACTCTTCAGTTCTCTGCTCCTCTGGAGCCTGGATTCTAATCCCAAGCCAGTTGCTGACCTGTTGTGTGACCTTGTCCAAGTCCCTAAACCTTCCCAAGTCTGTAACATCATCGGTTAAATGGTGAGGGGATTAAAAGAGAATGCCTGGAAAGCTTCCCTGCACGGTTCCCCGCCTGCTCCCGGAACAGAGGCTGTCATTACACCACATTGGGTCCCCTGGCCTCCTCCCGCAGGAACCTGCGGCGGTCTTTTCGGGGACCCGCGGCGCGTCGGTGCTGGCGCGCCCAGTCTTGATAAATTTATTAGCTTGCTTGGGGCGGGGTTTGGAAAGAGGCGAGGAGGGGAAGGAGGCGGTGGAGGGCAAAGAAAGGAAGAAACCGAAGGGCCGGAGGCGAGTAAGGCGGGGCGGGGAGGAGCTGGGCTAGGTTCCTGGGCCCAGCGCTGCGCGCACCCGAAGCCCGCGGCGGCGGCGGCGGGGCGGGGACCGCGCGGAGCGGCCAATGGCGCGCGGCGCAGCGGCGGGGGCGGTGCAGGAACACCCGGCCACTGACAGCCAAACTCCCCAACTCCGCCCTCGTCCCCGCGGGATCCCGGAGCCTAGCCGGCCAGGGCCGGGGCCGCCGGAGCCGCGCTGCGAGCGAACATGGCAGCAGAATGAGAAGGCTGGCGGCGGGTCGTGGCCTCTGCCGTTGCCACCGCCGCACCGCAGTTTAAGATCCGCGCCCCACGCCCTCGGAGCCTCGTGCTTACAGGCCTCCTGGTGGCCGCTGAATTATTTCATTCTAGGCGAAAGGTGGGGGAGAAAAGGGACCCCGCAGCCCAGTCGTTCCGGGCTCTGGCAGCGTGTAGAAGCCGCGGAAAAGACGTGGGAGAGAGTCAGTCCCGGGCTGCAGCGGCGCGTGTGCGGGGATGAGCCGGCCATGGAGCGGCCTCCGTGGGGCGCACGCAGCCGGCTGGCGCTGCGGCGGAGGTGCCGCCTGAGCCGAGGTTCCAGGGTGCTTCGGAGCTTCGGGCGTCCTGGGTGGGTCTCTGCCGCTGCCTCCGGGAAGGACGGGAGCCCCGCGTGGCGGACACTGCAGCAGTCACTGCACTGAAGCGCCCCGAGACTGCTCTGCCCTGCAGCTGGTGTGCTCTCGGCACCCGGGCGCCTTGCCCAGGGCACGGCGGCTGGCGCGCCTTGGAGAGCCGGGTGCGGGACTGGCTGGAGGGGTGTGCGCGCGCGTGTGGGACTGGAGAGCCAAACCAAAGCAGAACCAAGTGGACCTGAGCAGCCATGCTTCCCGGGGTGGGCGTGTTCGGCACCAGCCTCACCGCTCGAGTCATCATCCCTCTGCTGAAAGACGAGGGTTTCGCGGTGAAGGCGCTATGGGGCCGCACACCGGAGGAAGCGGAGGAGCTGGCCAAAGAGATGAGCGTTCCCTTCTATACGAGTCGCATCGACGAGGTGCTGCTGCATCAGGACGTGGACTTGGTGTGCATCAACTTGCCGCCGCCCCTCACCAGGCAGATCGCTGTCAAAACCCTGGGTGAGTGCCCCCTCCCCCACCCCCTCTCCTGGCTCATCTCCTGGCCTTTCCCGCTGCTTTTTCTCCTCTCTCCCTCTCTTCCTCCCCGAAGCTTCCAAGGCGTCTACGCTGACCCGAGCACCCGAGACCCCACATTCTGTTCGCGGCGCCCTCCTTCCTCATCCCCGGCCCTCCCCGCCTTTTAGCTTCCCTCCGCCCTTCTGGCTCCACCTGGACGCGCTTCCCCACGTGTGCGGCGCGGAGGCCGTAGGAGGCGCCTGTTCGCGGATGGGGGGTGAGGCGCATCAGCTGTGGAGGACTGGATGGCTGCTCTGAGGGAGAGAAAACTAAGCCCCCAGCCGTGTGCGAAGTGCCGGAGTCTGTGCGTGCGCGCCTGTGAGAGGCGAGTGCGCGCCACAGAACGCCCGAATAAAGGGCCCCACACACCTTTATGGTTTTCCTGGGGGCGGTAGACCTGACGATCAGCAGCTGTGGCTCCCTGCTAGGGTAGTTTGCTACTTTCCGCCATGAGTTAGTTTAGTGTGAAATTAAACGTCTGGCAACGATCTCATCTTCGCTGAAAGCAAGGATAGCGGGAGTGGTTGGATGTCAGGGATTGGGGGTGTCTTCTGGGGCGTTTTATAAACCTGGGCAGGTCGCTGTCATAACCCAATGGTCCCTGGCCGTTGGGGGTTTATAGGTTAGTAAAGCCTGGTTTGGATAAAACCAGAGAGTGTTGACTTTCGAGTGCGGCACCCCAGAATAGTCTTCTGCGCAGATTAGGAGTCACAGTTCTTCAATTTTTAGGGCATGGGCGCAGTAGTTCCAGAGGCACGGAGGCTTTGTGTGGGAAAAGGCCCCACACAGTCGATTTCACGTGGAGGCAAGCCATAATCCCCGTCAGGGCTGGTGTTGATGAGTGGGTTGGGGATGAGCTCACCGGCACCCCTCACCATCCGGTCCCCCCACCTAACCCAGGCAGTCTGAACAATCTCAGAGTAGGGTACCAGCATGTCTGCATCCCCAGAGGAAGAACTGTTTTGTCCACCAGCAGTTCTCACTCAGACTTGCTAAGACAATCCCAGGGAGTTTGTCCTCACTCTCCCAGGAAAAGCGTTGGAATTTTATTAGTGAGGAAAGAGACAAAACACAGGATGTCACATGACAGAAAAATGACAAAGGAAGGTTTGGGAAGGCACCCAGAAACCAATGGTAATTTATGTAATCTTGGATGGAATGTTTTATTTTTAAAAACAGGTAGGGGTTTCGGGTAGATGAAACATAAATATATTTTTGATTCTATCTTCAGCGACCTATGACCAGAATGTAGAACTCTCCCTAAAACACCATTCTTGTCAGCCATTCTGCTATTAACTCAGATGGGACATCTGATATAATAGGCTGTCCAAGGATGTCAGTTTTCAGGGTCCTTTTTATTAAGCTTTTGTCCTTTGTTGCTTGGCTTCTTTGGCCTTGAATTGAATGTCTCTGGATTCTGGCTAATATTTTGTTTCAGTATGTGCTGGGTAATTAACCTCTGTGTATATCAAATAAGTTATAACCATCCTATAATATAAATCTGTTTGGGCAGTTAGTATAAAACAGATCCATATGTCTGCTAGAGGGCATATGACTGGTCATATCAGAAAGATCATGTTTGACATCACTTCTCTCTCTAGGGCAGCACAGTCCTGCAGGTCAAATCCATGGAGCAGCCCTAGAGTTTGTCTCTAGGACAATGGCGATTTGGGGAACAAGGATGTTTCTGTTTTCTGACCATTACTGGTACTTAGGTCATGAAATGGGGGTACTGGTCTCAAGAGAAGCACAAATTATATATTTCTGTATATTTATTTTCAAAAGTCCCTATGATTTTCTTTTTCTTGACAAGACTAATGTGAAGAACGTTTTCAAAACCAGTGTAAGAGGCACAGGAAATAGACTTGGTTTAATACTCACGACTTAAAGGAATAGGGCTTTGATCATGTCTTCATGGTAAGTCATAGGACTTTTTAAAAATTTCTGAGTTTGCAGGTAATTTGAGGTCGTCTGTGATCATAGACTTAGGGGGCATCGGATTTAGAGGGGACTGCAGTGTAGTCTCGTTCCAGACTTCATCTTCACTGGAAATTCCCTGGAGGTCCTCTCCTTTGAGTGTGCTTGCGAGTACCAGTCAGGTAGTAGTCTGGGTCTGCTTTGCTGTCACAGTGAGCAATTTGTCACACGCAACACAGGAAGTGAAAACCTCTAAACAGTTATCCAATGGTCTCTTGACCATTGGGGGTTTATAGATGCTAGAGTTTGTCTGGAAATGAAACAAGCCAATCTTGACTAGTCCTGGCGAATTGTCTGTTTAGCAAAAGCCTGGGCCTGGCAACCGTGAGAGACCTGTTGTCTATATTCAGAATTGTCAAGGAGAGGGGTTAGTTTAGATAGCCTAGATCAGTGGTTGACAAACTCATTAGTCAACAGAGCCAAATATCAACAGTACAACGATTGAAATTTTTTTTGAGAGCCAAATTTTTTAAACTTCTTCTAATGCCACTTCAAAATAGACTTGCCCAGGCCGTGGTATTTTGTGGAAGAGCCACACTCAATGGGCCAAAGAGCTGCATGTGGCTCTCGAGCCGCAGTTTGCCAACCACTGTCTAAATGAATAAAGCTTGGAATCAATTGAATAACAACATTACTTAATTTTAAAAAATTTCTTTGAAATCCCTACCTTAGTGAAGTAGGCATTTCTCTGTTGTAGAGACTTTTCTACATGTCCAGGGCTGCCTCTTGTTAAGTATCTACTATGGGCCAGGCAATGTGATAGGTCCTGTATATAAAACATTTCATTTCATGATTAAAGTAATCCTCTCGGATAGGTATTAGCTCCACTTTACAAATGAAGCAACTAAAATACAGAGACTTAAGTCAAATTACTCAATTAGATGTACCTAGAGATTTGAATCTATCACTCTGCCTCCCCTGGAACTTATTTCTTCTTCTCCTATCCCCAAACTTGCTCCTTTGCCTCAGTTTCTTCTCTCTGTTAATGGTAGCCAGGTAAGATTGTTGGAGTTATCCTCTACTCCTGTTACCTCCCCTCACCCCCACCATGGAATCAATTACTAAATCTGGTTGATGCCAACTCTTGTCTCTGTTCCCTCTTCTGCATCGTTGATTCTTCCATAAAAAGAAATAGGTCCTTAACTAATTTGTGAATTAGGTTCCAGTTGGCTCCTCCCCACCTGTGCCTCTGTCCACTTTCCACCCTGCTGCCAAATTATCTTGAAGAACTGTGGACCTGGCCTGGCTGGGTAGCTCAGCTGGCTAGAGCATTGTCTCCATACACCAAGGATGCCAGTTTGATTCCCAGTCAGGGCACATACAAGAATTAACCAATGAATGCATGAATAAGTGGAACAACAAATTGATTTTTCTCTCTCTGTCCCTCTCTTTTCCTTTCTCTTTAAAAATCAATGAATAGAAATGAAGAAAAAAAGGAACTGTGGACCTGATCATGCCACTGCTCCACCCTTTCATCACTTCTGAGAAAAGCCCCAACATAGCTGCAAGAACTGCTGGTTTTTCTGGAACCCCATGAAGTTTAGCTAACCAGACTACTGCTTGTATGGACCCTGTTGGATTATATGTCCATGCCTTTGTCAGATCATAGTTCTGCCTTATGTTGGTGATGGATGACTGTTCTTTCTTCAAGACTCAGTCTCAGTGTTACCTGCTCTAGAATTCTCCCCCTCAGTCCTGTTCCCTACATAGCTTTCTGTGGTCTCAGCACCATGGGCCCCCATCTTATTTTGCATCTATTTTAATGTATTGTTTAAATTTTAAATTTTAACTATTTAAAATAGGTTATATATTCACATGATACAAATTTCAAATGCTATATAAATACACAGTGAGAAAGAAGTATGTGTCCTTCAGTGTCTGTCCTCAACAGAGGCCATTTTTATGTCTCCTTTTGAAGGTTTTCAAAGAGTGTACTGGCAAACATATGCATGAGAATTTTAAAATCTTTTTTACAGAATTGGTAACATCCTATTATATATACAGAGTATATATACACACACATATACAAATACTAGAGGCCTGATGCACAAATTCATGCATGGATGGGGTCCCTCTGCCTGGCTGGCCATTAGGCTGATCGGGCCATCTCACCCAGTCCCGATCAGGGCGATCAGAGCCGGCCAGCCAGAGGGAGGGATGGTGGGAGGTTGGCTGTGGGAGTGCACTGACTACCAGGGGGCAGCTCCTGCATTGAGCATCTGCACCCTGGTGGTCAGTGCATGTCATAATGACTGGTCATAATGGTCACTTAGACTTTTATATATATAGATATGTACATCAAAAACTCAGAATGTGGAAGTATCCTTGTTTTCATTTTTGGCTGCATAATATTTTATTGTATGGCTAAATCAACGTTTATTTAACTAGTTCCCTATCACTAAACATTGAGGTTGTTTCTAATCTTCTACTTATACAAACATCGTAATGAACGCACACCAATCTGCTTGTAGGAAAGACATGTGAACTGCTTGTCAAAAAGCATATGCTCATTGCATTTAACAAAGACAGTGCCAAATGTAAGGGCACCTGAGATGACACAGCTATCTCACACTTCCTTGTGTGCCTCTCTCCTCAAGCCTCTTGACTGCCAGGTGCCTCACCTTTGTATCCAGAGCTGCCTGGTGTGCAGGGCCCAGCGCAACTCCCCAGTAGGCCTTTGGAGTCAGTCAAAACATGTCTCTGGTTGTCTTCCTGCAATGGGCTGCTCACCTAGACTATGCAATGAGCCATCCAACTGCCTCCTCATGTTCACTTTTTTTTTCTTTTCTTTTTTTAAAATTTATTTTATAGATTTTTTTACAGAGAGGAAGGGAGAGGGATAGAGAGTTAGAAACATCGACGAAGAGAGACATCAATCAGCCACCTCCTGCACGCCCCCTACTGGGGATGTGCCCGCAACCAGGATACATGCCCTTGACCCGAATCAAACCTGGGACCTTTCAGTCCGCAGGCTGATGCTCTATCCACTGAGCCAAACCGGTTTCAGCACGTTCACTCTTGTTTCTTAATCAGGTGTTCTCTTTAGAACAGCTATATGGAGGACACTGCGTCATTCCCTGTTGCGAACCTTTCAGTGGCTCCTATAGCACTTGGAGCAACATTCAAGTTCTTTGTCAGATTTACTTTTTCTGAAATGGCCCTACCTGGTATTCTTTCCTACCTCTTCAGCAATGATATACTCTCCTAGGCTCACTACCCTTCAGGTATTTGGTCCTCTTTTTGTTCCTCAAACTCGCCAACTCCTTTACCAGCCCTGGGCCTTTATAAACCAGCTCATCCCCACGTCTGGAAGGTTCTCCCTTACTCCTTTGAAACTTTTCCTTCACATATTCTCACTTTCAAGTTTCAGCTTAAATGTTCTATTGGGAGAGAGGCTCTTCTGAATCCGCCCCACCTGTCAGTTATACTTCTGTCATCCTCTATCTTCCTTGTGACACTATCACAGTTTGACATAACTGCAAGAACTGCTGGTTTTTCTGGAACCCCATGAAGTTTAGCTAACCAGACTACTGCTTGTATGGACCCTGTTGGATTATATGTCTATGCCTTTGTCTGATCATGGTTCAGATGATCTCTTTCATTTGTTTGCTTGTTCTCTTATTTGCTATTTGTCTCCCCAAGTAGAATGCAAGTACTGTGACGTAGAGCCTTTGTCTGCTTTGCTCACCAGGGAGACCTTATCTCCCCAGACAGTGCCGGGCATTGAGTCAGTCACCTCATAGGCACTCCAGAAATATTTGCTGAATGCCTTTTCATTGAGTGAATGCTTGGGGAAGGCAAAAGGTTATGAACAGGATGTGTCAGTACCTAACATTTTTGTTCTGCATATAATAGCCTAGTGCCTCTCAAACATTAACATGCAGTCACAGCACCTGGAGATCTTATCCAAAGGTTGAGCTGATTCCAGGTGGGACCTGAGATTCAGAATTTCTCTCCAGCTCGCAGACGATGTGGACAGAGATGTAATGGCTCTCTGCCCCTGGAAAAAGAAGTTCTCTACTGTGAGTAATTAACCTGGCAGGGGAACCGTGTTAAAATGCCTCTTGTCTTTGTGTGTAATGTGATCACATCTGTTTTCATGGTCTCTGCCCTGATATTTGGAGACAGTAATGCAGAGGCTCTTGGGGAAGCCTCTCCGTGGGCTGAAAGGCTCCTTTGGGAGGGAGAATAAGGCTTAGGGTTTCACGGAGCTTTGATATGGCCGCACATTGATCTTGCCTCAACTTGTTTGGCATCATTAGCTGAGGACCTGGAGCAGTACACCCTTTCCTGTCTTCCTTCACAGTAGCAGCAATTGCTCAAGATTGAGGAGGGCCACTGGAACAGGGGGGAGAGAGCAGGAGGAAACTGCGTTGAGTCAGGGCCCTCTGGTCATGGTTGCCACACTAGCAGAGATATGGGTGCAGTGAGATAATGAAACGGCGCATTTGGAAATGCAGAAAACCCTGCATTTCTGTTTCTTCCTTGAAGTCTCTTCTTGAATTCTTTCTGTCTGAAGACTGCGTGGGTAAGGCGATTTCTGCCCCTGAGCACTAAGGGAAATTATTTTGGTCTGCTGATTTGTTGTAGAGTGGAGGAAGCCCCAAGGCATTATGTAAATGAAAGAAACTACTCTATTTCCTGTTAGGAAAAGTCAAGCTTCACCAACCTCATCACATCTAATTGAAATTAGTTGCAGTTGAATGATAATTTTGTTGATGATGCCTGGCTTTGAAAATGTACAGTTGTGCAGAAGTTTAAACTGGAGTGAGCAAGCCAAATGAAGAAGTTGGACATTTTGATACCTGAAACTGGATGAACCAAAAAAAAATAAAGAGTGGAAGTAAATAGCATGTTTTAACCATTTGTATGCCATAATGTCTATAGACAGAAGCAGTGAGCCTTATTTATTTATTTATATATTTATTTTTTAGGAGGGAATTTATTTATTTTTTATTGTTTAAAATATTACATATAGTAGTACATATATATCCTTCCCTTCCCCCCATTGACCTTCCCCAGCCTCCCCTAACTCTTGTCGCATATCCTCATCCGATCTCCCCTGTGTCTTGTGTCCATTGGTTGTGCTTATATGCATGCATACAAGCCCTTGGTTGATCTCTTTCCCTCCCTGCCCAATACTCCCTGTCCTTCCCGCTGTAAGGTGACAATCTGTTCGATGCTTTACTGCCTCTCCATCTTTTTTTTGTTCATCAGTTTATAATGTTCTTTATTTTCCATAAATGAGTGAGATCATGTGGCATTTTTCTTTCATTGCCTGACTTATTTCACTTAACATAATGCTCTCCAGAACCATCCATGCTGCTGTGAATGGTAAGAATTCCTTCTTTTTTTATAGCAGTGTATAAATGTACCATAGTTTTCTTTTTTTAAAAAATATTTTTTTAAATATATTTTATTGATTTCTTACAGAGAGGAAGGGAGAGGGACAGAGAGCTAGAAACATCGATGAGAGAGAGGCATCGATCAGCTGCCTCCTGCACACCCCCCACTGGAGATGTGCCCACAACCAAGGTACATGCCCTTGACCGGAATCAAACCTTGGACCCTTCAGTCCGCAGGCCTACTCTCTATCCACTGAGTCAAACCGGTTTCGGCTGTACCATAGTTTTCTGATCCAGTAATCTGCTGATGGGCATTTAGGCTGTTTCCAAATCTTAGCTATGGTCAATTGTGCTACTATGAACATAGGGGTGCATATATTCTTTCTGATTGGTGTTTCTAGTTTCTTGGGACATATTCCTAGAAGTGGAATTACTGGGTCAAATGGAAATTCCATTTTTAGTTTTTTGAGGAAACGCCATACTGTTCTTCACAGTGGCTGCACCAGTCTGCATTCCCACCAGCAGTGCATAAAGGTTCCTTTTTCTCCACATCCTCGCCAGCACTTGTCATTTGTTGATGATAGCCATCCTTTTTTAATTAAAATAAAAATATCGTGGTGGTTAACTGGTTAAGGCTTACACACAGGCATTTAGTTATATATTTTGATGCAAGACAATTGTGGCCTGGCAAAGAGCATCATCTTATAAGGTGTTGTGAATCGTAAGACTAACCAATAATAGGAAAGGTTGGCAGTTGACAACTGAGTGACATTGGGAGAGAGAAACATCCTTCCTGAGCCTGTTTTCTCATCAACATAATGGAGTTATAGGGTTGGTGTGACAATTAAAATGGTGAGGGTTTGTAGAAACCAGCCGTGGTCCTTTAGTTATCTGTATAAGTTCAATAAACATTAGTTTTACTTCTCCCCATTGTTATAAATGCTTTAGCCTATTTCAAGTAGTGCTTTTGAACATATTTTTTTTTCTAATTTTCAGAAGAGATGAGTCCCTCCTTATTTGAAAGAAAATACAGTTGAAAGTTTTCTTATTTTTAAAAGAGAATGTGCATAAGCTAAGTGTCAGAGGTTGTCTTAGCTCAGAATCTAGTACTTGCTTCACAGATATATGGTCTAGAACAGTGGTTCTCAACCTTCCTAATGCCACGCCCCTTTAATTCAGTTCCTCATGTTGTGGTGACCCCAACCATAAAATTATATTCGTTGCTAGTTCACCACAACATGAGGAACTGCATTAAAGGGACATGGCATTAGGAAGGTTGAGAACCACTGGTCTAGAAGGTACTGATGGGTTTCCAGGAATTCACCATGCTCCTATGAAGATGGCGGGGCCATCTCCTGGAACTCAGGAGCAGGGATGTAGCTGGGCCTCAGTAGGTATGTGAAAACCATGACCTCTGGGAATGTGATTGTTCTGTATTCTACTCATCTTCATGTGTTGGCTTCATCATTATCCCTCTTTAGACCAGCCTCCTCTGCTTCAAGGGCCCACGTGTTAGGTAGAACACTGTCCACGCACAGCTCCCAAAGACAAACACCCATTCAACCACCTGAAAAGTGCCAGCCTCGCCCTGCCTCCCAATTCCAGTTGTCTCTGTGTGTGCCTGATGCCTGTTTCTGCTGAGTCTTTTTTGGAGGTTATCTTATAATGTGAAGGATTTATCACAAAATGCTACGGGAACCACTCTAATGTAGGGCAGAGGAATTAAGAGTGGATATTCCCAGCTGTGCCATACTCCACAAAGGTGCTGATTATAGGAACACAGATTTAGGTGAAGATTTTCTAAATGTATACATTTCTTGATTTTCTAGGTTCTTTATCTGCTTTATGAAATACACATTTGGTATTTTGCTGCTTTTATAATGACCATAGTAAAACAGTGAAATGATGCAATCTTTTTGTCATAGCTTTTATTAGTAAATTTAAGATGTATATATTTTTAAAGTATGTGATGGGAAATTAGAGAAACATGATTGACTTTGGAGTTTTGTGGTCACCTATTGGTTTTACAAGCTTTTACCGAGCACCTACTGCATGGCATGTGCCAACAGGGGACTGAGATGAATCAGTATAAGGCCTGGAAGGAGTCAGGAATTAGGAAAAAGGCTTCCTGGAGGAAGAAGGATTTCAGCCTTCAGATTGCCTTTGCACTGGAAGCTACATCACTTCTTTCCTAGGTCTCCAGCCTGCTGTCCTTCCCTGCAAATTTTGAACTTGTCAGTTTCCATAATTGCATGAATCAGTTCTTTAAAAAATAACTTCTCTATCTCTCTTCATATATATACACATGCATCCTATTGGTTCTGTTTCTCTGGAGATCTCTGATGAATATAAATTTTGGTTGGACCAACCAAGGCCACCTGGCTATACAAGCTGGGTGATGAGATAGCTGGCAGGTGTGTCACACAAGTGTAAAGCTGGAAAGACTTGTCAGTGGAGAAACTGTTCCAGTGAGTTCAGCTGATGGGTGTGGGCATTCACCTCTAGGAGAGCATCTCTGAGCATTGTCCTCTACACAGGAAGACCTTAAAGATAGAAGTTCTTTCTGGTTTAGATTCACGCCAAAAGAATGCTGGGAAAAAGGCTTTCACATCCTCCCTGCTGAGAGGAATAGTGACCCTTTACCCTGAGCAGTCCTACACCTGTCAGCAGGGCTTTGGGGAGCTGGCCACTCAAATTTGTGCAAGTCTGGAATGCCTTAGGGTTTGGACTTTCTTTGAGACTTGTTAATGGCCTGCAGAGCATTAAAAATGCAGAAAAACAACTTTACATTAAAATGATATGGATGATATATATTTTTAAGTTTCCAATTTCCAAATGTAATAGACCTTATGGTATTGAGATGATCTGTTACCATAATATCCAGAAACTGAAGCTATAGAATTTTGAAGCCCCAAATTAAGTTTGTTTACAGCTTTTAAAAAATAGCTTTATTGGGATATACTTTATATATATAAAATTTACCAAGTGATTTAGTGACTTTTTAGTAAATCTATATAGTTATACAGCTCTCTATAAAAAAAGTTTTAGAATACTTCCAATGTCCCAAAAAGTTTCCTCATGCCTATTGGCAGCCAATCCCCATTCTTACCTCTAGCCCCTCTAGGCAACTACAGATCTGTTTTCTGTCTCTGGCTTTCTTAGAAATTTTATATGAATGAAATCATAATATTTAGTCTTTTGTATCTGGCATCTTTCACTTATGTTTTTGATGTTCATCTTTGTATTTCAAGTATCATAAGCTTATTCCTTTTTTTATCACTGAGTAATATTCCAAGATTCCATTGTAGGGAGATACCATATTTTATCCATTCATCATTAGATGGATGTTTGTATTGTTTTCAGTTTTTTTGCTATTATGAATAATGCTGCTGTGAACATTTGCATACAAGTCTTTTTGTAGACCCATCTTTTAATTTTTCTTGTATAGTTATCTAGGACTAACATTGTTGGGTTGCAAGGTATGTATATACTTAACTGTTTAAGAAACTACAAACTGTTTTCCAAAGCAGTTGCCCATTTTACAGTCAAACCACCTATGTAGGAGAATTCTCATTTCTCTACATCATTACCAACACTTGGTATTGTCAGTCTTTTTTATTATAGCCATTCTAATTAGTCTGTAGTGGTATTTTATTCTGATTTTGATTTGCATTTCCCTAACAATTAATGATGTTGAGCACCTTTTCAGGTGCTTATTAGCCAGTCGTGTATGTTTGGTGAAATGTCTACTCAAATCTCTTGACCATTTTTAAATTGGGTGGTTTATCTTCTTCTTATTGGGCTGTATGCATTGGTTTTGTGATTTTGTTAAGTTGTTAAGCCAGGGGTAGAATTTTTTGGTTTTAAAACGCTTCCCTTTATTTTTGATTTTGGAACTGGATACAGTAGAAATAATCCCCCAAGTAGCTTTGCCAGATATTCATTGAAATGGTTCATTATTTAGAAGAGCAAGACAGCCATGTGAGCGGATGCTCATGATGAGCCCCAGCGTTGCCTGGGGCCCTGACAATGCACGGAAGATTCTTTGAGGGAAATTTCCAATTTGAAGATTACCGGACATGCTCCAGGATCTTCCAGTCACTTATTTTGCACAGTGTCTGGACAGTATTTCTCTTTTCCCCGACTTATTTTTATTTAATAAAAGCCTTTGAATGTTTGTAGCACTGTCTTAGCTGTGGTGGGAAATTCCCCACAGAGTAAGATACGATTTTTGTCCTTCAGAGAAGATTAGCCTGCACAAACATAACAATGCAATGAAATATATGATTAACTACAGAATGAATCATTATAATGCAATCCAGGAAGTGTTTGCTTAAGACAATTAAGTAACCCAAAAATATGAGTATTGGATAAGGGTCAACCACCTGGGTAACTTCCAGTGCCAACCAACAAAGGATACTAAAACAAAGGGAAAAAACAGAGAAAGGGTTTGGACAGATTTCCCCTTATAGGCATGATCTGTGTGTGAATGGGGGCCTTGCAGCAGAGCAAGGGCTTCATCTAATAGGTGGTGAGTTGTTGCTAAGCTGCTTTCCAGAAGGGCTAGATCTAGTCACTGGTGAGCTTTTGTTTTGCAAGTGTGGAACTTGATTTTGAGGTTAGAGATAAAATGTGAGGGACCTGTGAGAAGAGGCAGCATGGGTGATACTGAGGAGGTGAGGAGGTGGCCCTGCAGAGAGTGGTGCTGCCTGGACTGGATGCTGGGGACAGAGGAGTTCCTGAGAGCGAGCATGGCCCAGGAAGCATTTTGGAGGAGTTGGGACTTAAACTAGATGAAGAAGAGTTAGAATTTAATAATTGAGAAAGAACACGTAGAAGGCTCTATGATGTAAAATCGCCTTCAAGGAACCATCTGGTTCTGTAGCAACACAGGAAAACTGTGTTTCCTACCATTGGAACTTAAGACAAAGTTAGAATGGTTATAAATGTCCAAAAGTAAACTTTTTTTAAAAAATGAGAATTAAAAAAAATTATTTTCTCAGCAATTCCTTGCCCCATACCCTTATCAGCCATAGTTCCACTTGCTTCTTTCTCTCCCCTCAGATCCCATGGTGACTGTGACAGATGACACATCTCTGGGGCAGGCAAAGGAGAAAGCTTGCAAAATTGTTGGAAAGAACCCTGCCTACAGGGGCACAAGTGGTTAAAAGGTGTGAAAAGTGCTGCAAAAATTGAGTCAACAAGTAACATTGTAAAGACAAAAGCTCCCAGTGCGATGGTTCGGGCAGGCTATGGTGGAGAGGAGGGTCAGCTGAGGAGAGGGTGTGCTGGCCTCGCTCAGTTCCTGGTTTTGTGTTTGTGCCGGATGGTGGTGGAAACTCATGTCCCTTTGTTACAGAGTTGAGTCTCTAATGGTCCAAGGGTCAATGCTAGATGAAAGACTCTCTTTGGATAGGGACATTCAGTGCATGGCATGTGGACATGCTGTTCAACAGCAGGACGTGGCAGCGCGTGGAGATTATGAGGCTGCCGCTGAGTACTCTGCAGTCCTGGGAGGTGGTTTCAAGGAAAGGCCACCCTGAATAGTTCTTGACTTGGGATCATGTAGTCAGTTAACATGAGGAGTGAGTAAGTGCACTGGGTAGGCTTCTAAAACAATAAAGAGACACTGTGTATCTTTATTGCTCTATTTAAAGGAAAAGTTCCTCGTTGAATTTGGTGTCACCCTGTAGAAAATTAAATGAGGCACTTTTTCATCAGTGGAAAAGTTGACCAGTTTTAAGAGGCTGCCTGGGGTTGAATTCTGGCTTCAATCCTGCCATATTCTATGTGTCTGTGGGTTCTCTACTTTCTGAGCCTCGTTTCTTTGTTTTTAAAACAGAGATAATGAAAGTACCTAGCTCAGAAGGTTGCTGACTTAAGGAGGGATTTGTTTAAAGTGAGTGCTCAATAAATATGAGAATCTTGCTTAATCAGAACTTATTATGGTGAATGGCTATTATCCATCCATTCATTCTTCCCTTGAACAAATATTTATTGAGCACCCGCTATATACCAGGTAGTCTGTAGATCTGCGCTTTACAATACAGTAGCCATTAAATTTACATTAATTAAAACAATAAAATAAAGAACCCAGTTTCTCAGTAGCCCTAGTCACATTGCAAGTGCTCTAAAGCCCCATGTGGAGGGCTGATGGCTGCCATGTTGGACAGGGCATTCCCATCAGTCCAGGAAGTTCAATCTCATGGCACTAATCTCGAGGCTGGAGACTCAGCAGGGAGCACAGTGGTTACTTATGCTTAATCTGAACATGGATTTTGAGAATTTCAAAATTTTGAATATGTCTTGTTTTCTCACATTTATAGGAGAATATTGGTGTGTCCTAAGTGTTTAGTACAGGATTAACAAGAGATGGTCATTATTATTAATAAGAAGTTGATGTGTGTGGGAAGTTTCCTGAAATCCCCATTAAATGTTGTGAATAAATGACACTCCTGCCCATCTTGGGGTCATCACAGGTACATTATGTAGCAGATGGCATGGATGAGGCTGAGTGAGGGCAGCTTTTGCTGCTAAGGGATTTTTCCTCAGCCCTCTCAGCAAAGCTGAAAGGCTTTCCTTCCTTTTGCCAAAAGCACAGAAGCAAAGGAGAGCAGTGGTGGGAGGGGATTAGATGCAGGCCTTTGAGTCCTTTGAGAACCTGAGTGGACACTCACAAGCCAGTTCCTGAGGGAAGACCAACTTTACAGGACGGGTGCTTTGTACCCCATTGCCAACACTGTGTAACTCTGGGGAAGGAGGGTTCCTACTGAATTCCTCATCTCTCCACTCTCCCTTCTCTTTATCCAAGGGGAAAGCCTCAACAAATAGGTAATTAATATTTTCGCAACTATTATTGTTTTTTTCCCCTCTTCAAGTCCCATTCACTTTGTGAGAGCAATATCCATTTGTCTGAACACTCATAACTGGAGTTCCAGCTAGTGGGAGCTTGGAGGGAGAAGTGAATGTGCGTGTGTGAGGGACACATAGCCGAGCGTGTCTCCACAGAAGGTCTCTTGATTGAAGTCAAGGTCAAAGTAAGGGTCTTGTATTACTTGTTATTTAAATTGGCCATTGGTCTCTGGGCCTTACTGCCATCTTCTTAGAAACCTCAGTGCCATGAGAGCCAAGTGGAGGAAAAAACGAATGTTTGGACTGGAGCGTGAAAGAGGAAGGATGAGGGAGAGGTCCAAGTAAAGCCCAGCGTGTGCATCCATGGAAGCCACAGGAGCAGAAATAAGGGAAGCCAGAGGCCAGGGACATGGGTGTCAATTGTGGGACTGCATGCCTGCTGTACAGAACTTCTTGATGGATCTAGAACATACATGTCATCTGATTGCTGCAACCACCTTTTGAGAGACCCACCTACTCTTTTAAAAATAGTCCCCTTTGGTCCTTTCCCTGGACGAGTGACATTATGGACTGTTCTGTTCTCAGTTGTGGTTAAATGTAATGTGTACAATAAAGCATGTCTTCTGTCTTAGCTGAAGAAAAAATTTGTCATTGGCAGCTCCACTCATATTCTACATGATTATGAATAATGAAAAGTGGGCAGTGGAAAATGAGATTCGTTCCCTGGCCCTGCCTCTTCCCCTTTTCCAGTAGAGCTAGGGCAGCCCAAGGGGCACACAGAGCAGGTATGTTTGCCTGAACATCTGCTCCTTCTAGCACCACCCATGTGGGACATTTGTTTATGTCCCACAATAATGCCCTCAGGGTGTCCTGGGGGACAGGTGTAAGGGCCCGTGGAGATATAGTCTGTCTGACTTGATATGCATAGCCTTTCACATCTAGGGCACAGAGGCAGCCTAGATTTCCCCAGGAGGCTTAGGGATACCACAATGCTGCATTTGTCTGTGGAACTGAGACTGAGACGTAGCTACTTATGCTTACCCAAGTGCTGTGGGCTGTGGTCCACAGCAGTGCACACCGGGAGTTCACAGGGGATATGTAGCAAGCAGCTGGCATTTCTTTTCTCCTTTGCAATCCCCACGAACAGGATGATGCTGTTAGCTGTGTTCATCCCTTCCAGGCCTGGAGAGGCCAGTGGGATGGCATGGGCCCCTCCCCAAAAGGGTCTCTGCTTGGGTGTTTGTCAGTTGTCAACTAGTTCTATATATTCATCATCCATTTACTGAGTGCTTACAGTATATATGGCAATATTCTAGATCAGCAGTCACCAACCAGTGGTCCGTGAGGTCCAAAAGGTTGGCGACCACTGTTCTATGTCATGGGAAGTGAGAAGAGGTCAAACATGTACAACCTGGTATCTGCTCTGAAAGACCTTGTAATCTATCCAGAACCTACCCATCACTTTGGAAATGAGAGGAACTAACATTTTACAACTACCATACCAGGTGCAGAGTCAGGCGTGTTCAGGATCATCTCATGTCCACCTCCCAACCCAGCCTTCATTTAGCATGTCAATCTTACAACTGAGAAGTTTAACTAGAGAGAGGTTAAATATCATTGATTCAAAGATGTTTTTTCACACTTTATAATCTAAAATCAATTTGTCTTACAGTCAAAGTCATGTCATAGTTTAATTGGCAAAGACTTTTCTTCCTTGGTAGTCAGTAAAATAATTGTAGGTCTTTGCAGTGGTATCTTTGTTTCTGAAAAATTGTGTATTTTGTCAGGTTCACCCAGCTGAAAAGAAGTGGAATCAGAATTCGACATAGGTTTGCCTGACTGTATGTAAAGCTGTGTGTTTGTCCCCACAACATGCTGCAGAATCTGTGGTCCTGGCTTGCTCTTTTTTTAACTGTGCTAAGGCCATATGATGTTCACAGACGACGTATGAAAAGGGGGAAATGACTGAACTGGAGCCACACCATCTAATTCCATAACTCAGGAGGCAGTGGCATGAGGAACTGCACGTGTCAAACAGGATGTTGAAAGATTAGAAAAATGTTACTTAATTATCTTCCCTTCTCTACTGATAAGAACTCTTTGTTTTAAAATCCTCACCTAAGGATATGTTTTTGTTGATTTTTTTTTTTCGAGAGAGGAAGGGAGAGAGAAAAAAACAAACATTTGGATTGCCTCAAGTATGCATTCCCAACTGGGAATTGAACCTACAACCTAGGTATGTGCCCTTATCAGGAATTGAACCCACAGCCCTTTGGTGTATGAGACAAAGGCCCCATGTGGTGGAGCCAACTGAGCAACATGGTCAGGTCTAACTCATTTTCTAAAGGTCAACTATCGATGGCAAACTGTGGGAAGGTTAAGATAGAAACGAGAGTACTGCTGCATTCCTTCGTTTGTTCTGGTGTGCTCTGCAGGGTTTGTATCGCAGGGATCTATCTGCAAGGATGTGATAGTGACCTCTTTACTGTCCCAGAGCACCATGATAGGAGACACAGACCAGCTCTCTCCACTGCATGACTGAATTCTGGGAGGTCCCCAAGAGCAGGCCTGTGTGTGTATATGTATCACTGTCACAATGTGCTATGGCCAACACTCCCAGGTATGAGGCAGGGTCTGTTGAATTCCATGGCTGACCTGGATTCAGAAAGTGGTGTCAGGACTAAAGTCTGCTGCCAGGGTTTTTGTACCCTAGGTTTTACCTACACAGGCTCCCACTCTCCCCCCTCGACAGGCTTTCAGAAGTCCTATTTCTGAGCTGAAAAGCAGCTGATGTGAACCATAGAGTAGAAAGTAAGTGATTGGGCATCTCACAGAAGGAGGTGAGAATCGTGGAGAGAGAATACTCCTGGCAATCAGAATAGCAAGACAGGCCTGGATGCACCTGTTCTCTAATGTCCGAGGGAAATCGAATCTCAGGAGTTAAGTGGCTTGTCGGTGTTCACATAGCCGATCTATGAGAACCGAGTTAGGACGGGACTATGTACTTTAGAGAGTATTCCTTTTCTCTTCTGATATATTTAATCACTCGGTGCATGCATTTCTCCAACAATGAGGACAACAGAGAGGCTGACTTCTGGGAAGCTCTCCTATGGAAATTACCTCAAACAATAACTATGAAAATACCTGTGTACACAAGAGTGTTCAGTGAAATCTTATTTATATTTCTGAAGCACTAGAAACAAACACAAATGGTCCACACTAGGGAAATGGTTAGGAAAATATGAATACAGTTGATTAAATATTAAATAGCCATTGGAATTATATATAGGAAGACTGTAGCCAATATAGAGATTTTTTAAATTATATAATTATAGGCAAAGAAAAGGAAAAAGGAAATATTTGTATATCATGGTAGCTTTGTTTAAAACACACATGACCAGAAAATTAAAATCTGATAGGTAATAAGCCCAAATACTAATGATGGTTATTATGGGATTATGAGATTTTATTTTTGTCTTCTCCACATTTTCAATTTTTAAAACTATGATCTGAATGGAAAAGAAAGAGATAATAACGTGGGACAAATTGTTTGGCTGGGGTGACTCTCCAGTTCTTGCATTCTGTGATGCTTTGTATCTGGTGTGGCTGTCCCAGGCACCTGCAGATGTTATGGTGGAGCAGAAGTTAGTCTAGCAGTGGCTGAGGGGCAAGGGGGTCCTCTAGGAAGTGGAAGTGGGTGTTCAAAGATCCAGGACTTGGCTATTGTTCCAGGGATTGATTGGATGTGACTTTGAATTTGGGGACAAGGCGTAGGCTCTTGGTTGTAGGGTAATTTATTTCTAATCCTAACCTTGCGTAGCCAGACCCACATGCTGCAGGAAAGGGCTGGTAGGGCCCCATCCTGGTCCATGACTCCTGGGTGGGAAGAAAAGCTCCAGCCTTTCAAAGAAACGGGAATGGTGCATCTGCAACAGTTCCAGCTTTCATGTCCCCTTTTCTTTGCAGGGACTTTTTTTTTTTTTTTAAAGCCAAACCTGTGCTGGTGTGGATGGTGAGTGGCTTCAGAACACTTGTTTTGAGAAAATGCATCACATCTGCTGGAACTGCTGTCTGGAATGGCGATGTGGAGCAGCCATAGGGTGTTGGTCTGGAAGCTTAGACAGGCTGTTCTTGTCCTGACACCACAAGTAATTAGCTGTGTGGCCTTGGGCAGGTGACCTCACTTCTCTAGACTTCCATTTCCTTACCCATAAAATGCAGGCACCAGAATGGGTTTATGAGTCCCCACCTTATCCATCTAGTCCTATAACTTACTTTACTTTTTTTTTTTTTTAACTTAAGCAACAGACATTTATTTTTTCACAGTTCTGTAGGCTCAAAGTCTAAGATTAAGAAGCTGGCAATTTTGGAATTTTCTGAGGCCTCTCTCCTTGATTTGCGGATGGCGAACTTTTCCCCTCATCCTCATATGGTCCTTTCAAAACTGCATGTCAAACAGTGGGTGGGCCACGAGTTTGACATGCTTGGTGTACACCCTTGGGTCTCTCTCCAATAACTTACTTTAAAAACTTGGCACTGCCTGGGAAAAATGATTTGGTTTGGTAAATATTTTTAAGTGCTGTTTTATTACCATTGCTGTCAACTGGTTGATGAGCCTTTTGTGTGTGTGTGTGTGTGTGTGTGTGTGTGTGTGTGTGTGGTGTGTAAATCTGTTACACAAACACAGCTCTCCTTCATAGCAGGAAGCAGTCTTTTCTTTATCTTCAAGGGAGGTGATGCATGCATTTTGGGGACAAAGTGGCATGGATGGCGTGGCTTAATGTGATAGCTGCTTGTCAGCAGTTGGTGAGTGCATCTGTGTATATGTGTGTGTGAATGTGTGCATGTATGTGTGTATATGGGTGTGCACTGTACCCATGATGGTGTGGATTTCTCCCCCTTTAATGTCACTGTTAGCACACATCTGTATGGGTAGTTGCTACTACCCACTGTCAAGCTAGGCTTTTAGTGGTGTTTGGTATAATTTCTGGGCACAAATTTATCAGCACAGAGGGTGTTGGGGTTAGCTTTTTGGCAGGTGCCCATTAAGCAGATGGTGCTCCACCGCACTAAGAAAAGATGTAGTTTTGCTCAAGAAGAACTACTGCACTGTCAGCAGCAGATCAAAGGGATGTTTATTCCAAGCCACTCCAGACCAGAATTGTAGTGGGGACAGTCTATAGGAGACCAGAGGGAGTGAGAATCACCCTGTCACACTTGAGTCATTGGCTGGGTGCAGCCACTTGTCATGCCTGTGTCCGTCCAAGTTGAGCCCCCTTGCGTGTCATCACCATAAAAGGTAGAGCATGTGACATGAATGCATTGTGTGTGGGAAGCTTGTTACTGATCATCGCCCTGGCAGAGGAGTGAATAGACTTCACAGGCTGGCATTAAGACAAATCTTAGAGATGTGTTGAAAGGAAAGTAACTATTTACTTCTCCCATCTTTTCTCTGTTACCTCCTAACTCGGATGGAAAACCCACACCACTAAGAAGGCACAATGATAACATCCTGTAGCTTCCACAGAGTTACTTGAGCAAAGACTCAGGGGCCAGCAGAGAATGAAGAAGTCTATCCAGGCAGGATCTGTGTCCGAGGGGGATATTTTGGGTTGCCCTGGTGGGCAGAAGGCTCATTTCTTTCCTAGCACTAATTTATACTTGGTTTCCATGTTTGATGGTCTTTATCAATAGGAAGGGTTCCTGAGATCCAGTCTAAATTCAGAGGATATTTGTGTTCACAGAGAGTCCTGTGGGTTCTTTACTGAAGAGACTGTTGGTGTGCTGACAGTGTCCTGCATCAGATGGGTGTTGGATGACCCGGGTTTCGTTTTACATCTGCTAATAGTGCATGTGGATCTCTTTCTCTCTCCTTGACATTTTTAGAGACAGGAGGCCTTGATGGGGTCCTCTTCTTGATGCTAACTTAGGTTGTGGCCTGACACAGTTTCCTAATATTACTGGTCCCAATTCCTCTTAAAAACAAGAGGGGTTTGTTTACAATGGTTCAGCGCAGTTGCACATTGGGCACCCAGGAATATTTCAAACACACTGATATGCAGGCTGCACCTCAGAGCAATTACATAAGACTTTCTGAGGGTAGGAAATAGGCACTGGAATTTTTAAAGGTTTCTAAAGGTTAAGGAGTTTTGTTTAAAAAAGTGCTTCCTGCCCTAGCCAGTTTGGTTTAGTAGATAGAGCTTTGGCCTGTGGACCGAGTTCTGAGTTTGATTCCAGTCAAGGGCATGTACCTGCATGTGCAGGAAGCAACCAATCAGTGTGTTTCTCTCACATCGGTATTTCTGTCTTTTCCTTTCTTCCACTCTCAAATCAATGGGAAAATATCCTTGGATGAGGATTAAAAAAAGAAAAGAAGGTAATTTATTTTAAAAAAAACAAAACAGAAGAGTGCTTTTCAAACTTTAACGTAATCTGACCATCTTGTTAAAATGCAGACTTGGTGTCCTTAGGTCTGGGTAGGGTCCGAGATTCTGCATTTCTAACAAGTTTCCAGGGTTGCTGATGCATCTGGCTCACAGACAGACCAAGCTTTGAGTAACAAGGTTCAGGATCCAAATAGGAGCCATGGTACAAGGCACAATAATTATGTTTGCAAAAATGTGGCACAGGCACTGTACTACAAAATGAGCACAGAACTGGCAGAGTATATCAGGGGCTGCTGCACAGAGGAGGTGGCATTGGAGAGTCCCGTGAACAACGAGGGGCTTTCTTTGGGTAGAATCTGATTGTGCTCTGGTTCTCCAGAGAAACACAACCGATAGGATGTGTGTGTGTGTGTGTGTGTGTGTGTGTGTGTGTGTAACAAGATTAACTTTAAGAGCTTGGCTTATGCACTGTGGACACTGGCAAGTCTGAGATCTTTAGGGCAATACAGCAGGCTGGAGACCCAGAAAAGGTCAATGTTGCAGTCCCAGTCTGAAGACAGTCTGCTGGCAGAATTCCCTCTTCTTTAGGGGAGAGCACTCTTTTTCTATTAAGATCTTCAAAAATAGCCTGCTTTCCCCAGAGTCCGCTATTTAAATTTAATTTCATCTAGAAACTGCTTTCACTGAAACATCTAGAATATCATTTGACCCAATATCTGGGTTCCAGGGCCTAACATAAAATTAACCATCACAATGAGGGGAGTGGTTTTGGCCTTTGGGGACTATAGCTGGAGAGAATGGAGCTGTGGGCCAAGGGAGCAAGAATGCCTTCTAGGCTCTTCTTAACCTTGCCGGGGAGGAGTGATGCTCTCACACATCTTTGTTCTGCTGTCAGTGTAGAAGGGCCAGACTTCATAGGCCACAGAATTGGTGTGAGCTTCACTGTGGGTCTGTCTGTCCGCCTCTCCTCTGCCCCTGCCCCTGCCCTGTGGAGGCCAGAGTAGTGTCTGGATCCTTCCAGTTGCCTGGCTGCAAGCCCAGGTGAAGTGATTACAGGGCAGAGCACATGGGGAAAATCCGGTCTGGAGGAAACCCATGTGCGGGGCTGTGCAGCAGGCACTCTGCCTCACTCTCTTGTGATTTGAGTTACCCGGAAAAGGGGAAGATGAGTGGGGGCAAAAGCAGCCAAATGTCTATAGACAAGGAGCACTTGTAGAGCAGGGGGTCTAACTTCTTTTGACCTTTACACATTTTACATCGTGGCCCAGTAGATACATAACTATAAATGTATAGCTATAGATAACGTGTGTGTGTGTGTGTGTGTGTAAATAAAGTGGCATAAAATTGAAAACAGTTTTATAACCTGAAACTTCTATTTCATTGGCATGTGATGCACTATGATAGTTTCTCTTCTGTTTCATTAAGAAGAAGGAAAACTGGTCCTGTCCCGCTGAACTGATTTCACAATGCTTAATAGATGATACATGTGGTTAAAAATGAGACCTAAATCCTGCTAGAGAGGAAAGAGCTTGGAGGGCTGTAATCTGGAGCAGCATACCCAGCAGAGCTCCTGTGGTGGTGGGCACCGTTGTCCAATGTAGGAACTGCTGACCCCAGGTGGCCGTGGAGCAAGATGTGGCTAGTGCAAATGAAGAACTAAATTTTACATTTCATTCCATTTCAATGCACTTAGATTTAAGTAGCTACACGTGGAGTTCATGAGAAGCTGAATTTTAAATTGTGTTCTGTTTTCATTAATTTAAATATAAGTAGCTGCATGTGGCTAGTCACTCCTATGGTGGATCTGGGATACTACCTTTCTTCTGCCTCTAACTGTATGGCAGCAAGCCCCACCCCACACACTCCCTGTCCTATCCTGTCATGTCCCTAACCATCAGGCCTCCTGTGCAGCCCCTGTAACTGAAGACTGGACTCAGCTCTACCTTTCTGGGTCCTGGTGGTTAGGAAAACCAGGCTTAATGCTTACCTGGGGCATGGAGTTAATTAAGTGCCCCTCGAAGTGTTCAGATAACATGCTTTGCATTTGTAAATGATCCTTCAGAAACTGTTCCCTTCTTCCGTTTCAGTGGAATTGCTCACCTGTGTGACTTGACAGTTTGAAAAGAGAGATGCTTTCTGCTTAATGAAATCTTAGCAGCTCATCTTCACCAACTTGCTGAGCTCCTGGGATGGCATTTGCAGCCTGAACATGAGGTGCTTTGCTTTTCCCAGTTGCTTTCTTAAGTAAAAGAAACCTCCCTCTAGGCCAGTGATTCTCAACCTTCCTAATGCCGTGACCCTTTAACACAGTTCCTCATGTTGTGGTGAACCCCAACCATAAAATTATTTTTGTTGCTACTTCATAACTGTAATTTTGCTACTGTGAATCGTAATGTAAATATCTGTGTTTTCCGATATTAGGCGACCCTGCTAGCGGTTCTCAACCTGTGGGTCTCGAACTGCTGCTGTAGAGCCTAAGACAATCAGCTTGAGAATCACTGCTCTAGACAGATGGCCAAAAGGAAGCTGACAGTGGAAAATTGGGTGCATAGGTTACCATCAGGATGCGTTGGTTTATTTCTGTTGTTTGCAAAGCTAATGCGTACATTTGAAATTTGCAGGACAGACTTCTAGGAGCTGGCATTGACCTCAAGGCCTTGTTGAAAAAATAAAGGGGCCAGGAAAGGTGGAGGGTAGAGGGATGATTTTTTTCTCACTGGGTCTCAGAGAGTTCTGGTAATCAGAGTCAGCCTTGAGGGGCTTTGCCAGGGCACATAACTCAGCTTATTTTACTTGTCAGAAAATGATTTCTTCTCCCAGGCCCTCACAGTTGAGAGGACTGAAGGTGAGTTGGGTGGGAAGCTCACAGCACATTCATTTGTGCTGAGCCAGCAAGTGATCTGAGGTGTTCTGCCAGTCATTTTGACTCTGATGGGAGGGGTAAAAAAAGGGACAGAAATTATGTCTGGGAAGAGCCCTAATTCATGACATTCAGAAACTGGGAACAAGATCACCAGTTCCCATTGGAATTAAATGGCTCCCGGCTGCTAGAAGAATTTATCTCGTTCACTTCTGGGTTTTTTTTTTTTGTTTGTTTGTTTGTTTTTCTGTGACTAGATAATGAGAGGAGTTTTAAAAATGGTGCAACGATAGCATTCAGATAAGCCATGTCAGCTCCTCCCACACATACGGGTAACCTCTTTTATTAAAAGTGCAATATGTGTCATGTACCAGACATCTCACTTAATTCTTACCACCACACTCTGAGGAAGTGATTAGCTTCATTTACAGATGGAGAAACAGAGAGGTTAAGTAACTCACCTAGTGGTATGCAGCTAGCAGCTGCCAGCATCAGAACCTGCGCCTGCCCTTCGGGCCATTAAACTGTGCTGCTTCTCAACATCAGGCCTGATGAGTGGGAGGGGCCTGCGGTGCCCCTGGGGTTTGGTGACTCACAGCACCATCCTTGGTACTCACAGATGGAATGTGAGGCACTCATTGGCATCTTCAGTGCCAATCACTCCGAGAGGTGGGACACGGGCCCTCTGCTTGCTGGCATTCTTGGTGGAGGTGGGGTGAGAGGGAATGATGGAGGAGGAGCATCCTTCTTTCTGAAGTCAGAGGGAGGAATTCATGGTGAGAGAGAGGGTGAACCCCATACATACCAGATAAAAGGAAAAACAACAGCACATCATCGCAGATTCAGCTGACAGGAAACAGCTGCTGAAGGAGGAATGGGCAATGTAGGGGCAGAGTGGTACTGCCCTGCTCTGAAGGGTGGAAGGTGTGAGCTGGCCATGGATGGACAAACAAGGGGGAGGCTATGCTGGAGAAATCACAGCTGTGGTAGGGGACTCGGAAGACCCAGGGTGTGACGAGGGTCTGCGTGGGAGCTGATCAGGGAGGGCAGAGGCCCTCGGTGAGGCTTTGGCTCAGTTACACCAGGAAGAGTGAGCCTGAGCCCTGTGGGCTGCCCGTGATGGTCATGAGAGCAGCACTGATGGAGGGCCCACCGTGAACAAGACACACAGCCAGGGCTATAATGGGGACTCCAAACGTGACGACATGGCCTTCCTTCTTCCAAAGGGTCACGTTAGGAGACCAAAAGTAGACATTATACAAAAACAGAACAAAACGAGGACTGTCAGAATCACAGTGTGAACGTGCTCTTACAGCACTCTGCTGCCTCCCGACCTCAGGCATGACCAGCTCAAGGTGACCCCTGTGCCCAGGTGCAAGCATGACTCTCCCTGCACATGGGCATCACTGGTGCCCATTGCCATGAGAGGTGGGAAATGAAAAATAAGGCAGAATCTGGTCCAGCTAGAGGATTAATCCAATTTCCTTTTTTTATCCTTTAAAAACTCCCATCCAACACCACTAATTGTTGGCTCCTGGGAGGCCCCTGGGATTCCTGAAAGCAGCTTAGCAGCGAATCAGCAGTTGCTTATTTTGAGTCTGTTAGAAGCAGAGTGAATTGGGGTCCCTGCCCTCCAGGAGTTACAGTCCTTCAGGGAGATGCTGTGACAGAGTGACAGAGCTGTGCTGGCCTGGGGTAACTGCCACAGGGTCTCAGAGAAGGGGTAGGTGTGGTAGCACAAAGAGGGACTTTACAGAAGCAGAGATGTTTGAGCGGAGCTTTAGTGGGAAGTTTTCCTGGCAAGGAAGCAGTATGAGCTGATGGGCAGCAGCAGGAGGGGTCGTGGTGGGTTCAGGGAGGGTGCTCTTAGTTCAGACAGTGGTTGGAGCCATTGGTGGGGAACAAACCGGGAGACGAAGAACAGCAAAGGGCTTTTATACCACCCAAGGAGCAGCCGTGCTCTGGAAGTGAGGAGTGACCCACCAGCCCTGTGTTAGGAGACCCCTCAGGTGGCAGTACAGAAGGGCCTGGAGTGGTGGGCCAGCAGAGGTGGTGGGACTCACCGTGGTGCCTGAGCAAATGTGATGCCATAAACAGGCAACGGAAAAGTAGACATGCGGATGCAAGAACTAGGAAGATGAAGGAGAGAGGAGAGGAGGGGCTGAAGCAGGAATGAGCTTCCTTCCAGTGGGGACCATTGTGTGTGTCACTGGTGGACTTGAAATAAACACATGAGTGGTTCTAATGATCTAGAGCTACTGACACAGCTCTCCAAAACAGTGGCTTTAAAACAATGCTGATCATTTATTTTGTTCTCCAACCTGGAGGTTGATTAGACTTAGCTGTTGCTTTTGGTTGGTGGCTGGGCCTGGCATTTTCTCGAATGTTCCTCACCTGGGCGGGGAAAGCGAGATCCACTGGGGCCAGAACAGCTGGGGCTCCTCGGCTCCCACCACCTTCTCTGTCATCTCTGCGCAAGGATTTTAAGGGTAGCTGGGCTTTTCAAACAGTGGCTGGAGGCTCCCAGAGTGAGTGTCCCCAAAGAAACCAGCAGCTGCTGCTGTGTGGCTTTTTCTAATTGGGGCTCTGAAGTGGTGCAGTCACTCCCACCTCATTTTATTTTAGGCATGAATGTGATTAAAAGGCCCTGGGCTCAAGGAAAAGGGCCTCAACTCTTGTTGAGGGATTTGTGGATGTGTTTCCAACCTTCTCCACAAGTATTTTTTTTTTTTCTTGAGCAGATTCTCCTAGAGCAGTGGTTGGCAAACTCATTAGTCAACAGAGCCCAATATCATCAGTACAACAATTGAAATTTTTTTTGAGAGCCACATTTTTTAAACTTAAACTTCTTCTAATGCTACTTCTTCAAAATAGACTCACCCAGGCCGTGGTATTTTGTCCCCACAAGTATATAATTAAACGTACCAAGGCCTTTTTAGAAAAATAGAGAGTTGAATCCTCATCTACCGCAGGAGGAAGTAAAGAGAGAAGCTCTCCACTGGATGGTGGCATATTCTCTAGAGATACGAGGGTCACTGCCAGAGTCAATTGTTATCCGAACTTGACTTGTTCCCTCAAAGCAGTGTATTGCCAGATTCTATGTCAGAGTTCAGAAGGGACAGAATTTATGGGCATTTCTGGCAACTGTGGCACCAGGATGGGAGCCAAGGGGGACAAACAGACCAGACAATGCTTCAGAGAATTAAGCGCAGGACAGAGGGAGGTGTGTTTCAGAATTGAGTCTGTGAGTGATGAGGACATGTTCAGGTATATTAACTTGGTGTGAGCTACAGCATGGTGTGAAGGGCACTGATGAGGAGAGCTATAGAAAGCTAGAGAACAGTAGTTCCTATGGCAGTGATGAGGGCAGAGCTAAGGCCAGCATTTTTCAGCTTTGCTCTAGTGCCCAGAAGGGGTTAAAATATAAAAACAACCATAATAGAGACTTATAATAACAACCTTCTCCTCTCCATCGGTGTCTCAGTTTCCTGGGCTACTATAACAAAGGAACACAAAATGGGCAGCCTAAACAATGGGAGTCTGTTGTCTCACAGGCCTAGAGGCTGGCCGGCCAAGACCAAATTGTGAGGAGAGTCTGGCCTTTCTCCTGCTTCTGGTGGTTGCTGGTCATCTCAGGTTGTTGGCTTGTAGATGCATCACTCAGATCTCTGTCTTCTTCTCCTTGTGGCCTTCTCCCTGTGCACCTGTCTGTCTCCAAATTTCCTTTTTATACTGGTCACATTGGATTAGGGTTCAAACCTAACGACCTCATCTTAACTTGGTCATCAGCAAAGATCAAGTTATTTTCAACTAAGTTTATATTCCGAGGCACATCCTTTTTGGGGTACATAATTCAGTCCATGACAGTTGGTAAAGATGGGACAGAGTTTCTGGGTCTTTCCTACATGGCCCTTTCTCCTTCCTGTCCATCTTGTCTTTGAAGAGCAAAGCACTGGTCTCACCCATTGGTTACTGTCATGGCTGCCTCTCGGGCTTTCCTTCTCATACCCCACATCACTTCTTACACGAAATCACACCAGAAACATCCCTTCACCTCCCTCTCAATTCACTTCTGTTGCAGGAGGGGCAGTGGGATCTTTTTCTGGCTGCCTTAGTTATAACAGCTGGGGCCGTACCACCCCACAGCAGTCCTGTGTCATCTCTTTTTATCCTCACAACACTGCTGTAATACACGAATCAGCACTGTTCTATAGAGGTGGGAAATGGGGCTCAGGGTTCAAGTCACTTGTGGAAGGTCATACAGCTATCAGGAGGGTTTGGGACTGAAGTCAGGGTCAGTCTGACCTCTCCGTCATACCAGGCCACCTTATGAATTCAGTGGGGAGCATTATTGGATACATCTCTATTTCAAAGGAGTTTGGAAATGGTTTATAAAATGATATATAATACAAAGAAGGTTTTTAAATATATGGATGAGGAAAACAATGCCAAGAGACTAAGAGAGATTAATTTAGATTTGGGTTTTAGTTGTCTCAAGTTTAGACATCCTCATGGATGAGCTGAGACCTCTAGACTTGTAGGCTGTGCTGATGGGAAGGATCAAAGTCATCTGACCCCCATCTGAGCTCCAGGAATCATATCTGGAGCCTTTGTTGTTGCCTGGATAGAAGGTGCTCCTTGGTTAGACTGAAGGCTGTTGCTGGAGTCACCCAAGGGAAAGATTTCAAAGTTCTGAAAGCTGAGCCAATGCAAGCTCCATGTTTATTTACTTTTTGCCAGAACAGGCTGACAGCCACTTCCAAAGAACAAAAGTTAGAGGCCAGTTTAGAACTACACCGAGGATGTCTTTCTTACTCTGAACCAGCTGCAGGAATTATAAATGGGTGCTAACACTTAGAGGAAATACCCAATATCCATCAACAACCAGTAATGCTCTAGCACCAAAGTATCAAGTGTGGCATTATCCAGGCCCAGGCTCTGGTCCCAGCTCCATCATTGCCTGGGCATGTGGCTTTTTTCCTGCATTAACTTCTCTAAGAGTTTCTGAGGCCTCTGGGTTGGGGGTGGAGAAGGGACCTATTAGAAAGGGAGACTCCTGGGCACTACCCCGCAGTATTGGTGCTGCTGGTAGATAGGGAAGCCAAGTTCCTTGGCTGACTCTCCATGGGTAGCAGGCTTATTAATCATCATTCCCAAACATTGAGTACCTGCTATCTGTATGGCACAATTTTGCATACTGTAGAGCATTTAGAGACTATTCCTTCATTGTAGACTCTGGAAAATTACAGCAAGTCCAGGTCACCTCTTGAATTTCTGGCAGGTGCCCATTTGCTTCTGGCAGTTCTGACTCAGGATCCATAGGAGGGAGCATCGGGGAAGGTTACACTCCCCTTGCAATCGTGCATGGTCTGTGCCTGGTGGACATGGCTTTGATCTGCACAGCTGTGCAGTGTGGCCCCTTTGCCTCCTGTGTATGGTAGAAAGGCCCATCTTTGCTTTTCCCCTGTGGGCTACTAAAGTCACCTATTCGTCATAGGAATAAGGAGGAATGTGAATTTTCCACCCTGTGTTAGCAGAATGGGTGCCCTTGCAAAGGGTTTCCAAACTCCTCTGTTCAGGTAACCCAGAATAGCTCAACTCCTTCAGCAAGACAATAAAGTCTCATTTTAAATATTCATGTGAACTGTTCATTCTATTCAGCAAAGTCCTGTGATTGTCTGAATATGAACGTGTTTATTCTTAGGAGGCTCCCATCTGCCTGGTGTGTGTGGGGAGGGGTGCAGTGCCCGGTCTAGGAAATACAGCTTTGTCAGGGCCTAAACTCCTGTTCGGGATTGATCATCTGTAGCAAGAGGGCCGTCAAGATCTGTCCATATATTTATTTAGATTCTTGCTTTATTCTAGAAACTATTAGAGGTGACTGCAATGGGTAAAGTTAACTTGTATTTGAATGGGCAAGAGATAATATTTATTAAAAGTTTTAAAAAGCTGCCTGGCCAGTGTATCTCAGTGTTTGGCATCGATTGGCCTGCTAACCAGGAGGACACGGTTTGATTCCTGGTCAGGGAACATGCCCGGGTTGTGAGCTCAATCCTCATTAAGGAGCGTGAAAGAGGCAGTCAATCAATGATTCTCCCTCATTATGGATGTTTCTCTCTCTCTCTTTTTCCCTTCTTCTCCCTGAAATCAATTAAAAAGACTAAAACTATAAGATAAACTATAAGAAGCCCCACTTCCTCTCAGCCATTTGTGACCTTGCTACCAGGTGGCTGGTTGTGCTTGGGGTCATCTCTGAGACCCAGGTCCACCATGGGATGAGAGCTCCCGGGACTGAGCTGGGCCTGGGCTGCCAGGGCTGCTGTATCAGGACCATGCCTGGCAGTACAGTGGTACCTCGAGATACGAATTTAATTTGTTCTGTAACCTTGCTCGTATATCAAGTTGCTTGTATCTCAAAGCAGATTTCCCCATTGAAATAAATTGAAATGCCGTTAATCCGTTCCAGCCCCCAAAATGCCACCCCAGTTGTTCTTATTACGTGTTTTGAATAAGAAAAATATATTTATAAATGACAAATATTGTATAAAAACATAATAAAAGAGGATGTAAAGGAATAAACTGGTTTTATCAAGTGTATTTACCTACTCGTTACACTCTTAATGCTACACTTTATCCCTAAACTGAATGTAACTTAACTAATCTTCATTGAACTTAATTGCTACTGGTCTTTGCATTTTTGGCCGATTTGAAAAAAAACACGTGTCCAACGAGGTTTGCCTCTTCCTCCCTTTCAGAATGTTTCTGAAATGGGTGAGGCAAGTTTCATTGAACAGCTCCGATGGATGCACAACCAGTAGCAACTTTTTTGGGGTGTTTCTTTTCCACGAAATGTGACACCCTCTCCCACATTCCTAAGATCTCCTTTATCTCACTTGTAGAGATCTCCTCCACCTCTGGCTCCTCCTCGAAACCAATTTCTTGGAGAACCTCCGCATGTTGCTGAGACTGCAACTCTTGTAACTCCTCCGTGGTGAGTTCCAGAGAGTGCTCCTCGAGGAGCTCATTCACGTCTCTCTCATCCACCTCCAGGCCCATGGATTTTCCCAGAGACACTATCTCCTCCTCCACTGGCACCTCGGGTTCGAATCCTTTGAAGGTCCTTTTGGCTACGGCCTCAGGCCACAGCTTCTTCCATGCAGAGGTCAAAGTCCTCGTTGTAACACCCAGCCAGGCCTGATCAATAATTCTGAGGCATATCACGATGTTAAAGTGGTTCTTCTAGAACTCTCAAAGGGTGAGGTTTGTGTTCTCCATCACCTCAAAGCAGCGCCAGAACAGGTGCTTGATGTACAGCTTTTTAAAATTAGAAATCACCTCCTGATCCATGGGCTGTAGGATAGGAGTGGTGTTGGGAGGTAGGTAGACAACCTTTATAAACTTGAACTCTTCGAGGAGTTCATCTTCGAGGTTCGGTGGGAGAGCAGGAGCATGTCGAGGACGAGGAGGGCTTGCATGGTTAGGTTGTTTTCCTGTAGATATTTCTTAACAGAAGGGCCGAAAACCAGGTTTACCCACTCCACAAAGGACTGCCTGGTGACCCATGCCTTCGGGTTTGCCCTCCACATAATTTGCAGTTTAACTTTTTTTTTTTTAATATATATTTTATTGATTTTTTACAGAGAGTAAGGGAGAGGGATAGAAAGTCAGAAACATGGATGAGAGAGAGACATCGATCTGCCGCCTCCTGCACACCCCACACTGGAGATGTGCCGGCAAGCAAGGTACATGCCCCAGACCAGAATCGAACCTGGGACCTTTCAGTCCGATGCTCTATCCACTGAACCAACCGGTCTCGGCTGCAGTTTATCTTTTAAAATCTTATGTGACTTAAAGACTCTGGGGTTTTCCGAATGGTATACGAGCAGAGGCTTGATCTTGCAGTCGCCACTTGCATTGGCGCACAGTGCGAGAGTTAGCCTATCCTTCATGGGTTTGTGGCCTGGCATCGCCTTCTCCTCTGCCGTTATATAAGTCCTATTCTGCATCTTCTTCCAGAAAAGCCCTGTCTCGTCACAGTTGAAGACTTGCTGGGGGATATGTCCTTTGGCTTCTCTGAGTTCGGAAAAAGTTTTGAGGTAATCCTCAGCTGCCTTCACATCCGAACTTGCTGCCTCACCATGCCTGATGATGGAGTGAATGCCGGACCTTTTCCTGAAGTTATCAAACCAGCCTCTACTGGCTTTAAATGAGTCTTTCGATGCTTCGTCCATGGAAGTGCGTGGGGTCTGCTCCAGCAAATCACCGTATGATGCCCTGTGTTAATGTATCTCCTTTAAGCTGCTTCTCTGTCACCCACACCATCAGTAGATTCTCCATCTTTTCATGGAGAGAGCTACGGAGCTTAGAAATTATTGTAATGCCCTTAGCTGGTTGACTCCTTCTGTTTAAGCACAGTGCATATCGTTGAAGTACTACGCCCTTATTGCCTCGCCAAGTCAGCCACTCGCACACCTTGCTCATATTTTTCTATGATTTCATGCTTTAATTCAATAGACATCATCCTCTTCTGAGCACTGACCTTTCCACTCTCTTTCTTCGGACCCATGGTTATAAAAGAAAATGTGATAAAGTATGTAAATGCACAAAAGATGCTTCGACAATGAGGTAAACAAGCTCACTGACTGAGGCGTTGGAAACTATGAGACGCTCTAGTAGCGGTAAACTGGTGGGTCGTGTGCAGCCGGCCAATGCGCGTGATTACTCGTATCTCAAATGTTGCTCGTATTTCAAAGCAAAAAATCGCTCACTCGACAGCTTGTATCTCAAAAATCTCGTATGTTAGGGCACTCGTATCTCGAGGTACCACTGTATTTTAAGAGTAATTAGCAGTAGTCAAACTAGAGGGATGGTTCTACTACACTTCCTACTTGACAGTGCTGTCCACAAAGGCCTGACCAGGCAGATGTTAAACTACATCTGGGCATTCCGGTGAGGGTGTGGCAGTTGGTCAGTCTCCCCTCCCGTACCAGGTGCCAGAGAGTGGTTGTGTGAACACAAACTTGCAGGAAGGATTCAGGCAATTTGACCTTTTGTGCTCTTGCTGATCTCATGTGGCTCTTTGCGGGGGTGTCTGTGCTGAATTTGGCTTAGGCATTTACTGCTCTTCTGCCTGGGCTTCCCTGGTCTAAGCAGAGTGTCAGACGGCTTGCCTGTGCTGGGCGCCGCAAACGGCAATGTCAGGACTAACGGTTTGCTGCCGTGTTGGTTCAATGACACCCCCTTGTCTCCAGTTTCCGACATTTCCCATCATTCTGTCAGTCTCTGGTGAGCTCTCATGAGGATTTTCTCCTTAGAATAACGTGTTCACATCTCTGGGGTTCCCACAACCACGTTCAGAGCTGAGACAGGGATTTCTCACTCATGGACCATTCTCCATGGCTTCTGTGAGCTGGGTTGGCCTTCCTCTCAGGAAACAAAACCCAGATGGGTGTCTGGAATTACCAAGTTGATTTAGTGATAGGGACTTCTGAAAGAACTAACCCTGAGCGTAAAACTCAGTTTGGATCCGGTCAGGAACCTGATCGCCACATACCTCGCTGGGTGTATCTCCTCACTGCCAAGCTCTCAGAGTGTTTAAGGAGGTGTGCACTTCTACTTAGACACTTATAGGGACAGAGGCCTTGGTGGCTGGGTGCGTGCACGTGTGTGTGTGTGTGTGTGTGTGTGTGTGTGTGTGTGTAGGATGTCTAAACTTGACAGGCACACATGCAGGGAGATTTAGATCAGAGGGCCTCAGATGACTAAACCCTAGACTCTAGCAGGAGCCACAGTATCCGATGGTATAAAATCTCATCCAGATGCATTTATAATCTATTTGTGGGTTTTTTGTTTCCAAGCAGCCAGAGGTTTGCTATGAGGGAAAGCCAGAGGATGAAGACAGGGTCCGGGGCTCTGAAGAAGGCCCCAGTACCACCTCCCTGGCTCCAGCTCTGGTCTCCCATGTGGGGCCACCTCTGTCCCCCACTTGCAGCCCATAGAAAGTGTTGGCATCTGTCTCTGGCTGTCAGCTGTCGCCTCTGATTTGTGAAGGGGCAGGGTCTGTGGGAGGTGCAGGATGCCAGCAGTGGGGTAGTGCAGTGAGAGGGAAGTTTCCTTGTGTGGTGATGTGAGGGAGGATGAATGTGCTCGTGAGCAGGAATTGTGCTATTGCTCATTCTAAGGAGCTAGTGGGCAGCATGAAAATGTGTCTTCTCTTGGTTTTTTAAAAGAAGTAGTCACTGAAAGGCCAGGCACTAGGATTTGGGCCAGGGAGCAGAAAGCCCCAGCATCCTGGATCTCATGCTCTGGCTCCAGAGAGAGTATGTTATTGTATCAAGAGTATGTGTACTTTGGCAGGGCTATTGTGAGGACATATTGGCCGTCCTGGTTCCAGCCTCGTTCCTTTAAACGCTCGATGGGCTGTCTTTAGTCTTCTAGGGCTGCCATAACCAAGAACCACAAACAGGCTGGTTTAAGCTACAGAAATTGGTTTTCTCCCAGTTCTGGAGATCAGAGTCTGAATCAGGTGTCAGCGGCTGGTTCCTCCTGAGGCTGTGAGGGAAGGTGCTCCAGGCCTCGCTCCTGCTTCTGGTGGCTTGCTGGCCACCATTCACTCCATTTCTGCTTTCATGCCCGATGGTGTTCTACTTGTGTGTGTGTCTGTCTCTGGGTCTAACTGTCCTTTTTATATAAGGATATCAATCATATTGGATTAGGGCCACCCAGTCACCTTCCTTTAACCTAATCATCTGCAAAGGCCTATTTTCCAAATGAAATCACAGGTACCAGGAGTTAGGACTTCAACATCTTGTGTGGGGAAAGGGGTGACACAGTTCAACTCCTAAGAGGGTGAAGGGGTTTTTGTGCTCACCAGTGTGAGAGGCGCTGGGAGCATAGGTGGTGGGGTCCCGTGCCTGGAATTGAAAGTTGCTGCTTATTAGCTGTGTGTCTTTGGGCAAGTTGCCTACCTTGCTTCCATGTTAGTAAAATGGGTGAAAAATAAATAAATAAATAAAAGGCTGACAGTGTCAAATAAGTTAACACATATAAACTTCTTTAAACACTTGGCATATTATAATTCTCACTGAATGTAAGTTGCTACTGATACTACCTATACTGTATATCTCTCATTTGTTTGAAGTTAGGAGAACATGGCACATATTATCAAGGATGCTTTAAAAAGGGGTGAATTGAAAGAGTAAGGATGTTACCACCTGAATTTCCAGATGTATACATCAGATTGGGTAAGGATCATTGTGTTTTGAGTACTGAAAAAAAAAAAGTATAATTTAGCAAACGTTTATTTAAGCTTTGCTGTGCACAAAACACTCCCCTTTGGTGCTAAGGTAGATTTATAAGAAAGGCAGACAAAGATAATATCTCTGGGATATAAGGAGCCTGCAGCCTGGTGGGAGACAGACATAGAGTGATGTAATCGCAGGTGATAACGGGCATTGTTTGAAACACTGCTGTTCCTGGATTAACTCATGTTAACCCTCACAATAACCTGAAGGGAGAGGGACCACACTCCCTAATCTTCAATTCTGAACAGTCCTCCCTGCTCCTCCCCCACCACCCCCACAAAAAAAAAACACAACAAAAGACAACAAACAAAACAAAACAAAAACAAAACCCAAGTCTGAAAATGAAATTTCTTCTTTGGTTTGCTGCAAACTCATTTGATTACAGAACCTGAGATGAACTGATTTGAGGTAATTTGTTTGTTTGTTTTTTGTTTTTCGACATCATGCAAATGCTCACATATTTCTCTGCAGTAAAATGCTGGGAGTAAGTGCTACCTTTCTAAAACCTGGGAAATTCTAACTGGAATCTGGCCCAGAGATTTTAGAAAGAGATGATGGGCCTGCATCATTAGGTATTTTACAGATGAGGGGCGTTGAGGTCCAGAGGAGTGAAACTACCCGCTCAGGTCTCAAGGCTCCAAAAGCTGTATGATTCCCCGAGTGAGACTGGGGACATGCTGAGGGCAGACACCTTGCCCATTGGGCCCTGCCACCCCTGGCCCTTGTCTCTTTAGCCTCCTCTGATCTGGAACATCCCCACAGGCTTTCTTATTATAAAGAGTGCAGAGGCTGTCTCTCCTAGCCAGCTTCTGGGGATCAGTAAGCCTGTTTTGCTTGCAGGTCACAAAAACCGGCTCCAGGAAGAGGAGTAAGGAGATGGGTGGGGCAGGCGGGTGTAACTAGAGTATGGGTCTCCTGGATTCCCCACCAGAGCTGTGGCCTGGCCTTGGGAAGGCTCAGAACCAGGGAGTGCTCTCCCTTTGCCTATCATCTGGCTTTGACAGCTGACTTCTCCTACTTCCCAGTCCGCACTGTAGACCATGGTGACTACCATCAAACCTGGCTTTAACCTCCTAAAGGTCTACTTCCTTTCTGTGTTTGAGGACAAAGCATTGGGGGTGAGGGTGGGGGCAGTAGTGCGGAGCCGGTTAAAGAGAGCATGCCGTGTATGCGTCCTCCCTCTGGGGCTAGATTTGATCCAGGATGCCCAATCTTTCTGTCCTTAACCTATTATATATCTTGAACGTTCCCCTGACCTTGGTTCTTACTGCTTCAGTCAATGCCTCTGTTCCCTTTGCTGATTGGACTTCCTACCGCTCTGAGATGACAGTGCAGCCTGTTTACTTGGGGCCATGAGAAGCTGAGTGGCCTTTGACTGTCCTTGTTTCTCAAGCTATTGGCTTCCAACTTTCAGACCCCCTGGAGCTGCCACACCCCCACCTGCTTGACAACTACCGGATGGTTTTGCTGTGAGGTCTCAGCATGCCTGCAGAGTGACTGTTTATTTAGATAGACAGGGCTTGACACTGCATGCTCCCTGACTTCCTCTCTGTCATGACCGAATGGTCACACAGCCTGGCTGCTCAGGCGTCCACGTTTCCGGTCTGTTCCCCTTCTCTCAGGGCCTGGTCAGTGTCAGAGGGCAGGGGCGTCTGGTAGAGAAAAAGAGGCTTTCAAATCCAGACTTACTCTGGGCAAGTCACTTACCTTCCCAGTGGCTCTCTTTCTTTATCTGTGTCCTCAGGGGAATGGACCAGATATTCTTCCAGACTCCTCTGCTTCTGAGCAATTCCGAGCTGTCTACTAAGAACTTTGGCAGCAGTTGCCAAGGTTGTACAGAGAATGAGCGTCATGGCTGAGAAACGGGAAGGCATGTTGGGCCAGCCTCTCGGTGAGAGCCTCACTAACGTCAAGGCACCAGATGTTCCCTATTCCGATATAAAACTTTCCTACGTGACCAGCACGGCTCGCTGTGCCTAAACTGTTTGTGCAAACAGTATGGTTTACTGAACACCTGCCTTCCTTCTGGGAGTCTGGGATTCTGGTACAGGCCAGGCGAAACGTACCTACGAGACCAGTGTCTAATAAAACCCCGGACACGAAGTCTGTAATGGACATCCCTGGTGACCATTCACACCTGGGGTCACCACTTGATGCTAGAAGAGTAAAGTGTGTCCTTTGTGACTCCCCTGGCAGACAAGTCTTGGAAACCGGTTCCCCTAGACTTCGCCCCACAAGCCTTTCTCCTGCTGTTTTGCTTTGTATTCTTTTCCTGCAATGGTGGTGGCAGTGGATATGACTGTATACTGAGTCCATGAGTCCTTCTACTAGTTCACCTCCTAGCAGGTCCGGAATAGTCTCTGGCACCCCCACACTCATGAACTTTAGAGTGACTGAGAGCAAGTAAAGACAAGCCTCACCCCCCTGCCCAAGTCCCCACTAATCCATGGCGCAGGCTCGGTTCCTCTGCCTGTTCTAGGAGTAGCTGCAGCCTAGTTAAAATTTGTGAATGTTGTGTCCTGCGCACTAATGTCCCCACCGGCCCTGTGAAATCCAGATGTTGCACTGTCCATTGAGAGGCCAGATCATTTTTGGTCTGCGTGTAAAACTCAGCAAGGACCTCTGGGTTCAGTGTGATGCGCCAGAACATGGCGGGATGTTCCGAAGCTGCTGGCATGCCTGCTCACCAGAGCCTCTCTGGAAGCAGCTTCAGGGGGTTCTTCATAAATGAGATTCTAGATTCCCCAGAAGCATGCTGGGAGAACCAGTTAGTCTTACATAAGTTAGGGAGAAATTGCTGGAGGAAAGGTCATTGGAAAGGAAATCAAGGTCTTAACCTTGGCCTGTTAGTCTGTTTCTGTGAACTTGGCATAGAAACACATACCTTCTTCTGACTGCATCAGGGAAGCTTTCTGTTTAGAACAGAGTTCTCACTGGGAAGGTAGAGGCTTGCACTCTTACTGGTAAGAATTGAGTCTATGAGTAAGGAGAGGAGAGCATGAGCTATTGTGTTTGGCTGTCATATTTAAGGACCAGGAGAACCCAAGTCATAGCACTTCATTCTCTAAGCAGCTTTCTTTTCATTTGCAATTGGCCTGGGTTGCCTCAGTGGCTGAGTATTTGGCTCTCCAAGGACAGAAGGATCACTCTATCATGTGTTGTGTTCCAGCATTTAAAGTGAGCCCCTGCTTTACAGAGGCTTTGGGCCCTGCCTCTGGAGTGAGATTGGAAGTCAGCCGCCTTAAGTACAGAGCATCCCTGGTGGTCCTCCACACCTGCACCCACCAGACTGTGAGAAGCACGAGAAGCATGGGGCTCTGAGGCTGTTCCGACAGCCTGTGCGTTCCCTGGCAGCAGTGGCTTTATCTATATGTGGCTTAAGCACAGTTGCCTTTATCCTTGGAAGAGTGAGTCAAGGCACTGAGTCACTCAGGAAGCCACTGCTGGTAATGTGCAAGGAGTAGGCAGATATTCCGCCCAGTGGCATTTGAGAAGAGGTCTGAGTGTTGCATTTGGAAGTTTTCATTTTCTTTTCAAAACCGTTCACATTTTCTTTTCACAATTGTTCGCATATTTGGTAGGAGACCAGTAAGAATACATCCTTTCCTTGGGGCTAAAATGGTAAGAAGGAAACGGTTGGCATCTGCTTTGGTTGAGCACTTCCTTTGTGCAGAGAACTCTCTGTGCTGTGCTCTGTGTTGGGTAAGGGGCAACACTGCAGCCCCTGCCATCACGATGGGCACTTGCAAAGCAAAAATGTAAGTGAATGGAAAATACCTGCATACTTGAGCGTCCCTGTGTAGGGTGGATTGTAGCCAGAGTCACACACACACACATACACACCCCTCTAACCTTTTTAACTATTTGAGAATAAGTTGCCTGTCTCATGGCCTTTAACTCCTAACTACTTCAGTGTATTATTTCCTAAGAACTGGGATGTCCTCTTATGAAGCCACAGTACAGTTACCATATTCAGTAAATTTAACCATCGATAAAATGATTTTCTTCAGTCCAACTTCCCTATTCCGATTTTGTCAGTTGACCTAATAATACCTTTTATAACATTTCCGCTCTAAGCAGGATCCAGTCCAGGGCCAGGCATTATGTTTGTTGTCCTATATCTTAATCAGTAGCAATGCCAATGTCTGGAACATTGCCCAACCTCCCTCTGTTTTTTATGATGTGACATTTTAGATGAATATAGTTTCTTTCTTTTTAGAAATAGAATGTTCGTCATTTTTCAGTTTGTCTGGGTTTCCTCCTGGTAAAATTCAGGTTATACATTATCAGTGGGATCACATCTGGGGCACACCAGAATTGGTGGTGTTAATTTTTTAAAATAGAGGTTTAATTGATAGCTAGCATTATATTAGCTTCAGGTGTTGAATGTAATGATTTTATATTTGTGTATGTTGCAAAATGATCACCTGTAAGTGATCATTTATAATAAATCTAGTTAATATCTATCCCCATACATTGTTACAGAACATTTTTTCTTGTGATGATGACTTTTAGATCTATGTACTCTCTTAGCTATGTCCATATATGCAGTACTGTATGAACTGTTGCTGTGCTGTACATTACATCAACATGACGTTTTTGTTTTATAACTCGAAGTTTATACCTTTTGACCCCCTTTACTTACCCTCTATTTTGGTGTTGTTCATTTTGATCACCAATTTGGGGTACCAGTCAGAGAGTGCCCAATTTATCCTTTGGGTATTACTATTATTTTAGTTGCAACTAATAAGCAATCTATGGGGAGACTCTGGCTCACCTTCAAAATTTCTCCCTAGGTTCACACCCATTGATGGTGTGTACCTCATCCAGTCTTTATTCTGATGGCTGCAAAATTATGATTTTCCAACTTCAGCTTCACCATAATTTCTAAACTGAATCAATGCTGGTGTGCCTCCAGATGAATCAATGTAACAAACAGTTTACTGAGGGCCTCCCTGCCTCTCTCTTGCCTATCCACCCCAGTCTGTTCAGGTGTGCTTCTGATTCTGTCACCTCCATGCAAAAGTGCCTCCAGTGGCTTCCCCTTACACCCAGGATAAACTGAAGCCCTCCTTTGCCGCTTCATCTTTCACCTTTTACCCTGCTTGCCTTGTTCTTGGTCAACCTAGGAGTACTCGCTTTGTGTGCTGTCTCATACCCAGTTCTTTTTTCTTTCTTGATTAGAATGTCTGTCCCTATGACCTTGACTGGCAACCTCCTATGCACTCTTTAAAACTCAGCTAGTTTCCCCCTCCAGAAAGCCTTCTCCAAGGCTAAGGCAAGTTTCTGTCTTCCAGGCTCCCAGGGATCTGTGCACACCTCTGCCATAGCACTACCATAGTACAATGACATTTACAGTGTTGTACCCTTCTCCCCCCACCACTCAAAAAACCTAGTTCCTCAGCAGCAGCCAGGTTTTATTTTGTGTTGGAGTCTCAGAACTGAGCTCAGTGCCTGACAGAGAGGAGGTGCTTCGTGAATTTGTGTTGTAATAATGAATCTCTAGGCTGGAGTGGGAACATTTCTCAAACTTATTGGACCAGAGGATATTCTCTCTCTCTTTCTCTGACTTTATACATATTTTATTTTTTAAGAAACCCACTTAATTGAGGGATGCTTGACATGTAAAAAGCTATACATCTTTAATGTATACAACTTGGTGAGTATATGCCTGTGGAAGGATTCTCCTTGTGAAGAGCATTTTTACAGTCTCTAAGATCCATTCTGTTGAATTGTGTCTCTCTACAAAAAAGATATGTTAGAGTCCTAGCCCCCAATAGCTCAGAATGTGACCTTATTTGGAAAATGAGATTAAAATGAGGTCATTAGGTGGAATCTAGTCCAGTATGACTGGCATTTTTTTAAAAAGAGGAAATGTGAAGATCGACATGTGGGCAGGGAGAACGTCATGTGAATATAAAGGCAAAGAGGGAGGTGACTCATCTTCAAGCTAAGAAACACCAAAGATTGCCTGCAAACTACCAAAGAGAGGGGCCTGGAACAGGTACTTCCTCAGAACCCTCAGAGGAACCAACTCTGCTGACACCCTGACTGTGGACTTCCAGCCTCCAGATCTGAGACAGTACATTTCTGTTATTTGAGCCGCCTTATCAGTGGCACTTCATTATGGCAGCCTGAGTTGACTACTGTACCCTCTAACTGAATCTTTGATTTTTGTTCACTTTAATATCTAGGAAGGCACACAGACTCCCCAAGTATCCCTTCAACACTCCCTTTGAGATTAGCAAATTTTTGCCAAAAAACTTTGACACCTGGAGCAGGTAGGCCTAGAATTTAAAAAGCCACTTCTGCGTTGGGCCCCTAGGAGGTGGGCAGTGGGGCGTCTGGTGAGTATAATGGACAGGCTACTGCTGAGCAGTAAAAGGAGAAAAGGCTCAAATGTGTGCTTCCAGCCTCTAAAAGCACTTGCCACCCTCAGCAGGATGGGCTAATGGGGTCCCATTGGCCTCACCCTCCTTCTTAGGACCCCCATTTCCTTGCAGGGCCTCTTCTGCTATAACTGGCTGCACCTATGTAGATGTGTTTGGGGAGTAGGTGCCACCTGCAGGTGTGATTTGCTGCCAGTCTTGGGGCATGTGTCTTCTGACACTAGTTGAGACTGTCCCTGGGATTAGTAGGTGGCCACAGGCCTAGATCGACTCTCAGGACATCGCCAGAATCTCCTGGCTTCACCCTCCTCTCCTGGGGCTGCACACCCAGGCTCTTTCTGGGCTGAATGGATTTTCAGGATGGTCCCCCCCATGCTGTAGCCTCCAGCTTAGCGATCAAGGCAACCAGGTGATACAAGTAACCACCCCATCGTGGTCACTGAGTTATAACACATACAGGTTTCTGCTCGGATGTTTTGCCTTCGTTCTCCTGAGGCAGCCCAGGAATGCTTGTTTTTAGGATTGGATTTTGGGACTGCAGGGGAATAGACCTGTGTTTGATGGTTTGAAGTAAATTTCACTTAATGATATGGGTATTTCAAAAGCTTGTTCCCTGTTGTGTGACAGACTCAAGAGTTGTAGCTTTGTTAACCTTTCAATTCATAGTCTTGTTATGATGCTAGGAATGGGGCTGTGCTTGTTAGTAAAGTGGACAGAGTGGTAGATCTGAACTCCAGCGTGATGGCTTTGTGGTCCCTTCCACCTCTGCTAGTCTGTTTTGGTCCCTGCCAGCATCACTTTCCCCTTGGCTCTTGAACAGACATTCCCCAACCATCCTTCTACTACCCTTTGCCTGTCTTTTAATTGAGGCTGCCACACTTGGCTGGCTCCTTGGTAGGATGCTCTGTTAAAGAGATCAGACCTGTGCTGAGGAGTGTAGCCCAGGAGGCTTAGGATGGCCAAGAGTTGGACATGTAGACTGTGCAGCCCTCAGAGTGGGCTGTGTGATGTGTGGCTTGAAATTACTGGCCCCTTCAAGATTCAACCTGCATTTTATTATGTTTGCACCTTGCTCTAGTGGCAGCATTAAGCTGTCTTCTTATAAAGTTCATCTCTTGGTTCTGCAGGAATAAGGGAGAAATGTTACTTCTCTTTTGAAAGCAAGCTTGTTAGGAAGAGCAGTGGTGCCAGACCCAGCTGTCATTGCCTTTGCTTCTTTGCTGGTAGGAATCCTCTCTCCAACAACAGCTCTGAGCGGAAAGCCAGGCATAGCCAGGGGACAGGATCTGTTTGCTTTTGCCTCTGGAAAATATGAAACAAGAGCTTGTTTTCCCAAATCATTGGAATTTTATGAATATTCTGAAAGGGAAAATGGGGTTGGATCTTGATCTTCTTAGATGAAGGACCCAGTACAAGTGCACACATGATTATTGTGATCAAATGGATGATGGCCACAGCATCTATTGAGATGCACATTAACTCTTGAATATTCGTATGTGAATATGAGGAGTGGTGCTCCCAGACATCAGGAAATCTGGTCCTTTATAGAGACAAGCCTTGTGGAAGATCTGCAGGCTTGGAAAGCTGCCAGCCATTGCCTTTACCAGAATGCACCTCCCGCTCCTACCTCCTCCCCTTTCCTCCCTTCTTCCTCCTCCTTCCTCTTTTCCCTCTTTCTCCCTCCTTCCCCCTCCTCCCTCTCCCCTCCCTTCTCTCTTCTCCCTTCTCCCTTCTCCTTTCTTCCTCTCCTCCTCTTTGCCCTCTGCTAGGGCTGAACTGTTTCTTTGGTGTGTTTAGCCCCCATCACTGTGAGCAGAAGCTGATGCATCACTGTGTTACTGACGATAAGTGTGCTGTTACAGGAGGACTGGTGTTCATCTTATTAATCAGGTTACCTTTTGTGGGTACACTTAATTAGAGGAGGTTGATCTTTACAGTGGAGTCAAGAGATGATTATAAGATAAATTGTACAAAGTATGATATTGAAAAAAATTCTAAATTCAAATGTTTTCTCCTTAACTCTTAGGTAAGTGTTTCTCTGTGGGATGTGTCACTTACATGTGCTGCGTTTCATTTTAAAGAGATCTGTTGTCGGTAGGGATCTCAGAGCTATCGTTTTCTGGGAAGCTTTTCACCAAAAGCCCCACCAGAAACCAGGGAAACCTGAGCCCATTTTTCTGTGGGGGCAGCATTGGAATTAGCAGATGAAGGAGGAGGTGGACATCCTGCTGTAGACTGTGGGTCTGTAGAGCTGTGCCCCCAGGCAACCCCAGCTCAGGTTGCTTGCCTGAGGTCACAGGTAGAAAGACAGTTGACCTTTGAGCAACACAGATGGGGCATGACCCTCCACCCCCCACCAACCACCACCACCAGGAAGTCAAAAATGCTCTTATAACTTTTAACACCTCAAAAACTTTACTAACAGCCTACTTTTGACCACAAGCCTTACAGATCTCATAAACAGTTGAATAACATGTTTTGCATGTTATGTGTGTTATATACTGTATTCTTACAATAAAATAAGCTAGAGAGAAGAAAATGGTAAGTAAATCATAAGGAAGAGAAAATGCATTTATAGTATTTATTTTAAAAAATCTGCATCTTGCCGAAACCGGTTTGGCTCAATGGATAGAGCGTCGGTCTGTGGACTGAAAGGTCCCAGGTTCGATTCCGGTCAAGGGCATGTACCTTGGTTGCGGGCACATCCCCAGTAAGGGGTGTGCAGGAGGCAGCTGATCGATGTCTCTCTCTCATAGATGTTTCTAACTCTTCTATCCCTCTCCCTTCCTCTCTGTAAAAAACCAATAAAATATATTAAAAAAAAATCTGCATCTAAGTGGACCTACATAGTTCAAGAGCCAACTGTAGTTAGTGAGATAAGCTTATTGTTTTCTTGGCTCAGTGGTTTCCATGACACCATGGACTTGGCTGGTTCTCCATGAACAGGGGCAAACCATTTGAACCTGGAGCAGGCAGTACTGGCACTGGGCTACAGATGCATCTCCTTTCACCTCCCTGTCGTCCCTGTCCTTCCTGCAAACATGATTGTAACCAATTTCCCTCTCAGTGTTGAAGGTGCTGCTGGGCACAGCCCTGTCCTAGCCTCTGTAGAGGAGGCGGTGTGTGGGAGGGCGGGGGGGGGGGGGGGGAGAAAGGGGGAAAGGAAGGACAAGACTTAAGGTGACATGCTTATAATATAATGACATTATACCAACCTGGCAGATGTGGATCGTGGAATGACTTTTTTGGAATGGTCTGATTACTTTTAGATTAGCAGATGAAGTAATCAGTGTAACAGGCCGCACCCTATTCTTTTTAATCCTGTCCATCTGAAAACCCCGATAATTTGCAGTGGCTCCCCTCTATCACTGGGGAGGCAGTAGGGGAGAGAAGAGAGTAGTGAATGCAATGAGAGCAGGACAGGGGTACACCAGGGCAGTTCTGGCAAAGCTGAATGAAGCACTGAAAGATAACAACATAAGCACTTACGTTAAAGTATTTAAAGGGTTCTGCATTTCTTAAAATGAATTAGGATTGTTTGGGTAATAACCTGAGCACTATTTACATTGAAAGCTGTTCTCCGATTTAATGGGAAACATATCTGGTTTTGATTTCTGAAAGTATTTGTTAGCAAAATTGCTGCCAGGAGAGCAAGCCAGTCCTGGAATGCAAGGAAGTCGAGCTCTTGGTTTTCTAGAAATGAAGAGTGCTGCCCAAGGGCAGGCCTGGAGAGCAGTCATCTGGAGATTGATCCAATTACAGTCCAGGAGGTGGGTATGATTCACAGGGAACTCATGTTAACCCTTAAATCAGAAGACCTGTAACTGCAGGGAAGACCTGGCCAGCTTGAAATGGAAGGATTGGCCTGGCTTGGATTTTCTATAATAATTATGGCTTCATAACACCTAATGTTCTTCATTTCAGCATGGAGGAAACTATAGGTAAAGCAGTTAAGATCACAGCCTTGGAATTAGAGAGACTTGGTTCAGATTCCATGTCCCCCGCTTGTCTTAGTGCAGAGGTTCTCGATCTTGACTGTATGTTAGAATCACCCAGGGAGCTCTCAAACTGCACGCCCAGGCTGCATCCTAGAGCAAGTGGTTATACTGTAGTCGCTGGGAGTGGAGCACAGATGTGGGTGTTTTTTGAAAGTATCCCCCTGACCCAAGGAACAGATAGCCATATTGGGAACTACTGGTCAGGTGAGACCATGGAGAAGTTGACTAGCTCAGTGGCTATGCTTCCTCATCTGTAAAGTGAGGAAATATTATCTAACATATATGGTTCCTAAATGCCAGGTGCTAAATGCCAGGGGCTCAGTCCAGTGCCCAGAAACAGCTGCTAATCAGTACCCAACCTCACCATAAGCAAAAAAAAAAAAACTCCTGAAATGCAAATGGGATATTTGTCACATCCATGAGAAAAGGCTCAGGGGGCAGTTTTGCATTTTTTTTGAGACACAGACTGACTGGCATCCTCTCTCTCCTGTAGTGGCTGTTGCTGAAGAGGCTTCAGAGACGGAGCCTCTGCTGGGTAGATCTGCTCAGGGTAGCCGAGCCGAATTGTCTGACTTTCTCAGATGCAGGCACACCCAAATCCACTTGTAGTCACAAAGATGGGTGATCTTTTATTTTCAATTTTTAATTCTCAGGTTCTCCCTCTCCTTTGCCTAGGTATTGCTGCTTGAATCGATCCTATTATAGAGTGTCTGGAAAATAAAATATGAGTAAAGTTTGGGTAATTTATCTCTAATCTTCTACCTAAAACATCTGGAACAGTTCATTCCCAAGTGATTGCTGAGATGGTGTCTCTAGAAGTTAAGAATGCGGACTGGCTTCTGCGTCTATGATTCTGTTCTCATTCACTGATGTGAAATCATGTCTACTTATGAGATAGTAATCTATGTCTGTATCATCTCCAAAAATATTATAACAAATTAATACCTTGTATCTGGGTCAGCAATTCTGCTCTCACAACATCACCACTCCCAACTTCACTTTAGTACCAATTTCCACACATCTGTAACCCCAGAGCCTAGTTCCAGTGGTTATGCTGACAACTGTTCACCCCTGTGTTTGGGTATGTGTGGGATACTGCAATGACGAGGGCTCATTCCCAGAGTAAAATAGAGTTTCTAGCACCTCCAAGAGGCTGTGAGAAGCCACGGAATGCATGGTCTTCAGACCTCAGGAGCTCTGGGTTAGGATCCTAGGTCAGTACTTGGCCATTGGGCCTCAGTTTCTTCATTTGTAAAATGGTAACAGTGGTGCTTATTTCCCAGGATGGTATGTGGTAAAGGTTAAAATAATATATATGTCTTGTCCATGCTAAGTGCTCAATAGTATATATCAATATATTAATATTATATCTAATGTGCATAATATATTTCATATACAATGTCATATATTATAATTAATATGTTATCATTAAGAGACAAGTCATTCATGTTTTATAATTAAAATTTTTTCGCCTTCTTTTTGATAAGGTATAATTTTATATTCATAGATGGTACTGAATTTTCTCTGAGGCTTGAAAACTAGTCTCAGGGGGGTGCAAGATATGATAAAAGTCTGTGAGGGATTGCAAGCTGTTTCCCTTGTAAAGAAGGTAATTGCAGTTCTTCAACATTTTAGCTCCTTTGTATGTGACCACTACATGCAGCAGTTCCTGAGTCTAGGTTTGAATAGAGGGAGTACAACTGTGGGTGGGGTGGGGTGAGGGAGTGTCCAGTACTAAATCTATGGGGTCAAGTTTTGGAATGAAGCAGAGCTCAACTCACTGCTGCCCTGGAGGATCCCTGACTTCCTCCTCCCCAGATGTGTGTTCCCTCAGCATCTCATGCATCTGTAACCCTAGAGTCCGGCCCAGCACAGACGGAATAGAGGTTTGTTGAGTGAAGGAGGAATGAGAGTCCCTTCTTCCAAAACCCCAGACCCAGTGACGTGCTCCTGACTAGTGTCTTGGGTGCAGCATCATGTATCCAGACAGGAGCAATGCCTGTCGAAGGTCATGGTCAGCATTTTAGCCCCTGGAGTATTCATTGCTGTACATCCATCTGTGATGTGGTCGTTTATCTTTTTATTTTATGTACTAGAGGCCTGGGGCTCTAGTGCATGAGGGGGGATTGGGTGGTGGTGTCCATTAGCCCAGTCTGCACCCTCTCCAATCTGGGACCCCTCAAGGGATGTCCGTTTGCCCTCTCACGATCCAGGACTGCTGGCTTCCAACTGCTTGCCTGCCTGCCTGCCTTCCTGATTGCCCCTAACTGCTTCTGCCTGCCAGCCTGATCACCCTCTAATTACTCCCCTGCCAGCTTGATTGATACCTAACTACTCCCCTGCCAGCCTATTTGCCCCTAACTGCCCTACCCTGTGGGCCTGGTCACCTCTAATTGCCCTCCCCTACAGGCCTGGTCACCCCTAACTGCCCTCCCCTGAAGACTTGATCACCCCCAACTGCCCTTTCTTACAGGCCTGGTCCTTCCCAACTGCCCTCCCCTGCTGGCCTGATCACCCACAGCTACCCTCCCTTGCAGGCCTTGTCCCTCCCAACTGCCCTCCCCTGCTGGCCATCTTGTGGTGGCCATCTTGTGTCCACATGGGGGCAGGATCTTTGACCACATGGGGGCAGATATCTTATGTGTTGGAATGATGGTCAATCTGCATATTACTCTTTTATTGGTGCATGAGTGGGGGCCAGCTGATTTGCCCTGAAGGATGTCCTGGACCAGGGTGGGGGTTACCTTGGGGCGTGGGGTGGTCTGAGCAGGGGGCCTGTAGTGGTTAGCAGGCTGGCCATGTCCCCCGGCGACCCAAGCAGAGGCCCTAGTATTTGGGATTTATTTATCTTCTACAATTGAAAGTTTGTAGCCTGGAGGGGAGCCAAGCCTTCTACTCCCTCCATGCTGTCAGCAATTTCTGCTGGGACTTATTTATCTTCTATAATTGAAACTTTTTAGCCTTAAGCGGAGGCCAAGGCAGGCCAGGGCTTCAGAAGCTTGGCTTCCTCCATCGCCAGGGTAACCCTAGCCTCCTGTTCTCTCCAGCTGCGTGGCTGCCACCATTTTTGTTGGGATTTATGTATCTTCTATAATTGAAACTTTGTAGCCTGGAGTGGAGGCCTGGGCCAGCTAGGATATGCGGAAAGCTTGGCTTCCTCCATCACCGGGGAAACCCAGGCCTCCCTCCTGCTCTCTTCATGGCCACAACCATCTTGGTTGGGTTAATTTGCACACTCACTTCTGCTTGGCTGGTGGGCATGGCTTGTGGGTACAACAGAGTGATGGTTAATTTGCATGTTACTCTTTTATTAGATAGGATTGTTATTATTTTTAATTTATCTCTGTGTTGAAAGTATTACAGATGTCCTCTTCTCCTCACCCTCTTTGTTTGTCTTTTTAAATGGGCGATTAAGAGGGATCAGGATTAAAAGGGCATCTGTACTTTAAAACCATTACAGCTGCTCTGCCTAAGACAGTGGACACCAGCCACATGTGACTACTTATGTTTAAAGTAATGAAAATAGAATAAAATGAGAGACTCAGCCCCTCAGTGGCACTAGCCACATTTTCAGTGCTTATGGTCACAGGTGGCCCATGTCTCCCGCACTGGACAGCACAGACAGTGATGTCCTCACTGCAGAGTTCTGTTGCCAATGTTGTGTTAGCAGGTGGGTGCTAAGGGAGTTCTAAAGTGACTTAGAAGTGAGGGGGTCCTCTTCAAGCCTGTCTCCTGCATTTGCCATGGATAGAGGAAGGGAGTTTTCAAAGATAAAACTGCAGTGAGGCTTGGCATGTTATCATGGGAACTCATGATAGAGCAGGGTAAAGAGAAAAACAGCAGAAATCCCAGCTTTCTTGGACTTTCCCAACGCTCTGGGCTTTGGAGCTGGAATTTTCTTTTACTTTCCATCACCACTTTCACAGAGACCGGTTGCCTATGGGTTGGCCTTCTGTCTTTCATAACCTATTTGTGACAACACCCTTTTACTCTCAAAGTGATTTTAGGAGGAAAATTCAAGACCCTCCTGGTCACGGCAGACACAGGCCTGGATTGGAACTGCATGAACACAAAGCCTTGGACTGGATGTCACCTTAAATGATCCTGTTTTGTATTTATCAGGGTAGCCAAGCCTTTTATAAAAGTAACCTGATAGTCCATCAATAGTTCCTGATTGACCAATGAAGAAAATAAAGCCACAGAAAGATTATGGCTCAGCGATTCAGCAATAGCAACTGAAGTGAAAATCACACCCACCTTTCATCCCTGGGATTTATTGGGATCTAGTGGCATAACTGTTTACCTCAGCATTAGTTATAACATTGAATACCTGGAAACACCACAAGTGTTTATGTACAGGGGAATGGGTGTGTGAATTGTGCCATAACACAATGTAATCTTATGCAACTTATAAAACTATAATTTGGATTTGCATATGCTGATATGGAAATATATCCAAGATATATTAAGTAGAAAATGTAGATGTAAAATAGAATGTAGAGCATGACCCTATTTGAGTTAATTATTTTAAAAAGATAGATATTCCTGAAAGTTGTATAAGAAATTGTTTACAATCATTTTATTTAGAGAATGGACAGGAGTTGGAGAGGGGAAAACTTATTTTCACTTTATATTCTGTAGTGTTAGACTTTTTAAAAAGAACATTCCATAGTTTGCTTTCATTTTACAATTAAATTTTATTTACATATTTTCAAAATTTAAGCTTTAAAAACTTGTTTCTTTTGTATTTTTTTTTTTTGCGTGTGATTCAAAGTTCGAAGGTACAAAAGATTAAGCTATAAAATGCTAATCTCCCTCTTTCTCCATCCCCTGATCTTCCAATTCCACTTCTTGGAGCACCCATTTTACTTTTATTGTGTATATTCTTCTAGACCCACTCTATGTATGTATAAAAAAGTTTTTTAAAAATATGTTTTTATTGATTTGAGAGAGGGGAAGGGAGATGGATAGAGAGAGAAAAATGTCTATGAGAAAGAAACATCAATAGGTTGCCTCCTACACATCCCCCACTGGAGATCAAGCCCCAATCCCAGGCATATGCCTTGACTAGGAATCAAACTTCCTGGTTTGTGGTCTGATGCTCAACCACTGAGCCATGCCAGCTGGGCTATAAAAATTTTTTTAAAGTAATTTTCTAATTATACACGTACCAGTAAACATGAATGCATGCTAAAACCCCTCTGACCATCACTCTCCTCCCTCTCCCATTCCTATATTTATAGTATTATGTTTTTAAAAAGAAAGTTTGTTGTAAAAAAAACAACTTTTCCAAGTCTATTAAACCATAGATAAAAGAAAACAGTTCAAAACCTCAGGTTAACCCAGTGGCAAACCCATTAGTCAACAGAGTGGCAAACCACAGCTTGCAATCTGCATGTGGCTCTCGAGCCACAGTTTGCCAACCACTGGGTTAGTCCATATGTAAGGCCTGCACTGTGTCCACAGGAAGTATAATGAAACTCATTTATGAAAAGTCATTGCAAAATTTGGACTGAGCCTAGGTCCTGGGGAAGGCATGCAGTGGGTTAGGCACAGTAGCTGTTTACCAACCAGCACAGAAGTAGCACAGCAGCGTAATAACCTGCTTGGTTGTACTGGGAGTGACACCTGGACAGACCCACCTGGAGATGTGGTGTCCAAGACTGCTGTAGGCTTGTTTGTTTGGAGATAACAGTCTAGTGGAGGAAAACACACAATTGCTTATTTAATTACAATTATACTAAGGAGCGAAAGGAAAAGCAAGAGCATCTGAAGTAGGTCCTCAGTAAAAGAAGTCTTGTTTGAAAGGAGAGGATGAGGAGGAAATTAAATTGGAGAAGCAGTGAGGGAAGAGGTAGGAATGCAAAGCAAACTGCTTCCAGGCAGAGGGAACAGCCTTCACATGGTAGGTTTATCATGATGCAAGCAGAAGATCTGAACACCCCTACCACAACCTTCTTTACGGGCTCTGACCCTCCATGTTTGTGTTAGGTGCTTGTTTTTTCATTAAGAGAACTCTCCTCCCAGGTGGGTAACTAGAGATAGCACCTGTAGCCTAGCTACAGGCTCCCAACCCTTTACATGAAGGGCAGGGGGTTGGTTGGTCATGAGTACAGCACAGCATGTGCTTGGAGGGGCCCAAATGAGAAAGCTATATAAAGGGGGGTGCTTGGTGGGAGACATGTGCCCCTCAGAATGTATGAGTTGGTGCAATGACCTTTTGCTGCTATGAGTGGGCTGTTGAAGTGAGTCAGATGCCAGCTGAGCATGTGGTGAATTCTCTAGGCCTCTGGCTTTCCTATGACACTGGTCTTGCTGTTTGTTCCTGCTGCTTCCTTCACTGCACAGTGGCCTCCAGCCTGCTTTTCTGAGAAAGTGGGCTCTCCTCCATGACATCTTCAAGGAATGCCCTCCCTGCTCCATCTGACTCACTGATTCCTACTGACTTTTAAGAAGTAGTTGAACATCACCTTTCAGGGGGACATTTACTCCTTCCTCAACTCCCCCAAGCTCAGAGTCTGGCACTCGACCCCCAAGTGTCCACAGTGCCTTTCACTTGCCCCATACCTTGTAGTGACAGTGTCTGCCTGTGACTTCCATACTCTCCTAGGACATGTGCTGTTCAGGTCTGTGCTGGCTCCCAGTGGTGTTCAATGGCTAGAGCAGCTGTACAAGGAGGCTCAGAAAATGTTTGTTGAATGAATGGTCCGCAGACAAGCACCTTTAGGAACCAGAGTATGCTATGTGGACTAGAAGAACCTTAGAGCTTTAGTGGAGGGTATGTTCTCTGCTGACCATTGTGAGAGAATGGGGAGGAAGCCATAAGCACCTGGGTCACAGTAGTAGAGACATACTGAATAGAGAGAGAATGGGATGTGGAGTGAAGTGGAGGTGGAGAGAAAGGGAGCACGCCGCCTGTGAAAGCTCCCTGGCAGGCTTTCTGCCATGGAAGCCCTCCTGTGGGTCCAGCCAGTGGTCCTCATCTGGGAGCGTTTGCCCCTGAGGAAACATTTGACACTGTTTGAAGACATTTTTAGTTTCCTCAACTGGGGAGGTGCTACCAGCATCTAGTGAGTGGAGGCCAGGTCCGCCTGCCCCACAACAAGGAAGCATCCTGCACAGTGGAGTGGTTTAGCTATGTGTTGATGGCATAGACTAGGGCTGGGTGTGTCAATGATGAATGTTTCTAATTAACCTGGACATATGACTGTTGACATACTATAGGATGTTTTATGACCAGAGAGCCTGAGAGGAAGTCAGTTTGTGGGCAGATTGCTACTTTGTTCATTGAAGCCTTTTGTCTTCTCTCACGGTGTTGACCTAGGTTTGGTAGGTTATGGTCAGCGGGTGGGACAGAGAGGTACTCTGGAGGTAGAGGCTGCAAAATCCTCTGTGCTGCCCACTCCCAGGGCAGCCACAGTCATGAAGTGCCACTATGCACAGGCCTTTGACAGGCGTGGGACTCCAAGGAAAACCAGATAGAAGGGTGTCCTGATAAGAGAAAGGTGCTCTGGACCAAATGATGTATCTCCCTCAAATTCTTATGTTGAAACCTTTACCCACTTTGTGAGGGTATTTGGAGGTGAGAACTGTGGGAGGTGATTTGGTTTATGTGAGGTGAGGAGAGGGAGTTCCCAAGATGGGATTAGTGCCATTCTAAGAGGTGGCACCAGAAAGATGCTCTCTCTCCCCATGTGAGGGTACAGGGAGAAGGTGGCTGTCTGCAAACTGGAAGAGGGCCCTCACTGAGAATGTGACCACACCAATTTCAGACTTGTAGCCTGCAGAACAGTGAAAACTGTTTGTTTGTTAAGCCACTCAGTCTATGGTATCTTGTTACAGGAGCTTGAATGGATGAGACAAGGCCAAAGGATTGGATGGGGAAACTGTTTTTTTTTTTCACTTTGCCTTTCCTAAATTTTTCTTTCTATGTGGGGGAAAGCCCAGTCCTTCTTTGCTGTGTGTTTCCTCCCTGTGAGTCTTCTTTACTGCTTCTACCGAACACTACTTCTGACCCTTCTGATCACTAAACGTGTGGAGGTGTTTTTCTTTCGCACCAAGCAATTCTGTGCAGCACCATCTAGGTGTCCTACAGTTAACTCAGCTCTGACACGATTTTCCCAGAGATAACATCAGATCTCATAGATTAGGGTTTAATTTCACAAGATCTCCCCCGCCCCCCCCGCCCCCCACATACTTCAGATGCCATTCACCAGCCAGACACCTAAGCTTCTAACCAACGAGCTACAGATTGAAAGTTCCAGTGACTCCCTTCTTGGGTTCAGTTAATTTTCTAGAAAGGCCCAGAGCTCAGGGATGCTTACTTAGGTTTACTAAAGGATTTTATAAAAGGTACAGGTGAATAGCCAAGTGCAGGAGCTGTTGTCTCCATGGAGTTGGACTGTGTTGTACACCCAGTACAGATGTGTTTGTCCACCTGGATGCTCTCTGAACCCATCTTTTGGGATTTTTGTAGGCATGGTTGATAATTAACTTCCCCTTCTTCAAGAAAATGGGGGCAGGGCTGAAAATTCTAGCTTCTCATTATGGTTTGTTCTTTCTGCTGACCAGCCCTCATCCAGTAGCTATCCAGATCCACCTCTTCAGAGCAAAGGACACTCCTATCACCCAGGAGATACAAGGATTTTAGGATCTCAGTATCAATAAGGGATAAGGGGAGGAGGGGAAAGAAACCTATGTGTATAATCTCACTGCAGCCTAGATGAAGGCAGGACAGAGGGGTTAGACATACGACTTTAAAGAAAGAGCACAGAGAAAACGAAAGTCTGAACAAGTAATGTGAAAGTATAGCTAACGAGGTGGGATTGACCAGGCAGTCTCTGGATGATGAGAGGATATGAGATGCAGAGAGCAAAGACTAAGAGGTGTGGAGTTTACTCATAACTCTGGCTAAGTATTTCTGAGCCTCAGTATCCTCATTTGTAAAATAGGCAAAAATAATAATCTTTCCTTGGCTAGACTAGTGACAATTATAAACCATGACCCCATAGCACCCAGCACAGACTGTGATAAAGCAGGACCTGTCACCATTGTCACAGCATCACCATCCTCAGGCACCATCCTCAGTTCACTTTTCTTCGTGAGATGTTGCATGGTGATTCAAAATGAGCAATGCAAAACCCAACGACCTTGATCAGTCCCACTCCCAGCACCTATTAGCTGTTTGACCTTATGTAAATATCTTAACCTCTTGCTCTTTGCTTCAGGTCCCTTAAATATAAACGGGTTTTGAATATTAAACAAGGTAACACACATACAAGGCTTTAGCACAATGACTGGATAATAGAAAGGACTGACCCTTGGGAGTCACATAGCACCATTTCTCGGCATTTTTAAAAATTATTGCATCAGTTACTAAGACCCATCCAAATTCAAGGGGAGGGCCATAGATTCCACCTCTTCATCAGAAAGTGGCAAGGCTCTGGAAGAATATGTGAGTCTAGAAATACTCAGGGATGCATACTAGGTTTACTAAAGGGTTTGAAAAAGGGTACAGGTGAGTAGCCAAGTGCTAGGGGCTGTCTTTTTCATGGAGTTGGGCTGTGTCATGCACCCAGTACGAATGTGTTTGCCTACCTGGAAGCTCTCTGAATCCATTGGTTGTGGGCTCATTTTGGGTGGGAGACCATGTGGGGAGGGAGGGAGGTGGCCGATCTGTGATTTTCTCTCATCATTGATGTTTCTATCTTTCCCTCCCTCTCCCTTCCTTTCTAAAATCAATTTTAAAAAAATATATTTTATTGATTTTAGAGAAGAAGGGAGAGGGAATAGAGAGTTAGAAACATCAATGAGAGAAATCTATCAGCTGCCTCCTGCACGCCCCCTACTGGGGATGTGCCCACAACCAAGATACATGCCCTTGACCAGAATTAAACCTGGGACGGGTTTCGGCTCTAAAATCAATTAAAAAAACACACACACAAAAAAAAAAACATTTGAAAAGAGAATTTGCCACACTGAGATATATGTGTGTGTGCATGTGTGTATATATATATATATGCATATGTGTATACTAATATTTGTATAATTATCTAGGACATATGTTCATAATATATAAATATATGAATATATAAAACAGATAAATACTTTACAAGATAGTACTGCCCTTATTACATGTGATATATTCTATATTCTGTTCTATTCTTTTAAGAAAGACGTTCCTCACCAGTCCACTCAATCAATTTCGTAGTACTGTTGTGCCCTTTCTTCCAGAAAGCTGTGGTCTAAGAGCAGTTTCCAAGACCCGCAGTGTCTGAGCCATGTCCAGAGGCTGGGGCAGCATCCAAGTTTCTGGCTAAAATTTCTGTAGCAGCAGACCTGCATGACTCCTAGTTCCTAGCCAGGGGGGAGTTCAAGCCTTCTGTCTGAGAGGACCGTGGAGCTCACATTCTCAGACGTCCTCTTCCTTTGCATTAACAGGCAATGGGCAGTTCTGAGATAGCAACTGGTGGGCAGATTATCCGGTTAATGGTGTGCAAAGGCACCAACTCCTGAGGGCAGCCACCCTTTCATGTTGGGGCCACACAGTCCCTTGACCATGTCGGCACCTGCCATGCAGGAGCCAACTCCTCCCTGTGACCCCTAGTGTCACTTCTCGGCAAGAACCCGAGGCCCCAGACTGGAAGGTGTGCTGTGACCAACCAGGGCCTCTGGTTCAGTGGGTGGATATCCTTAGTTTTCTCTCTTTCACTGTCTTGATGGATCCCCACCCTCCTTGATTTCTCTTGGGAGAGCATCTTTGTGGCTGCAGCCTGTGCTCACTTTCTTAGGGGGCTTGTCTGGGTTTCTAGCAAGCTAGCTTCACGTGTTTAGGAACTTTGGTACTAAGCAAGATATTTAGGCCCACTTTTTGGGTGTCCAGAACCTTCTTGTTCACTGTGGTGCTTTTTAGCCAGGCCAGAGAAAAAGCAGTCAGGAAGCTGTACCCAGGGGACAGGTAGGAGACTTGTTATTAGAAAAATGGAATAATCAGAAAGTGTTCAGCTCTGATGGTAGGCCCAGGTTTTGAGAGAGGAAAGAGCCCTGCAGAGGGACAGGTCATCAGCAGTGGGCCCTGCCCCTGTCCCTGCCCCTGCCCACCACAGGCCTGTACTCTGCCTGCTTTGTGATATAAAACCTCCAGCCTTTGGTTGTTTTGAGGTGGTCTTTAAAGTGCTGAGCGTAAAAGGGAGTGGAAAGGAAATGCTGGTGCAGTCACCTGGCAGCCTGAGATCAGGAGGCGACAGGAAAATGAAAACGTCACGTTTGCATTTCCACTGCTGGCCACAGGCTTCAGTGGCACCTCCTCCCCTCTGCTCACACTCCCTCCCCACTTCCTCCCTAGCCCCCACTTTTCTCACCACTCGGTGACTAGTGCCACCCTGGGCTGCATAAGGCTCACATTTTGTCAAAAGAGGTGCCAGGGCCAGAGCAAGGGAAGGTTCAATATGGGCTGCAGGGCCAAGGACAGAAAGGACCTCCTTCTATAGACGCCAGAAGCGGGCTGAGTCTCCATTCCTTCTCTAACGCCAGGAAGATGTGGTTGACGGGAGAGGCGGCCTGCTTCCTCCTGAACTTCTCTGTCTGTGGTGCCCAGGACTCCCAGGCTGTGTGCCTTTGCATGCTGTGGCGATGGAGCTGGGTGCGCCGTCCGGTTCTGTGGGCTGCCGGCTGGGAGTCATTCAAAGGGAATTGTCAGGGACTGGACATTTTACTCTTTGGCATTGTTGACCTTAAAGTTTAGTGGTCCCTTCCCATTTGGAGGCCACAATGGGTCCCGGGAACCTGTTAATGATGGAGAGGTGCCCATCTGACATGTGCACACTCCAAGGGAGCTCCAGGCCTAGCAGATGGTCGCCTAGACCTTCCTCTGTTACCTCATATGATGGCGCCATTTGTGAAATGTGGGTATCTCAGACCTTTGGAAATGAATGTCCCAAAGACCCTGGAGAAGTTTGCTACAAGCAGTATTTTGTAGAATCCAGTTTCTAATGGTTCACAGGTCACTCTTATCTGTTATCTCCCTTGAGCCTTTTGTTGGTCATTTTGGATTTTCGTAGTTACTGGATTTTCTGAAAGTCAAGCCCTCATAGAAGCATTTTCTATCCAGAGGTTTGAGGTGTATAAAAGACTCATGGCCCTGGGCTCTGGGCAGACTGCATGACCTTGAGATGTAATTTCAAGATGATTCACTCAAACTGGAAAAATTCTGTGTGCAGTGAGCCTGTTACCTCCAGTTTGTTCCGTGGCCTCCCACAACAGAAGACATTGGGGTCATTTCCACCCTCCCTGTGGTTTTCAAAAATGCTTTCCCATAGTTTGCTCATCACAGCAACCACATAAGGTAAGTATTGTTATATTCCTGCCCTGCAGAGGAAAAACAGAGGCTTGGTGGTATTAAATAACCTGTCCGAAGACACAGGTAAGAAGAGAGGAAGCCAAGACTGGGACCTCAGCCTTCTGGCACTGGGGCCACATTCTGTCCCCAGCGGACACTGCCAGCCATTCCCAGAGCAGGAGAGAGCTGCAGAGAACTTGCAGCTTCTGGCAGTGGCTCTCTGTCCTCTGTCCTAGCTTAGTGTCCAGTGTCCATCCTGCGTGTTAGGTCCCAAGTTGCTCCTTATTTGGGACCTACCTCATCAATCCACGGAGCCCTCTGCTTCCGCTCTCCCCAGGCTCTGTGACATGCCTTCCTTGCAGAGCACCAGTAGAGTATTCATTCAGCATCCCAGGCTTCAAAGGAGCAGGCAATGGTCCTGGGTCCTCAGTTGGCCGGCTTCAGGAAGTCAGAGGAGAGATTGTGGTTGTTTTCCGGTAGACAGGCAGGTCTTTGTCTCACCCCAGGGACAGCTTCTACTTCACTTTGTGACCAGATGACACAGTAAGGGCTGGGGTGGGATGGACCCGGGATTGGCTGTTTCCATGGCTTCCTGGCACTCATGCCCTCTGAATTGTAGGGCCAGGCAGTCTGGGCCATGGCCTGCCTTGTATGTGCCCTTCTTGGCTCAGAACTTTGTTATAGGAGGCACAGCGGAGTCAGGGGGCAGGTGAGAGAGCTGGAGACCCAGTCTGGGCTCAGCCACCTGCTTCCCACAGTGTCCGGCTCCCATCAAACCTGGTGATATGTGCCTGTGCTTCGACTGTGAGCAGAGTGGCCCAGCCCTGGCCTCTTTCCAGAAAGCACTGGTGAACATAGCTGTCGTTTAATTGTAATTTCTAGAAGATCCACACGTATACTCCTTCCAGCTGGCTTTCTGGTGGGATTTGACAGGGGCGCAGTGGGAGCGCTCAGGGAAGGTGATGAACTTTTGTCAGTCATATACCAGCTTCAGCAGTTTTATTTTTCAGCTGTATATTTCAAAATTTATTTGATCTAATATTTTTAGTTAGATCAGGAATATTTCATTAGCGCTTTTTTTTTCCTGAATAAAAGTGTTTCTCACTGTGCTATGCATATTTCCATAAAAGTCAGGAAGCTAATTTTATGGCTTAATTAAGAAAATAAAGGTCTGTATTTAATATATGAAAATAAATCATGCATGGGGTGGAGTCTTTGAAGCTTTTAGACCTGAACAAGGACTGTGACTTTGTTTGACCTGTCTGAGTAACTTCACAAGGGACTTTAACAAGCTCATAATCTTCCTATTTTTTTTCATGAACAAATTTTTTCCCAAAAGAAATTTTAAAGTTCGGAAGTGTCTTCCAGAGAGAACTAGACCTACTAGACAAACTCAAGAAGAACTATAAGGACTCCCACCCCATTTTTATTGTGGTAAAATACACATGATATAAAAGTTGTCATCTTAACTTTTTTAAGGGCACAGTTCTGTGATATTAAATACCTTTTTAATGATGTGCAAGCATCACCACCATCCACCTCCAGCACTCTTATAAAACTGGGAATCTCAAACCAGAAACAATAACTCCCCCATTTCCCTCTCTCACCAGCCACCGTTTTATTTTCTCTATGATTTAGACTATGTACCTCATGTAAGTGGAATAAAATAATATGTTACCCTTTGTGACTGGCTTAATTCATGTAACATAAGGTTGTCAAGGTTCGTCCATGAAGACAATTCATGCTATAGCGTATAATAGAATTTCATCTCATTTTAAAGCTGAATAATATTTTATCTATTACTTTTAAAAAATATATATTTTATTGATTTTTTACAGAGAGGAAAGGAGAGGGACAGAGAGTTAGAAACATCAATGAGGGAGAGAGACATCAATCAGCTGCCTCCTGCACACCCCGCCACCGGGGATGTGCCCCCAACCAAGGTATATGCCCTTGACCCAGAATCGAACCTGGGACCTTTCAGTCTGCAGGCCAACGCTCTATCCACTGAGCCAAACTGGTTTTGGCCTGTCTGTCACTTTTTAAAAAATATTTTTTATTGATTTCAGAGAGAGAGAGAGAGAGAAACATCAATGGTGAGAGAGAACCGTTGATCAGCTCCCTGGACACACGGCACTTTGTGAGTGCCAAGTTCATCCCCATGCACACTCTTCCTCCTGGAGGATATGCATTTAGAATGGCATTAGATGTAGAAGAAATAGCCAGGTACAGCAAGCTGGATTTAAAACAGTTCCTGGGTGAAATTCCTACTCACACACAGTCTACCCTGCTGGCTGAGTTCCCAGAATTGTCAACCCACAGTTAGGCATTCCCACCAGAGCACCTCCTGCTTCCCCTAGGAGAAATTCTTGCTAGGAATCCCTGCCCGCTGGCTCCCTGTGGCTGCCAGGAAAGCCTTGTTAGCTTAAACAAAGGACCCCGCCCACCGGTATCTGGGTGAACACAGGCTTCCTTCAGAGATGGAAAGGATCTAAATCAAAGGGCAGTGGGTTTCTTTTCCTCTCTCCTTGTTTCCTTCTCTCCACCTGAAACAGCTGGTGACTTATTTGCAAAGGGTCAAATATAGACATGGAAGCATTTCTGCTTTTTGGGATAAGTCTACTTCTGTATAGGGAGGCGTTATTTAAAATAGATGCCAAATAGGTGGTGGTGGGGGGGATGAAGGAGGGATGTATTGGGGAGCGAATGGGATCGGAGCTGTGGAGGGAATGGAGATTCACTGCTAGCACCTGGAACACTAAGCCTCACATAGTAAACCTCAGCGTCCTCTGCAGGTTGTGCTCTCCCAAGTCTCTTACAGCCGTACGTTTCCTGCCAAGTCCTTCTTTTCTGAGCACCTTGCTGGCAGCCTGTGTTCCATGGGCCTCTGCTTCCACTGGGGTTTTCACACATCACAGAGCATCAAAGTGAACTTATTCTTTTTATGTTGCCAGAACTTAGCATTGATTGCAGCCCTGATTAAAGAAGGGGATGATTAGAGGAAAGGGAGATTCTGTATGTTTGCCAGTGTTTGTGCCTGTATATTTACATGTGTTTGTACCTGTCTATGCATTGTGTTTGTCTTATGTATTTACACATGTGTTTGGTGTGTGTGTTTGTACATGTGTGTTTGGTATGTATGTGAGTGTGTGAGTAGGCCTGTGTGTGTGTGTGTGTGTGTGTGTGTGTGTGTGAACACGTATTTAGAGAGGTGTAAAGGGGGAGGGGTCCCAACCAATCTCTAGTATTCTGAGAGCCTGTTGATTTATTTGGCTCTGTCCTTGGGTATATATTTCTCCTGAAAGGAATTATAGGTCAATCATTTCAGACTGCCTCTTGGTGATTCCCAGAAGAAGAAATCAGATATTGATCTGCCCATCACATGCTGCTGCTGTTGATTGACAGCTCTGGAGAAAGGCTGAATTTGCCCAGCAAACCCTTTTGGACTCTCATTAGAGACCTTCCTTCAGCAGGACAGGCTTCCAGCCCAAGTTCGAGCAGTCATCGCTGTGATGGTCTTCCTGCCAGGGCTCGGAGCAGAGCAGATACTACATGTGACTGAGCATAGAACGATTCTTTCTATCTGCTTCTCAGTGGGAAAACTAATACAGCAGTAGTTCGTGTGGAGAGAACAGATCTCATGGGTGACATGTGCCTTTAGTGCAATTGGCAAATACAGGGGTTGGGGTGGTGGAAAAAAGATTGATGTGGCATTGCTGAAAATATAGGTGGATATACAGTCTCCTGCTGAAAGGTAATTAAGTATTTCTTTTACTCGGATTTTTATATGCATGTGACAACACCAATGGGAAAAAAAGCTTCAAAAATGATGCATTATATAGATGTACTGCATTTCCTTTAATTATTCACAATAAAAATGTTCTGTCTACCCCTTATTGAACATTTGCTGTATGCCAAGCACTGGGCTAAGAGTTTTATATGCATTATGATTCTTCTTTTTTTTAAAGTCATCACTGGAGGACATGTTTATTGATTCTAGAGAGAACAGGAGGAAGAGGGAGAGAGAGAGAGAAACTTTGATCAGTTGCCTCCTGTATGCACCCTGACCAGAGATCACACCTACAACCTAGGTTTGTGCCCTGATCAGGAATTGAACCTGCAACTCTTTGGTGCATGGGATGATGTTCTAATCATCTGAGCCACACAGCCAGGGCTATCATTCCTATTTTTAGATATCTAGGTTGTATCCAGCCTTTTCTTTCTTACAAATAGTGCTTAGGATATCTTTGCACATAACTCTTTGCCTGATTTTTTTTTACTTTTTTTATTAATGTATTACATGTATACATATCTTCCCATTGCCCCACCCCCAGGCATACCCTAACCCCCAAGTATCTTCTTTGCCTGATTTTTGACAAATGGATTCCTCTAAGCACAGTTACTGGGCATGGACTTAAAACAAACACTCTGGAAACGCATTGCAGCATTGTGTTTGTGCCACCTTAGACTCCCACACGAAGGAGGTGCATGCCTTTGCCTACTCCCTCCTAAAGACTCTGAAAAATCAGTCTTTTGTTGAACTAGGGGCACCAGACTGCTGCATCAACAGAAGTCCCAGAAGTTAAGATAAATATCCGACAAAGTTTATTCTAGGGACTTAGGAAAAGAGACAGCAGCCCTCTTCTTGGGTTTCCATATGTTGCGAGTTAGAGGCATTGCTCTGGAAAGGGGAAGCATGTCTTTCTTCCCATGGAGCCAGATATTTTCAGGAGGGCTATGGGACCATGTCTGTCCATGGCAGCTCTTCTTCCCTCTAACCTTCCCTTCCACTCGGCTTCTTTGCAAGCTGCTCTTAAGCTGGAAGGAGGTGGGGTGAGTCTTCCCCTGAGAGAGCCTGAGAGCCTGGGCCACGGAGGCCCTGAGTAGGCGGAGGCCCTCTCTTTCTGCAGGTTGACTGCTATTCTCAATCACTTGGTCTCCCTGCCTGGCATTGTGTGGCATGCCCTGAGCTTGGCTGTCACCTTGTAAAAGGGCTGTGTGGATAGATGGGAGATGTATACTTGGAAACAAATCTGTGTATACAAAGAAGCCAGTGGCTGAGATGGCCTTTGGTTTTCTAGTGGAAACCGTGTTTTCTCCATCCAGAGCTAGTTTCAATGCATGGGTTTAGTCCATGCTAGCCATATATACTGACTGCCTTCTCTGTGCCAGCCATTGTCCCAGTCACTGGAGACAGGACAGCTCAAGTGCTGCCACATGGAGCTCACACCTTTCAGGGGAGAGAGAAATACTAAAGAAATGACTGCAGTCCCTCAGCTGGCCATAGGTGCTGTGTCCAGGAGCGGAGCAGGGCAGGATGAAGAGTGATGGGTGGTGGGGTGAGGGAGATACTGGCTTCCCTGGGTGGTCAAAGAAGGGGTCTCAGTGTTTCAGTAGAGATCTGAAGGAAGCTAGGGAGTGAGACACGAATGTTTTGGGGCAGTCCCAGAATGAATGGTCCAGGTGAAGACAACAGTAAACTCCCAGGAACGAGAGTGTGTTTGGCAAGTTCCTCAACAGTGAGAAAGTTGTGGGCCAGAAGGGCATGAGCAAGGGGGAGAAGTTGGAGGAGGGACACTTGGGGCTGTGGAGGAGAGGGCACTGTGACGGACTCAGGGTTCAATGTCATTTGCACTGCAGAGCCCTTGGAAGACTGATAGGGTGAAGTGATCTGATGTTTGAAGAGGCTGGCTCTGGCTCTAGTTTGCATTCGACAGGGGTAGAAGCAGGGAGACCAGCAGCTGCTGCCACTGCCCAGGTCGGGGAGATGGTGGTAGCTGGGGGAGTGAGGAGTGATCCATTTGGGAGCACACACTGTAGGGAGGTCAGATGCCAGTCACCTTCACTCCGTCCCTTGGGAGCAGAGCTCTGGCTGGTGGAGGCCTGGACATCTTGGCACCCTTCTTTCCCCAGGGAAGAGTAGGAACCTCTAGAGTAGTCTGTTCCCTTTTTGGAATATTGACTCCAGGTATCAGTCACAGTTTTTATGAATTCTGCATCCATCTCCTTTTGGAAAGATGCTCACCTCTCAAACTGGCATGAATCTTTCCTTTCAAGTTCTTTCTTCAACAGGAAATGCAGTGGCAGTCCAGCGCGATAACCATCTGTTTCTTTTTCTCCATGCCAAGCTTTCTGTTGGGGACAGGGGGGAAGTTCAGAGAAAAAACAAACAAACACAAAACCAGGAACCACCTGCTGGAGTTCCCCAGCTATACGGTCTGACCAGGAAACACTGAACAGACAATCATCAGGATGTATTTCAATGTCTGTCAGCTTCAGCACCTATTTGACTTCCTTCTAGGGCTTTGCATTATTGATAATATTAGTAAAACAGGGCTGGAAACATTTCCCAGGCTAGCAAGAAATCCTCAACCAACCAGTGCTCAGGAGACCGTAGTTTGTGTTCTACCTGCCAGATGTGTACCTACTAGTGTTTGTCTCCGCTGAGTCTATTTCTTCATCTTTAACATGAGTCCTAGACAGCTTGATCCTTAGATGCCTCTCAGTTCTTACATTTTACAATTCTAAGTATGAGTGAGAAATAAGGAGCAGAGGTGACTGATGAAACTACTACTCTGGACTTTAGGAAAGAGATTCTTTCAAGTGATGGCCCAGGTATGAATTTAGGGCAGGCTCCTGGGTACCACCCTTTAGGGCCTCCACGTTCATTATTTGCAGGATATCAGAAGCTGTATGACTTGATTCATTCTGTTAAGAAAAGGTGAGCTAACTGTAGGCTGGACATAAATTTTACATGCAAGGAGAATCATCTCTGATGGCTATGTATTCCTCACAAGGATCTAATTTGATCAGTCATGTGTCAACCAGGCTGCGTGTCTGGCTTGGAATTTTGCATCTCAGAAGAGAAATTAATAAGAGGACAATTACCCACCCAAGAGATGGCTGTTTTCTCCAGTTCCAGCCTTCTCTCCCCTGCCCCCCATTCCTGTGTTGTTCTGATTTATAGGCTTGCCTATCCCCTGCAGTGGCTTCGGTGTAAGATTTTACCAAGTAAGCAAGTGGCTGGCTCCCAAAGATGACATGATGGTCTTAGTCCAGGCTGAAGCCAGGTAGGCCTGTTGCCTTTCTCTCTTCTTACCTACAAGTCAGCATGTTCTCCTAGGCATAGAGGTGGGAGACAAGGATTCATCTTAAGAAAGTCCCTTTCTGCTCTTACTGTGTTTTCCTTTTCTAAGTATTCCTGGTGCACATTGTGTGACATTCATTTGTATGTTGATGAAAGTGGCCCATGTTTTCCAGAATGCATTCTTACTAGAACTAGTGGGTGTGTTCTACATTGAGGGGATTATACTCTTTCAGCGTAATCATTTCCCAGTATGTTTCCAATCCAGGCATGCATTATTGTTTCAATGATGATGTGGTGACTGATAGTGTTATTCATGCTGTGGTTGAAAGAACCTATGTTCCGGCAATTCTTTTCCTGCTGCATTCATGAGAAGCCGTCCCTGGGCTCAGGGCTTTGTTGCTGTTTTGAGCCTGCCATTTTTCTGGGTCTTTGTCTGACAGGCTGTGTGATGCAATGGGAACCTTCCATGCTAGGTGATGCCGTCTGCATGGGCAGCATTGCTGCTTTGGCGAACAGAACTACTCCTCTGTGTTTTCAGGTTAGTTCTCTGGCTTTGTTCTTGGAACTGACTTAAATCAATTGAACCCATCAGTGATTGTCAGGTTCTTTGGGGAACTATTTCTAGACGTAGCCACTGGAAGTAGGTAAAATAGTGTACCCAAGCATGGAGACTCAGATCCTCTAGAGCAAGCATGTCAAACTCAAAGGCTAACACGGGCCAAATAAACAAGGTTTAAGTTTATGTGGGCCACAAAAAAACAAAACCTTCAATTTTCATAGAAACATGGGTTTATTTCCATAGAGACATGCTGTTAAAATAAATGAGTAATCATTAACATAAAATAATAGAACAGTTTACTAAAAGTTAATGTTTTTTCTTAAATATTAACTTACCAGACATTGAATAACTGCACAAATAAATAAGCATAATGCAAATAAACTATTTTTCCTGTTCTCTGAAAGCAAAATACTTTCTGTTGCGCACACCAAACAAGTCAGCCCAAGACTAATGACGTGGCAGTCAGCTGCTAAAATATTCGCTGCTAGTATTAGTGGGGAGAAATGGTGTGCCTGTGCTTTACATGGGTAAGGAAAATTAATGCAACATGATTATAGTAACCAAACATTGTAGTTTGTTATTAATAATTATGTATATCAGGATATTATAAAAATTAAGTTATGAAATTTTTATTAAAACGTTTCTTACATACTGTTGTATTGGCTGCGCTACAAAAATATTCATTGTGGCCAAGACCGGTTTGGCTCAGTGGATAGAGCGTTGGCCTGTGGACTGAAAGGTCCCAGGTTCGATTCTGGTCAGGGGCATGTACCTTGCTTGCAGGCACAGCTCCAGTAGGGGGCGTGCAGGAGGCGGCTGATCGATGTTTCTCTCTCATCGATGTTTCTGACTTTCTATCCCTCTCCCTTCCTCTCTGTAAAAAAAAATCAATAAAATACATTTTTAAAAAAATATTCATTTTGGACCACGAGTTTGACATACTTGCTCTAGAGCAGTGGTTGGCAAACTGCAGCTCATGAGCCACACGTGATTCTTTGGCCCCTTGAGGGTAGCTCTTCCACAAAATACCACGGCCTTGACGAGTCTATTTTAAAGAAGTTTAAGTTTAAAAAGTTTGGTTCTAAAAAGAAATTTCAGCCGAAACTGATTTGGCTCAGAGGATGGAATGTTGGCCTGCGGACTGAGAAGTCCCAGGTTCGATTCCGGTAAAGGGCATGTACTTTAGTTGCGGGCACATCCCTAATTGGGGGTGTGCAGGAAGCAGCCAATTGATGTCTCTCTCTCATCGATGTTTCTAACTCTCTATCTCTCTCCCTTCCTCTCTGTAAAAAATCAATAAAATATATTTGAAAAAAAAAGAAATTTCAATTGTTGTACTGTTGATACAGTGGTGCCTCGAGATATGAGTGCCCTAACATACGAGATTTTTGAGATACAAGCCGTCGAGCAAGCGATTTTTTGCTTTGAAATACGAGCAACATTTGAGATACGAGTAATCACGCGCATTGGCCGACTGCACACGGCCCACCAGTTTACCGCTACTAGAGCGTCTCATAGTTTCCCACGCCTCAGTCAGTATGCTTGTTTACCTCATTGTCGAAGCATCTTTTGTGCGTTTACATACTTTATCACATTTCTTTTTATAACCATGGGTCCGAAGAAAGCGAGTGGAAAGGTCAGTGCTCAGAAGAGGATGATGTCTATTGAATTAAAGCATGAAATCATAGAAAAATATGAGCAAGGTGTGCGAGTGGCTGACTTGGCGAGGCAATAAGGGCGTAGTACTTCAACGATATGCACTGTGCTTAAACAGAAGGAGTCGACCAGCTAAGGGCATTACAATAATTTCTAAGCTCCGTAGCTCTCTCCATGAAAAGATGGAGAATCTACTGATGGTGTGGGTGACAGAGAAGCAGCTTAAAGGAGATACATTAACACAGGGCATCATATGCGAGAAGGCGCGAGCAATTTACGGTGATTTGCTGGAGCAGACCCCACGCACTTCCATGGACGAAGCATCGATAGACTCATTTAAAGCCAGTAGAGGCTGGTTTGATAACCTCAGGAAAAGGTCCGGCATTCACTCCATCATCAGGCATGGTGAGGCAGCAAGTTCAGATTTGAAGGCAGCTGAAGATTACCTCAAAACTTTTTCCGAACTGATAGAAGCCAAAGGACATATCCCCCAGCAAGTCTTCAACTGTGACGAGACAGGGCTTTTCTGGAAGAAGATGCAGAATAGGACTTATATAACGGCAGAGGAGAAGGCGATGCCAGGCCACAAACCCATGAAGGATAGGCTAACTCTCGCACTGTGCGCCAATGCAAGTGGCGACTGCAAGATCAAGCCTCTGCTCGTATACCATTCGGAAAACCCCAGAGTCTTTAAGTCACATAAGATTTTAAAAGATAAACTACAGCCGAGACCGGTTGGTTCAGTGGATAGAGCATCGGACTGAAAGGTCCCAGGTTCGATTCTGGTCTGGGGCATGTACCTTGCTTTCCGGCACATCTCCAGTGTGGGGTGTGTAGGAGGCGGCAGATCGATGTCTCTCTCTCATCCATGTTTCTGACTTTCTATCCCTCTCCCTTACTCTCTGTAAAAAATCAATAAAATGTATATTAAAAAAAAAAAGTTAAACTGCAAGTTATGTGGAGGGCAAACCCGAAGGCATGGGTCACCAGGCAGCCCTTTGTGGAGTGGGTAAACCTGGTTTTCGGCCCTTCTGTTAAGAAATATCTACAGGAAAACAACCTAACCATGCAAGCCCTCCTCGTCCTCGACAATGCTCCTGCTCACCCACCAAACCTCGAAGATGAACTCCTCGAAGAGTTCAAGTTTATAAAGGTTGTCTACCTACCTCCCAACACCACTCCTATCCTGCAGCCCATGGATCAGGAGGTGATTTCTAATTTTAAAAAGCTGTACATCAAGCACCTGTTCCAGTACTGCTTTGAGGTGACAGAGAACACAAACCTCACCCTTCGAGAGTTCTGGAAGAACCACTTTAACATCGTGATATGCCTCAGAATTATTGATCAGGCCTGGCTGGGTGTTACAACGAGGACTTTGACCTCTGCATGGAAGAAGCTGTGGCCTGAGGCCGTAGCCAAAAGGACCTTCAAAGGATTCGAACCCGAGGTGCCAGTGGAGGAGGAGATAGTGTCTCTGGGAAAATCCATGGGCCTGGAAGTGGATGAGAGAGACGTGAATGAGCTCGTGGAGGATCACTCTCTGGAACTCACCACGGAGGAGTTACAAGAGTTGCAGTCTCAGCAACCTGCAGAGGTTCTCCAAGAAATTGGTTTCGAGGAGGAGCCAGAGGTGGAGGAGATCTCTACAAGTGAGATAAAGGAGATCTTAGGAATGTGGGAGAGGGTGTCACACTTTGTGGAAAAGAAACACCCCAAAAAAGTTGCTACTGGTCGTGCATCGGAGCTGTTCAATGAAACTTGCCTCACCCATTTCAGAAACATTCTGAAAGGGAGGAAGAGGCAAACCTCATTGGACACGTGTTTTTTTTAAATCGGCCAAAAATGCAAAGACCAGTGGCAATTAAGTTCAGTGAAGATTAGTTAAGTTACATTCAGTTTAGGGATAAAGTGTAGCATTAAGAGTGTAACGAGTAGGTAAATACACTTGATAAAACAGTTTATTCCTTTACATCCTCTTTTATTTTTTTATACAATATTTGTCATTTATAAATACATTTTTCTTATTCGAAACACGTAACAAGAACAACTGGGGTGGCATTTTGGGGGCTGGAACGGATTAACGGCATTTCAATTGATTTCAATGGGGAAATCTGCTTTGGGATACAAGCAACTTGATATACAAGCAAGGTTATGGAATGAATTAAACTCGTATCTCGAGGTACCACTGGATTTGACTCTGTTGACTAATGAGTTTGCCGACCACTGCCCTAGCCCATCACTGCTATGCCATGCTTGGACAATGCACATAAAATTCTTAGCACAGAGCCTGGCACATAGTGAGTCTCAATGAAGGGTAGATATAAAATATTTATTGTGAATTGAAGAAAGTGTGATACATCTGTATGAGGTAACATTTTTTGAGTTAAACATTTCAGAGATTCCCTGTCACAATAGTAGCCATAAAGTAATAATGCTAATGATTGGTTAGGAGAATGGCCATCATGTACCAGAATCTAAATTTGTGTTTTGTGTTCATTATCTCACTTAGCCATCTCTACAGTCCAAACAGATACTCCTCTGATGAGGAAGTGAGCCCTCAAATAGGCCAACTTGCCTCACTATGGCATCCAAACCCACAGAGAGCTGCTGTGGTGCTTAATGCCTTGTGGAGATTAAACCAACCCTGTTCCCCAGATCCAAGCCATAGATGCCCTACCTTGAGGGAAAAAGGGGGTGGGGAGGAATTGGCCATGTGCAGCTACCCTGGGGCTTGCACCAGCCAGTAGCATCCACTTTCTGAGAACATTGTTTTATGCTCTACGTTTGAGTGGCCAAAACAAGGTGGGTGGAGGATGAGGGGTGACTCAACAATACTGCAATACTGCGTTCATTAAAATAAAGATAACGCCCTCTCTCAGAGCGGATGTCAGTGTGGAAGTGGCTCAGTAGGGAAGGGCAGGAAAAACTAGCTGGCAAAGAAAGGTCATGTTTTTCAAGCATGTTCTAGAAATGTCTCAGGAGAAGACTTGTATGTTCAAGTTCTGGAAAGGGTAGAAGAGGGGAGTGGACCGAATTTAAGAAGATATGAGAAAGTAGGGTTCTTGGGTTTAAGTGTTCTCACTGAAAGGAGAACAGTGCTGGGAGTGTTCTGAGCCTATGCAGTGGAGGATGGAGGGTAGCTGGGCTCCCTCCCTGCACTGGGTGCTCTGGAACTGCATCACTGAGCACTTTCTCTTCAGTGCCACCTCTGCTTCCACTTAGACGCGGCAGCCCTTCACTGAACAGCAGCGGGATCAACTGGCCTCGTTCTGTTGTGGCCACTGCAGTAGCTGGGGTTACCATGGCCTTTACTCTGAGTTATGGCTTCTTCTGACTAACACCATACTCAGAGGATCTAAGGCTTCCCCCTCCTTCACCCCAGACAATCTAGCTTAAAATTAAAAGTACTTTCTGCTACCGAATCTATCCTTTGATTTAGACTGCACTTCCTGATTCTTGCTATTAAGTGAGGAGAACTCCTTTAGAAGTTCAGGCCCATGACAATGATAGCCAACATTCATCACTGCCTTACTACGTGGCAGGCACTGAGCCAAAGCTCCTTCCACAACAACCAATGAATCAGTACTATTTATTGGTCTCTGTCTTACAGGTGGGACTGTGGGGCTCAGAGAGATCATGTGAGGGGCCCAAGGTGATACACCTAGCAAGTGTTGGTGCCAGAAATTGAAGCCAAGAAGAGTGGCTTTTGGACTTGATCTCTTCAACTCTGTGCTAAGCAGTGGGTACTGCCAGAGGCAACCGTGAGAACCTGAGGCTCCCAAATGCACCACCCTCCCCATTTAGGGCAAGCAGCTCAGCTTTTGGTCTCTTCTGTCTTTGCTGGCTGGTTTTGCCCAGTGGATGGGATTCACAGTGGGGCTGGCTAACTCTGGCACTGCAAATTCTTATAGCAGATGTGTGTGACACAATTGGGCACCCATCCAGTGTGACCATACTGCCATCGCGAGTCATTTCCAAATATGCACATCTTTTCTCCCCATCTGGACTGTGAGATGTTTATGAATAGTGCCTATGCTTTGTCCTTTTCTGGTTTGCCCTAGAGTACATGACATGTTAGCAGGTGCTTAGGAGTAAGTGGTTTAATGCCATTTAATATGACTAGGGGACAGAGTAGCCTCCTCTTAAGCGGCAGCCTTCTAATGTGGATAAAACTTGCAATCATCTGGTATTAACACACTCTCATCTCTGGAGAACAATTGTGTTGCTTTGGCAACTGTCAGGCAGAGGAAAACACCACCTGTAGACTCTAGAACCTGCTTTCTGACAGTGTTTCAGGGGTTTGGCCACCTTGTGCATTTTATATTGGCCTCTTTATATTGGGCATCTTTGTGCTGTATTATTCCTGGGGTGCTGCTATTCTCAGCAATCTGCTCAAATGCAGAACCAAATGGAGCTCTGAGATTGGTCCTGATTTGCTCAGCAGAGCCTTGGGGACTGATCTGCACATTGTTTGCATTTGGTTTTGCCGTGAGTTGATTTCCACATGTGCTTGTTTGAGAAGGAACATAGGCTGCTCCACAGATCAGAGGGAGTAGCTGGCCTGGGGTTGCCTTGGATGGAAGGAGGACCATGCATGTTTCAGAGTGGTTTTTAATTTTTCCCCCATTTTGGCCTACTTAAGATGTTCTTTTCAGCTTGTATCACCCTTGGCTTTCCTTGGGTGAGGAGAGGAAAGAGCCAATTACAGCCATCTCAGTGCCCTCTGCCTTTTTGGAGCGGAACACACTGTGGATCTCTTCCATCAGAAAGGATTTTTTTCTTGGATCTGACCTCTTTTCTTGGTTATCCTTGGGCAAGAAAAGCATGTTTATACTTGCCATCATGCATGACGATGCTGGCTGTGCTAAGGAATTTTTGTGGCACAAAGAGAATGGAAGCAAGTGGCAGGCTAGAAAACCCTAGCAAGCGACGACCCCATCCCTACAGTGCCTCACCAGGCAGATTTTTAAGACTGACAGATCACCTCTGCCCCTTCCTGTTACCACCCAAGAGAGTACGAAACAGGGAGGGCATCATGGGCAAATGCTATACCAGTGTGGCCAGCAAACTTGCAAAAGAGAGAGACTGTTGGGTAAAAACAGTGCATAGTCTCAGATGCAGGCATTCCAGGGGGACATGTTGGCAAAGGCTAACTCAGTGACAGGGCCATCAGCCTGGGTCTTTTTCCCAGTTCAGATTTCTTTGGGCTTCTGGTGTATACAGTGGATGCCGCTGAGACCACATGAAAGATGGACTTGTGCTGAACCGACAGTGAGTGTATGTATTACAGAATGTGATAGCAAGTACCCTCTCTTGCTTGCCCTAGCCACTCCGAACTCATGTGCTGGGCCCCTACAGCTGCTGGAGCTGACACCTTCCCGAGATCCTCACTGGAGAGTATGTCTCTGAGCAGCTTGGGGAAGGGTACAATTTCAATTCATTGAAAAGAAAATATTGAGGTGCTCTTTCACATTCATGGCTACTTCCTTTCCCATACTGGGGTGACATGCTTCCATCCCCGTGGCCACCCACCAGCCTTCCTGGGTGGAAAGGTGCTCCTCTGGATGACATGCTTTACTGCATCTGAGAAAGCAGGCCACAGGTGAAAGCTAGATGGAAATGAACAACTGATGCCCAACAGGCCTGATAGCCACAGGTTTGATCTGTCAGCACTTGGCTTTCACACTGGCTTCCCAATCATGTGTCCCTTTGCCTGGATCCTTCCTCCTGTTGCTCTACCTTCTGATCCTGCTGTGACATAGTGGCTGCCTGTGCATAGGATGCTAGATGCTTGGCTGTATGTAAAGGCCTTGGCCTCATTCCAAATGAGAACTTAAGGCATTACCATACAGTTATCCCAGATCCTTTCAAAGCATTTCCCACTGACTTCTTGAAGTTGAACTGTTTTGTAGTGTTAGTAATTATGTGGCCTTCATTGCCCCAGAGGAGAGTGAGGAGTGGTTTTGGAGGCTTGGTAAAGATTTTATTTCTCGGAGGAGAAAATGGCGGCGGAGTAGACGGACGCGTCTGGAGCTTTGTCGCTGGGCAGAGGGAGAGAAAGCAGCTGAGAGTTGCATTGGGAGTGTTTGTTGGCAAGCTAGGAGTCAGTTGTTCTCCAGGGGAAGGCGGGGAACTGCTGGAAGGGGCTCTCCCGGCCAGGCAGCCCCACTGCCACGGGGTTTTTGTCCGCCGGAGCCACCAGCGCGAACGCGGAGCCCGAGCCATATTGCAGTGGGAGGTGGATGTCTGCGGCGCTCTGAAGCCTTCGGCCGGGCACCCATCAAGCAGCCAGGGACCTGGGGACCCAGAACTCCGCTCTCCAATCGGTGCAGACATGCGGCGGAATCAGAGATCCACAGAGCACACGGAAAGTGCCTTGTGTGCTGTACCTGGTCGTGTTGTAGTTTGCGCCTTTCAATCAACGTAGGAGAGAGCACTACATAACCAGACACCCAGAGAAGAAAGACCATGGGCAGAAAAAGAAACAGCCCACAAAAGACAGAAAGGCAGGTTTCACCAGAAAAGGAAGTAAACGAAATAGAACCACAAGGAAGCCTACCAGAGAAAGAGTTCAGAGAATTTATCATAATGTGGTTGAAAAGAATGGAAGACAAATTTGACAATATGGGTAAGAGCCAAGAGGAAATGAAGAAGACGCAAGAGGAGATGAAGAAGCAGCAAGAAGAAATGCAGAAGAACCTAGAGGAGGTGAAGAAGCATGAAGAAGAAATGCAGAAGAAACTAGAGGAAATGAATAATGACATCAGTGCTATAAAGAACTCAATAGAAAGCATCAAAAGTAGACTAGAAGAAGCAGAGGACCGCATCAGTGAGCTAGAAGACACGGTAGGAAAAAATACCCAAGTACAGCAGCTTCTACAAAAAAAGTAAAAAAGCAAGAGGAGAGTCTAAGGGAACTTTGGGATAACATGAAACAAAATAACATCCGCATAACTGGGGTTCCAGAAAGAGTGGAAACTGAACAAGGATTAGAGAATGTGTTTGAAGAAATAATGATGGAAAATTTCCCCAATATAGAAAAGAAAAAACCCACACAAATCCAAGAAGCTCACAGAGTCCCAAGCAAAATGAACCCCAACAAACTGACACTGAGGCACATTATAATTAAATTGGCAAACACCGACGACAAAGTAAGAATCTTAAAAGCAGCCAGAGAGAAACAGAAAGTTACCTACAAAGGAACCCCCATAAGACTAGCTACTGACTTCTCAACAGAAACTCGTCAGGCCAGAAGAGAATGGAATGAAATATACAAAGTCATGCAAAGGAAGGGTCTGAATCCAAGAATACTGTACCCTGCAAGACTCTCAATCAAAATTGAAGGTGAAATCAAAAGCTTCACAGACAAAAAAAGAATAAGGGAATATATTACCACCAAACCAGCAATGCAAGAAATGTTAAAAGGTCTGCTGTAATAAAAAGAAAGAGGAAGCGAAGAAGGAACTCAGGGGTAAGGACTAAAAATGGCAACAGATAAGTACTTATCAATAATAACTTTAAATGTAAACGGATTAAATGCTCCAATCAAAAGACATAGAGTAACCGATTGGATAAGAAAACATGATCCATATATCTGCTGTCTGCAAGAAACCCACCTTAGGAAAAGTGATGCACACAGATTGAGGGTGAAGGGATGGAACATGGTATTTCAGGCAAATGGAAATGAAAAAAAAGCTGGGGTTGCAATACTTATATCTGACAAATTAGATCTCAAAGTGAAGGACATAACAAGAGATAAAGAAGGCCACTTCATAATACTAAAGGGAACAATCCAACAAGAAGAAACAACTCTGGTAAACATATTTAGGAGCACCTAAATACATAAAAAAACTCTTGGAGGATATTAAGGGAGAGATGGACAGCAATACAATCATAATAGGAGACTTTAATACCCCACTGTCACCATTGGACAAATCCTCTAAACAGAAAATCAGCAAAGAAACATCAATCCTAAATGACTCACTAGACCAGATGGAATTAATTGACATCTTCAGAACATTTCACCCCAAAGCCACAGAATATACATTCTTCTCCAGTGCACATGGGTCATTTTCAAAGATAGATCATATGTTGGGTCATAAGAAAAGTCTCTTCAAATTCAAGAAGATAGAAATCATATCAAGCATTTTCTCAGACCACAGTGGCATAAAACTGGAAATCAACTATAATAAAAACAATAGAAAGAAATCAAACATATGGAGACTAAACAGCATGCTTTTAAACAACGACTGGGTAACCAGAGAGATCAAAGAAGAAATAAAAAACATCATGGCAACAAATGACAATGACAACACAACAATACAAAATTTATGGGACACAGTGAAAGCAGTCTTGAGAGGGAAGTTCATAGCCCTACAAGCCTACTGCAAAAAACAGGAAACAATGGTAATAAATCACCTAAACCTACAACTCAAAGAGCTAGAACGTGAGCAACAAGAAAAGCCCAGTGTACTCAGAAGGAAGGAAATAGTGAAGATCAGAGCGGAGATAAACAACTTGGAGACCAAAGAAACAATTCAAAAGATCAACAAAACAAAGAGCTGGTTCTTTGAAAGGATAAACAAGATTGATGGACCCCTAGCCAGGCTCACCAAGAAGCAAAGAGAGAAGACCCAAATAAACAAAATCAGAAATGAAAGAAGAGAAATAACAACAGACCCTGTGGAAATACAAAGGATTGTTAAAAAATACTATGAACAACTCTATTCCAACAAATTGGACAACCTGCAAGAAATGGACATTTTCCTAGAAAAATATAACCTCCCAAAACTCAATGAGGAGGAAGCCAAACATCTCAATAGTCCAATAACTATGGAAGAAATTGAAGCAGTAATCAAAAAGCTCCCAGCAAATAAAAGCCCGGGTCCAGATGGCTATACAGGAGAGTTTTACCAAACATTCAAGGAAGAATTAAAACCTATCCTCCTCAGACTATTCAAAAACATTCAAGAAGACGGAATACTACCAAACACCTTCTATGAAGCCAGCATCACCCTAATACCAAAACCAGATAAAGACAACACAATGAAAGAGAATTATAGGCCAATATCTCTCATGAACATAGATGCCAAAATCCTCAACAAAATTCTAGCAAACCGGATCCAGCAGTACATCAGCAAGATCATACACCATGACCAAGCGGGATTCATCCCAGGAATGCAGGGATGGTTCAATATCCGCAAATCAATAAATGTGATACATCACATAAACAAATTGAGAAATAAAAATCACATAGTCATATCAATTGATACAGAAAAAGCATTTGACAAAATCCAACATCCTTTCTTGATAAAAACTCTCAGCAAAGTGGGAATAGAAGGATCATACCTCAACATCATAAAAGCCATATATGATAAACCCACAGCTAACATCATACTCAATGGGCAAAAACTAAAACCATTTCCCCTAAGAACAGGAACAAGACAGGGATGCCCACTCTCACCTCTCCTGTTTGACATAGTACTGGAAGTATTAGCCATTGCAATTAGACAGCAAGAAGAAATAAAAGGCATCCAAATTGGAAAAGAAGAAGTAAAGCTGTCCTTATTTGCAGATGACATGATATTGTACATAAAAAACCCAAAGGACTCCATTCCAAAACTAATCGACTTAATTAATGAATTCGGCAATGTAGCAGGATACAAAATTAATGCTAAGAAGTCTGTGGCATTTCTATACACTAACAGTGAAATTATAGAAAGAGAATCTAAAAAAGCAATCCCATTTACCATCGCACCAAAAAAATTAAGATACCTAGGAATAAACCTAACTAAAGAGGTAAAAGACCTTTATGCAGAAAACTACAGGACACTGAAAAAAGAGATAGAGGAAGATGTTAACAGATGGAAGAGCATACCATGCTCATGGATTGGGAGAATCAATATCATTAAAATGTCCATACTACGCAAAGCAATCTACAGATTCAACGCACTACCCATTAAAATACCAATGACATATTTCACAGACCTACAAAGAATTCTTCATAGATTCATCTGGAACAAAAAAAGACCACGGATAGCTACAGCAATTCTGAGAAAAAAGAATAAAGTAGGTGGGATCTCAATACCAGACTTCAAGCTATACTACAAAGCAAATGTTCTCAAAACAGCCTGGTACTGGCACAAGAACAGACATATAGATCAATGGAATAGAATAGAGAACCCAGATATCCACCCAAACCACTATGCTCAATTAATATTTGACAAAGGAGGCATGAACATTCAATGGAACCAAGATAGCCTCTTTAATAAATGGTGTTGGGAAAATTGGACAGATACATGCAAAAAATTGAAACTGGACCACCATCTTACACCAAATACAAAAATAAACTCAAAATGGATACAGGACTTAAACATTAGAAGGGAAACCATAAAAATACTAGAGGAATCCACAGGCAGCACAATCTCAGATATATGCCGAAAGAACTTCTTCACTGATACTGCTCCAAAGGCAATGGAAGCTAAAGAAAAAATAAACAAATGGGACTACATCAAAATAAAAAGTTTTTGCACAGCAAAAGAAACCATCAACAAAACAACAAGAAAGATCAATGCATGGGAGAACATATTTGCAAATGTTATCACTGATAAAGGTTTAATCTCCAAAATCTACAACCAACTTATACAACTTAATAAAAGGAAGATGAAGGATCCAATAAAAAAATGGGCAACGGACCTAAATAGAACCTTTTCAAAAGACGACAGAAGGAAAGCCAAGAGACGCATGAAAACATGTTCAAAGTCATTAATCATCCGAGAGATGCAAATCAAAAGGACAATGCGATACCATCTTACACCTGTCAGAATGGCAATCATCAACAAATCAACAAACGACAAGTGTGGGCGAGGATGCGGAGAAAAAGGAACCCTTGTGCACTGTTGGTGGGAATGCAGACTGGTGCAGCCACTGTGGAGAACAGTATGGAGTTTCCTCAAAAAACTAAAAATGGATCTCCCATTTGACCCTGCAATACCACTCTTAGGAATTTATCCTAAGAAATTACAAAAACCAATCAGAAAGGATTTATGCACCCCTATGTTCATAGCAGCACAATTTACAATAGCAAAGATTTGGAAACAGCCTAGGTGCCCATCAGCAGATGAGTGGATCAGAAAACTGTGGTACATCTACACAATGGAATTCTATGCTGCCATTAAAAAGAAGGAATTCTTACCATTTGCAGCAACCTGGTTGGAACTGGAGAGCCTTATGCTTAGCGAAATAAGCCAGTCAATGAAGGAGAAGCATCACATGATCACACTCATTGGGGTATAATAAAGAACATTATAAACTGGTGAACAAAAGGATAGATACAGAGACAGTAAAGCTTCAAACAGACTGTGAAATTACAGCAGGAAGATTAAAGTTAGGTGAGGTAGATAAGAGATCAATCAAAGGACTTGTATCTATGCATATAATCATAACCAATGAACATAAACACTGGGGGGTTGGGGTATGCCTGGGAGGGAGGGGGGGCAATGGGGAGATATGTATAAAAATTTAATTAAAAAAAAAGATTTTATTTCTCGTGTCAAGACATGTATTTCCTTCCCCTTCCTCTTTCTTGTCTGTTTTTCTTCTTTGATCAAAACTGATCAGACCTTCATTGGTCTATCGTGGGTATCTGAGCTTTCAAATTAGCACCCTTCTTTCCATCTTCATTGCTGTCATCAGACTTATCCATTGCTAGATGCTCCCTTTTTAAGAGGGTGGATAATCTATTCTAACACAGGGCCAGCCAGCTGCATTGTCAGAGGTGGGGACCGAGGCTCCTAGAACACTTGAGTCCTGAGTAGATCGCTATCCTTATTGCAGGCATCTCTCCAGAGAGCCAAGGAAAACATTTCAGATCATTTACAGTTTGGGGTTTTATTTTCCTACTAGAGGCCTGGTGCATGAATATCATGCACGAGGATGTGGGGTGTCCCTCAGTCTGGCCTGCACCCTCTCCAATCTGGGACCTCTCAAGAGATGTCCAACTGCTGGTTTAGGCCTGATCCCATAGAGGTCTCTATGTGCTGGGCCCAATAGAGGTCTCTATGGGATCAGGCCTAAACCAGCAGTTGGACATCTTTCTCAAAATCCAGGACCAATGGCTCCTAACCGCTCACCTGCCTGCCTGCCTGATTACCCCTAATCGCTTCTGTCTGCCAATCTGATCACCCCCAACTGCTCCCCTGCAGGCCTGATTGATGCCTAACTGCTTTCTTGCTGGCCTGATTACCCACAACTGCCCTCCCCTGTAGACCTGGTCGCCTCCAACTGTCCTCTCCTGCAGGCCATCTTGTGACAATGTGGGGTTGGCCATCTTGTGATGACATGGGACCAGCCATCTTGTGATACGAGGGTATGAGAGTCAATTTGCATATTACCTCTTTATTATATAGATGTTATCTGCTTTGCGATGTCATTTATATTCACCTGCCTTCAGAATCCTGCCAGACAAAAAAATGCATCTTTTCAGAAACTCAGCAGATTAATTTCATTTCAGTTTCTTATCTGTTAAGTTTAAACAATGGCATCCTCTTAATTAAAAATGTGTATGTGGCAAAATCCTTTGAAATTATTTCTATCTATAAATCTATCTATCATCCCACCTGTATACATGCATAAAGATATAACTGTGTTAGGGTCACCTAACCTGATAGATGCTGGATGGATAGTAGGATTTAGAGTTTCATTCTCCTCTTCAGATTTTTCTGAGTTGCTTAATTAAAAAGAAAAACAAAAGGCAGCATGATTCAGTGTTTGAGCATCGGCCTAGAACCAAGAGGTCACAGTTCAATTCTTGGTCAGGACATATGCCTGGGTTGTGGGCTCGATCCCCAGTAGGGGGTATGCAGGTGGCAGCTGATCCATGATTCTCTCTCATCACTGAAGTTTCTCCCTCTCTCTTTTCCTCTCCCTTCCTCTCAGAAATCAATTAAAGTATTTTTAAAAACCAACAAAACAAAACTAATACATGTAATTGCTCCAAAAAGCAATAAAGTAATTCCAAAATAATCTATACTAATAAAAGGGTAATATAGCAAATTGGTCATGATGCCCTCACAGTAATGACTGCGCAGCAGGCTGCATGGGGCAACCAGGCTGGTGTGGGGTGGGGGTGGGGGCGGAGGGGGGAGAACAATGAGGGGCAACCAAATGTTCAAACAGCTGGCTTTGTGGGCGGCCAGGCCAGTGGCAGAGAGGGCAGTGAGGGGTAACCAGGAAAACAGGGGGGGGGGGGCTATGAGGGGTGACCAGGCTGGCAGGTGGGGGAGGGTTGGGGGTGACCAGGCCGGCAGAGGGGGCAGTTAGGGGCGATCAAGCCAGCTGGCAGGGGGGAAAGTTAGGGGTGATCAGGCAGGCAAGCAGATGAGCAGTTAGGAGCCAGCAGTCCTGGATTGTGAGAGGGATGTCTGACTGCTGGTTTAGGCTCAGGATCGGGCCTAAACTGGCAGTTGGACATCCTCCAAGGGGTCCCAGATTGGAGAGGGTTCAGGCTGGGCTGAGGGCCACCCCCATGCATGAATTTTGTGCACCAGGTCTCTAGTAACTATATAAGTAAACAAAGATATCCACCCAACAGATATCCTTAACAGAGCTGATAACCAGATGAGCACTGGACACTGTTGTTGCCAATGGAAGTATTGAAGGTAGAGGGACAGGGACTGTGCAGCATCAGATTATCTCCTGTTTATTAAACTTTTGTTTGCTTGTGGCTGGATTTTATTTCGACCCACTGGCCTACTTTCCTTCAGGTCCTAAGTTGTTCGCCTGAGCTTCTTTACTCACCTACTTTATTTCCCTGCCCCTGCCAGGTCACGTGGGGAGGTCCCTACAGGCAAATACCTATTTTTACTGGAATAGCCACCAGTAGAAAAGTACTTTCTGTTCCCAATTAATGCTGTTTTTTTAAACAAAATGTGTCCCTTATCAAACTTCCATTTCAAACCATTGGGAAGAACAAGGGGAAGCTTTTGCCTCACTGCCCAAGATAAGGCACTTGCTATATTGTGCAGAAAATTTAATTAGGTAAAGTGAGATAATTGGAACTGGGTCTTGCCCTAAGCAGGAAAGGAAATTAACCTCTGCCTGTCATAGCTGGGGCCCAAGGTCATGCTCAATTGTGTTCTGATCAGGTGGCTATTTCCGGAGCTGGATAGAGCATGTGTCAGTTCATAAACACTTTCTATATGGAGGACAAGTGCTCTTAGCCACTCTCTTCTGCAGCGTTCGGTAAGGAAGGGCACATTGCTCACATACCTTTGCCAAATCACAGTTTTTCTGGGAGCAAAGCCAAATGCTCCCAACCTTTGGGAGCTGGCCCAAGAAGAGAGATATTCTGAGAGCTTCTGCATCTTGTTTGGGCAATTTCGAAGAGTTGGTTGAGTGAGTAGGAGGAGAGAGGTGGTTGAATTGGAGTCATTCTATTTATTTTACCCCCATCTACCTTAAACAAAGGGTATGTGTTTGCTATCCTCTCCTGATGCAATTGAGTGTCTCAGGAAAAACCATCTGACAAAATTGTTATAGCTGATTCTCTGAGCCCGCCTTTGTTACAGGCACCTCTCACAGACACCAGAGAGGTGTTATTGGACAGCCCCAGAGTCAGAGGGAGAGGGCTGTCCCCACCTCAATTCTTGTCATGCTCATAGGAATGAATTCAAATGGGTGACTCCAGATGATTGCATTGTGATAAAGCCAATTTATTAAAAAAAAATAAAGCATGCAAATTTATTAAAAGGCAAGCCCAGCTGGTGTGACTCAGTGGTTGAGCATTGACCTATGAAACAGGTGATCACAACTGGATTCCTGGTCAGGACACATGCCCAGGTGGTGGGCTCGATCCCCAGTAGGGGGTGTGCAGGAGGCAGCCAATTGATGATTCTCTATCATCATTGACATTTCTCTCTCTCTCTCCCTCTCCCTTTTTCCCTAATTTTATATATATATATATATATATATAATTTTTTTTTAAGAAGTGAGGCAAGCAGATCTATAATGCACACATGGGCTTTTAGCTAATCTGAAGAGCAAAAAGGGTGGAGGTCTAGCTAGCATTTATATACTTTTCTGATTATAGATTTTTAAATTCCTCTGCTAGATATCCTAGCACAGGGTACTCTGAAAGTCTCTCTCGCTTTTACTTAGTTATGGCTTTCCCAGAATTTATGAGAAGCACCTACTAATTAAATCCCAACACTGCTGGTCTCTCTGTTTAACAGTAGGGTGAAATAAAACTGCACTCTTCCTTCCCCCTCCTCCCTCCTCTCTGCTGTTTTTCGGGAGTCCCAGGGTGGGTTAAGCTATGCACTCTGGTTGCATGAAGATCCCTCCTCCTCTCCCTCCAATCTTTGAAGAGACATTAACCATTTGCTCTCAAGCTACCTTTGCTAGGGGAAGTTAAAGACTTGCTATCTACAGGCTGCCAAACTGTTTGGCCTTGTTTTGTTTTGTCTCTGTTTCCCTATTTCTCCTGCTCTGGAATTTTCCTAGATCTTTACTGTCCTGTAACAGTTTGATCTTAATTTCCCTCAAAGTTTGCATATTACCTCTTTATTATACCTGAAGGTATTTACACAAAAAAACCAATGTCTGCTTTGAAGAAAGTTTTGGTTCTAAGAAAGACCCCTTGAACTTGGCCATTCTGGATAGTTTTCTCAGCCATTATAACAGGTGTTTCAAAGATACTTCAAAGAGACGTGACAAAGGCTTTGTTCTCTTTCTTTTTTAGGCTTTGTTCTTAATATGATCCTTTATTCAAGTGTCTAAGTTAGTGTGGTCAAGGAGTGTTGCTCTGCATCCAGCCCTGGAGTAGGCAGCACACAAAAGGAGGTGGAGATGAAAGGTGATGAAGAAGATGCTCTGTAGTCTAGTTAGGGATGTGAACTTCTTTATCAACAAGAGGCAGGAAGAGTCGGAGGCTGGCAATTCAGAACTGTTAGTCAGGGTTCTCCAGAGAAACAAAACCAATTATATATATGGTGTAATTATACAATGCTTATCTATCTTCTCACTGACTGTTGTCAGGGTTGCATCTTACACACTGTTCTATCTCCAGTGCCTTGCCTTGCCAGATTTTGGCAAATCGAAGGTAGAGCACAGATCCCTAGCTATTTTCTCCCTCCCCTTAGTTACTTCTCCCCTTCTTCTCTAGTAACAAAACCATTACCTTTTAGCTGGACCTATGGTTGCCAAGAATAAAAGAGGAGAGTTATTGTAATTATGGAAGCTAAGAAGTCCCAAGATCTGCAGTTGGCAAGTTGGGAGCCCAGGAGAGCCATTGGTGTAGTTCCCATCCGTGTCCACAGGCCTGAGAACCTGAAGAGCCAATGGGATAAGCTCTAGCCTAAAAGCCAGCAGGCGTGAAACTCAAGAAGTGCTGATATTTCCGTTTGAGTCCAAAGGCAGGAAATTACTGATATCCAGCTCAACAGTGAGGCAGGAGGAGTTCCCTCCTTTCAGCTTTTGTTGTTGTTGTTGTTGTTCAGGTTTTCAACTGATTGGATGAGGCTCACTCACCAATATGCTTTGTCCAATCTATCCATTCAAATGCTACTCTCATCCAGGATCACCCTCCAGGCACACCCTGGATAATGTTTGACCTAATGTCTGGCACATAAAATAACTATCACAGTGGGGTTATCTATTTTAAGGATGTCCTCCTATCTTCTCTTCAACAAATAAATCCTAAGCATATAATTTAATTACTATAAACCAGATCTAAATTAAGAATTTCTTTCTCAGATAACAGTCCCCTTAAAAGCAGTCTGGCAGCTCCACAGTGTCTAGGATCCAGGACCCTCTGTCTTGTTGCTCCACCATCCCTATTGTATTGTCCTTGCCTCCATGGACCTCTATGGCCTCACCCTATCAGAATTCACACAAGAAGGGGAAATGGAAAACTGCACCATGAGAAGTTTATCATTTCCATCACATCCTATTGGCGAGAACTTAGTCACATGATCACATTTAACTATAAGGGATACTAGGAAATGAAGTTTTAACTCTTTCCAACCATGAGTCCAGCTAAAAATGAATGGTGCTGACAGCCAGCATTCTATGCTACACCTCTGATTTGCTGAGACCCGTGCTGCACACTGGGATGTGATGTGTCAGATGTGGTCCTGTCAGTGGTCATTGGGGAGAGAGGGTACTTGCTATCACATTGTATAATAAGTTCTAACATGGAGGTAAACACAAGCTAGAACAGGACTGTCAAAGAAGCATTCTCAGTGAATTTCCATAAATCATTCTAAAGAACAACTGTATTAGGCCCAATGAGTTGAGAGTCCATTTTCTTAAAACCGAATTTCAGCTGGGCCTGTATTTTTCCTTCTTTGGCAGTCAAACTGAAATGAGAAGGTGAGTTTCAGATCTTTTATTTGATGGCAAGTAGAGAGATCCAAAATATTTCTGGGAGCATTTATTAAAAACAAGTATGATTCCTTCCCTTTCTTGTCCCTCTCTCTACTTTCTGCCTTCTACCTCCTTTAGTTTAAGCTTGAGGAGTTCTGCTGTCCTAGTGGGAATGCAGACATCCTTTCTGAACCTCATTGCCCTGCACGTGTGGAACCCCTGCAGGCTTTGTACAAATGTCCTTTAAGAGTTTTAGGGTGGGGGTTAGGGAGAGGAGTGGTGTTCAGAGAGCTCTTATGTAATGTGGTAAACAGATAGCAAATGGATGTTTCATTTTCCATTAGCCAGAGAGGCATTTTATTTCTACTAGAAATGGGAGCAGACGTGAAAGCAATTAGTGTTAGTGAATTTACAGTGAAGTCCCTGGAGCCAGCAAAATCCCAGGGCCAGATGTCTGTACTTTTACTGGTTCCTTGTTCAAAGAACATTTGTGAGTTATTCCACCCCTGTCCATCCTACCTCTTACCAAAAAGATCCAAAATATCACAGTTAAGAGAAGATAACATTCACTCAATAACAGAGGCAGAAGGCCTGTTCTTTGAAGATAGAGAAGGCTGCTTCAGAAGTTGGGAGCAGCAGGAAAAGTCTCCCCAGCATCCTCCTGGCCCCGGGAACCCACACGACACTGATCTTTTGGGGCCAAGGCTTGAGGCAGAGATAATATTAGGGATGGTGATCTCTCAGCCCACCTTTTACTCTTCTTTGTTCACTTTTTCTTCATCGCTGTCCAATTCCACCCCTAATACATGTGGAGTAGGAAAGACAGAAATAGAAACAGCAGAAATAATAGCCCCATTCCTCCTCATCTATATTGTTATAATGTGATCTCAATTTTACCCATCCCAAGCTTCAAAATGACCACTGTCACCACCATAGCCACCAAAGCTTCAGACTCTGCCACTTTCGTACTTTCCAATGGAGATGTTCTTTCTCCCCATACTAGTAACCTCACTCTTTCCTTAAAAATCTTAAATTGCATAGTTTGTCATTGGCTGGCTGTACCTGCACTGTCCAGTTTGGGAGCCACTAGCCACATGTGACTAGTTAGCACTTGAAATGTAGCCATTCCAAATTGATATGTACTGTAAGTGCACAATACACACTGGATTTCAAAGACTTAGCTTGAAATAATAATATAAAATATCTCAATTTCTTATGGTGACCATATGTTAATAATATTTTGGATATGTTATATGTGTAAAGGAAATGTGTTATTCAATATAATTCTGTTTCTTTTTACTTTTTTCATGTGAGGTATTAGAAAATTTTTAATCACACATGTGGCTTGATTTCTAGCTTACTTCTGTTGGGATAGTGCTGGTCTATGTTATGTCTTAAAGTCCTTTAGCACTGTATTTTTGAAGTCATTGAAAATATTTTAAAAAGATTTAAAAAAACCTACTACTGCCAAGACCGGTTTGGTTCAGTGGATAGAGCATCTGCTTGCGGACTGAAGGGTCCCAGGTTCGATTCTGGTCGGGGGCATGTACCTTGCTTGCGGGCACATCTCCACTGTGGGGCGTGCAGGAGGTGGCTGATCGATGTCTCTCTCTCATCGATGTTTCTGACTTTCTATCTCTCTCCCTTCCTCTCTGTAAAAAATCAAAAAAAAAAAAAGTACTACTGCCCTAGCTGGTTTGGCTCAGTGGATAGAGCATTGGCCTGCGGACTGAGGGGTCCTGGGTTCAATTCCAGTCAAGGGCACATGCCTGGGTTGTGGGCTCAATCCCCAGCAGGGGGCATGCAAGAGGCAGCCAATCAATGATTCTCATTGATGTTTCTATCTTTCCCTACTTTTCTGGGGGAAAAAAAAATATATATATATATATATATATTACAACTTGGAAAGTCTTTAAGAGAAAAGAAGAGGCTTTTCACACCCTTGTAAGAAGAAAGTTGGGTAGCTAACAAAGATTTCATAGAGTTTGAGTTAGAGTCCAGAAACGTAATCACTGCCAGGAGCCAGACAGTGATGTAAACAAATGAGGTATACCTGAGGTTATGTGAGAGAGAATGGTGGGGCTAGTGGTTCTCTGGGATGAGGTACCCTATATAAAGGCATCCAATTTAAAAGATTAAAATTCTGGGTGCTCCATAAGCAATGTTTTCCAATGGAATTTGACACAGCATACTACCTTCGGAACCTTCAAATCTTTAAAACACTGTTTTACAATATAGATCCCATGAAAATTACCCTTTACAGACTATTCAAACCACTCTTTGTAAATTGGAATTTCTTTTTTGAATCTTGAAATGACATTATTTTTAATTTTGCACCCAAGTTTACACATAGGTTCTACTCTGTAGCCTACATTCTTTTTACTAAGAACATGGCTAACCATGAATTCATATTGCCCAAGTTCATATTCTGGGAGACGCCAAGATAGTATCATCTCATATAGCTCTTGTAACAACCCTGTGAGTTTAATTGTATCTTCATTTGCTTTGAAGCTTAGGGAAACAACGCCATCCTCTTGGCCATAGCAAGGAAGTGGTAGAACTCTCTGTGCCAATAGTGCTTTCACAAACATGACAAACATTCCTAAAGCCTGCTGGAGTTTCTGTAGGCAGTGTGGCGAGCATCAGGCCCACAAAGTAACACAGTACAAGATGGGCAAGGGTCCTCTGTATGCGCAGTGAAAACAGCATTATGGCAGGAAGCAGAGTGGCTATGTGGACAGACTAAGCCAGTTTTCCTCAAAAAGGCTAAAGCCATAAAGACTGCTGCCGCCTGAATGGATTGCGCTCAATTGCAGATCTAAGAGAATGCTGGTGATTAAGAGATGTAAGCATTTTGAACTGGGAACAAAAAGAAGAGAAAGGGCCAAGTGATCCAGTTCTAAGTTTCATATTTTGTTTTATTTTGTAACAATAAAATCTTGAGAATACGTTTGTTTCAAAAAAGAGAAAGAAAGATAGTGGCAGAACTAAGGTTCAAACCCATGTATTTTGGATGCCACTGTCATAATCTACCAAAACAGTTCTCAAAGTCTTACTTTGTTTTCTTCTAAAAGTTTTATCACTTTAGGTCTTTGATCCATTTTGAGTTAATTTTCACAGGGGCATTAGGCAAAGTTCCAACTTCATTCTTTCGCATGTGGATATCCAGTTGTTCCAGCATCATCTCTTGCTGAAGAAAGTATTCTTTCCCTATTGAATTCTTTTCCCAAGTCTTGGCAGCTTTGTTGGAAATCAATTAACCATCAGTGTGAGGGCTTATTTCTGAATTCTCAATCCAATTTTATTGATATATTTGTCTATTCTTATTTCAATACCACATCATCTTGATTATAGTAGTTTTGTAGTAAGTTTGAAATCATGTAGTGCAAGCCTTCCAACTGGTATCTTTCAACATTGCTTTTGCTCTTTGGGCGCTTTGCATTTCCATATGAATTTTAGGATCAGCTTGCCAATTTGTATGAAAAAAGGCAGGTAGAATTTTGATAGGAATTGTGCTGAATCTATAGATCAATTTGTGTAGTGCTGCATCTTTTTTTTTTTTAATCCCACTGACCTCTCTCCAAGGTGCTAGAACCTACCAATTACCTCTACCACCAGGCAAATTTGAGAAAACACACAAACATACACAATGTTATTTTGTAGCTAAACATGTGTAGAGGCAGGATAGTCAGTCAGGCAAGTGATGAGTCTGACATGCTCCCCTTGCCCAGCAGCCACGTCTGGAAACATTCTGGGTTGCTATGGCAGTAGAACGGGACCCTACTGGTACTGTTACCAGCAAGGCAAGGAAACTTTGGTCCTTGTTTTCTTGAGGGAAAGATTTCACTCAAGAAGTGTAGAAAGAGATAAAGTGTAGAAAAGCAAGCAAGAATTTATTGACCACAGCAAAAATGTACTTAGGCTGGGCTGCTTTGGCTCACTGGGAAGTCAGAGAAAAGGGAGCTTTGGAGATAGGTTCAGGGGGGATAGGCCAAGATGAGCTTCTGCTGCCCATTGCTCCTCTGGTTGCAAGTCTTATGGGGTCCTTTAGAGGTTAGGGAGAAGGAGAGGAGCAGGGGGAAGGGAAAGTGCTGCATCTTAACACTATTAAGTCTTCTGGTCCATGGCTACAGGATGTCTTTCTAATATGTAAGTCTTCTCTAATTTCTTTCAACAACGTTATTTAGTTTTTAGAATTCAAGTTTCACATTTCTTAAATTTATTTCTAAGTATTTTTCCTTTTTGATGTTGTTATAAATAACTTATTTTCCTAATTTAATTTTCAATTTGTTTATTTTTTTGCAAAATTTAAAATAGTGTTCACCATTCAAAACACGCATATGATATTCTACCCATAAGTGCCCAACCTAGCATCTGTTAGTTTCTTTTCTCCCACCCTCCCCCTCTCCCTGCTTTCTCAGTCACTGTGCCTCTTAGTTGGACCATAACAATTAGCAAGAATGTTCTGTTCCCATCTACTATACAGCCGAGATTCAGATTTCTTTGTCTGTAAAATATCTTCTCATGGTTGGCCTTCTCAAACCAGGATTCAAACAGTCCTTCTCTTAGAACTGGCAATGATATCTTTCAAGTTTCCTGTATTTTTCTAATGGCCCCTCTTTTCTCTTTTTCATGTGTTGAGGCTTTAAATGAATATTATTTAGGCACAGTGTGTCTCCAGCCTCATACAAGGCTGATATCTACAGTTGACAGTCCTCATTCAATGAACCTCAGATTCCCCCTCACCTCATTTCATATAAAGACATTTGGACCATACAGTTATTTCCTCGAGCAGTAGGACCTTTGGTCTACACAGGTATGTGATGCTGTTGTTGGCTCTCCCAGCATCTGCTGAGGAGAGATCATCCTTGCTGAAGATATTGGACAGGACATTATTATTATTTTTTTTTTGCCATTTTAAGTTTTTAATCAAAGCATAAAATAAACAGAGAGGTTCACAAATTAAAAGCTTCATGAGACCAGCAATTGTGGCTCAGTGATTGAGCATTTACTTATAAACCAGGGGGTCACAGTTTGATTCCCAGTCAGGGCACATGCCCAGGTTGTGGGCTCAATCCCCAGTGTGGGCATGCAGGAGGCAGCCAATCAATGATTCTCTCTCATCATTGATGGTTCTATCTCTCCTTTCCTCTCAGAAATCAATAAAATATATATTTTTAAAACTCTATGAATTATCATGAAATAGACATGTTCATGTAACCACCACCAAGATTTAAACATTCAGTTTATAGCATCAACTGAATCCTTTCTCATGTCCCTTCACAATCACTACCCTTTCCTTTTGCTCCAAAGGTAATCCCTATGCTAACATATTGCAATGAGGTAAGAAAAGAAAGAGGAAACTCATTATTCTGAGATGTCATAATTATACATCTAGAGAATCATAAAGAGCCTAATAGAATAAATTATTAAACATCAGTGAGTTTAGCAAAGAAGCTGAATAAAAGCTGAACAAATCTAGCAGAAGACATGCCAACCCCTCTACAGAAAAGTTACAAACATAACAGAAGTTAAAGACCTTAATAATATCTAATATATAAAGATGCTACTTTTTTTTCTGTACAAATATTTTAATTCAGCTCCTGCAAAGCCATCATCTATTTGAAGAAAGTTCTTAAACATGAGTCAAAGAGTCTAGTTTTAAGGACTTAGTTATGAATGGGTGAGGTCACTACCCATTTAATATAGTCTCCAAAGAGTAAGGAATGTATAAAAGGAAAGAAGGTCCCTTAAGAGTTTGAAATTCTTCTGTTGCACAATCCTGTCTTTGTTCAAGAAGTTTTAAGTCATGTTCAGAATTCAGTCCAGGAGTCAACTTCTTGATGTAGATATCAGGCAGTCCATCACGGCCACAGGTACACGACCAGGAACAGCACCAGGTCCACCAGCACGAACAGCCAGAGGTCCAGCCAGTACGAGTGCTTTGGCAGCCGCTCCGCTGCGTTCGGAGGCCGCCCCTGGTGGTTCTGCTTTGGCGCCGCTCGCGGGGTCCATTCAGGCCTTCTCCCGCCGCCGAGCGACCCTCCATGGTACCTCAACCCCGCAGCCGGAAACTTGCCAAGATGCTACTTCTCATTAGCAGACTCCATCCCCAGCCTCAGGCCAGTGCCTGTGTCTGGACAGGACATTATTGCTTCCTATCCCCACCCCTAGTACCTGAGCATTAATGACTGATTGCTATGCAGAGTGTCAAAGAGGGCTCTTGGGCATCTCACTTTACTTAATAGAATACAGAGCAAGATTCCCTGGGCTCCACAAAAGAGTTTCTCACCCTCTCCTGCCCTCTTCTCTCATCCCTACCCTCCAATCACCAGATGTGCCTTTACTCTGTTCTTCCAAGATTCTTCCCTTTCCCCTTCATTTTCAGCATCGATCTGTTTTAACCTCAATTACAGACTCATGTCTCACTTCCAGATCAACATGGTACATACCTACCAATACCCCACTTTTTGTGCTTTTCCCCCCATTGACAGCACTCAGTTCTGACAAAATGTGGGTTCTTTTAAACACTATATGCTGTAGATTACTCCTAATTTATGTTTGTCTGCAGTGGGGAAGGGGAGGGGGCAATTTAAAATATTTCCCCATCCATAGGTCCAGGCACCAACCCATGGGCACAGAGGCCACCTTGGAGCTGGAGTAGGGTCTTGACTGTATGGCTGCTAACCCTTCAAGTGCTGGACCATGGGGTGGTGGTGGGGGGAGGCTTCTTGAGAAATGGGAGGATGCCCGAAAAGCTCAGGGTAGCAGCTCTTTGCCAACTGAGAAATGCATGTTTTCCACCTCTATTGTGATTGCCTGAACAGTTGTGTGCTAACTGGGTATTGGTCCAGGGACTGTGTGTATTTTAGTGTAATAGCTTGTACGGTGTTTATTCTAGAGCTCCATCTTCCATCAAGTCTTCATTATCTCTCTCCAATAAATCCACAAATGACAGGTGTTGGCAAGGAAGTTGAGAAAAAGGGAACCTTTGTGTGCTATTGGTGAGAATGTAGACTGGTGCAGTCACTGTGGAAAATAGGATGGAGTTTCCTCAAAAAATTAAAAATGGAACTGTTTATGACCCAGCAAATCCATTTGTAGGTGTACATCTGAAGAAAACCAAAACACTAATTTGAAAAGATATATGGACCCCTATGTTTACTGCAGTATTATTTACAATAGCTAACTAAAATATGGAAGCATCCCAAGTGCTCATCAATAAATGAATGCATAAAAAAGCCATCTTACATGCATACTCGGCCATAAAAGAGAATGAAATCTTACCATCAGAGACAACATGGATGGATCTTGAGGGTATTATGCTAGGTGAAATAAATCAGACAGAAAAAGACAAATACCATATGATTTCACTTATATGTGGAATCTAAAAAGTAAAAAGAAACAGACTCATAGATGCAAGGACAGACTAACGGATGTCAGAGGAGAGGGGGTTTGGGGATAATGGGTGAAAAAGGTAAAGGGATTAAGAAGTATAAATGGGCAGTTACAAAATAATCACAGGAATATAAAGTACAGCATAGGGATATAGTCAATACTGTTGTATGTTGCCAGGTGATACCTAAATTATCTAGGAAATCACTTCATAAATTATATAATTGTCTAATCACTGTGGTGTACATCTGGAACTAATATAAAAGATATTGAATATGAACTGTAATTGAAAAAAATAAAAATAAAGAGCCTTCCAGAAATGATTCAAAACTCCCAACTGACCTTTGAGGAGACTGAACAGGCAGCTGAGAGGGGCACACTGCTCAACAGCGTTGTGCTCTGCCTCCAGGTCCTGGAATCTAGAATGACCCTTTCTGAGTACAGGAAGATTTTCATCAAAACTACTTCTCATGTCCATTGTGCAGATGAAGGAACCGAGGCCCAGAGAAGTGATTGGCATAATATTCATGTACAAAGTACATGTCATTTTATGTAACTTTATGTTATACTAGAGGCCTGATGCACGAAAATTCATGCAAGAGTAGGCCTTCCTTCCCCAAGCTGCCAATACCGGCTTCCCTCTGGCTCCTGGGACCCAGTCTTCCCTCCTCCAGCTGCCTGCAGACACCCGGGACCCTGGCTGGCTTCCTTCTGGCCCTGGCTTTATCAGGAAGGATGTCCGGAAGACCTCTGTTCTAATTAGCATATTACCCTCTTATTATTATAGATAACACTAGAGGCCCAGTGCACGAAATTCATGCACTGGGGGGGGGGGTGCCCCTCAGCCCAGTCTGCACCCTCTCCAAACTGGGACCCCTCAGGGGATGTCCAACTTCTGGCAGTCGTACATCCCTCTCACAATCCAGAACTGCTGGCTCCTAACCACTCATTTGCCTGCCTGTCTGATTGCCCTTAATCCCACTGCCTGCCTGCCTGATCACCCCTAACCCCTCTGCCTGCCAGCCTGATCACCCCTTGCTGAAGATATTGGACAGGACATTGCCCCTTGCTCCCCTGCCAGGCTAATCACCCCTACCTTGCTCTCCCCTGCAGGCCTGATCACCCCCAACTGTTCTCACCTGCTGGCCTGATAGCCCCCAACTGCCCTCTCCTATCAAGCTGATCACCCCAAACTGACTGTGCCTTGGCCCCCAGTCTGGCCTCCCTCTGCTGCTGCTGGCCTGAGCCTCAGCCCTTCACAGCTGCCCATGGCTGCCTGAGCCTCGGCCCTTGCAGCCACTGCAGCTTTGTCTGGAAGGATGTCCAGAAAACCTCCACTCTAATTAGCATATTACCCTTTTATTAGTATAGATTTGGGGAACATTGCAACCACACAGAACTTAAAGAAAACACATGGCCCTGGCCAATTTGGCTTAATGGAGAGAGCATCAGCTGTGGACTGAAGGGCCCCAGGTTTGATTCTGTTCAGGGGCACATGCCTGGGTTGTGGGCTCAATCCCCAGTCAGAGACCTGTGGGAGGCAGCTGATCACCTTCTTATCATTGATGTTTCTGTCTCTCTCTACCTCTCCCTTTCTCTCTGAAATTAAAAAAAAAATTTTTTAAAGAAAACATATGATCTTCACTTTGGGCTTTGTCATTTTACAATATCCTTTGTGCAGTATTTTATTTCCCTCAACTTTTCTTTACCCATCCTTAAAATACAATCTATTTTGGGGAAGATGTTCAGGAAAGTGATTCTAGTGCATAGAAGTGTTTGTGTTTTTTTTGGAGGGGATGGGGTTGTGAAGATATTTAAAAATTGAGCATGGTGATGGTTGTACCACTCTGAATTTACCTTCAAAAACCAGTTCATTGTATACTTTAGGTGACATGTACAGTATATGAATTATAACTCAAGAAAGCTGTTCTTTTATTTCTTTTTAAATAAAGACCAGTCTTATAATCAATTGCCAATATTTTCAGAGGCCCCCAAGATTTGCTTACCACGCCACGTCCCAAACCACGGCTGCGACTCCCAGTTGTCTCCATTCCTGGTGGATCTGGATGGTGTGGTTTGCAAAGGAGAAGGTGGCAAGAGGTTTATGGAATTTCTACAACCCATTCCCCCGGTCTCCTCATAGGGCACCAGGGCCATTTCCACTGTGCCAGCTCTCTGCTTCCTTTAAACCGCTGGGCAAAAAATCCTATGTGCTCTGGCCAGAAGGTGCATTCTCTCTTAGGTGGCCTGAAGGTTGTTTTATGGATTCAAAAGAATAAACAGAGATGTGGAAAGCTTTTGTCAAATTCTTTTTACATGGTTCTTACAATCTCATGGGAAGTGAGATGTGGCTCTGAATTCATCCAAAGGGTGTATTTGGGCAAAAGAACCCAGAACAGCACAACCCCTGCAGGATGCCCTACACACTTCGCTGTCAGGACGCTGGGTCTTGAGGGTGAGCGAGGCAGTGGTGTCAGCACAGGACCCGGAAAAGGTAGCTCTTTCTTCACTTCCCTGGCCCCCGTGGACTGCAGCTGCACCTGCTGAGGTGGGCAGGGTGTTTCTGCTGTTTTGTTTTGGACTGGCCTCCACCCCATCAGCCACAGACCTGTGTCTGCACTGAGACTGAATGTTTGGTGGTCCTACTTTCTGGTGGACAGTGGATGCACTCCCACCTTCCCAAGACTGGCAGTTAGACTCTGGCAGCTTCTGAGTCCCTCGCAGGAAGAGCCTGGCCCTAACTAAGTCAAGAACAGACTCAGGGGTCCTCGGCCAGTTGGACTCCTCGGGCTAGGGACCGCCACAATTTGAAGGCCAGCCATGCCCCCGATCCTGGCAGGGGTCTTCTCTGGAGTTCTGGCCAGCCTGGGCATCACAAAGGGAGAGGTTCCTGAACCCGCACACCTAGGCTAGCCTACATCTCATAGGAGGCAGCTTCAGTGCCGGGGTGGCCATGGCCAGGTCATCTGGCGCCTGCCTCCTGGGTTGCAGTCCCACGTCTCCCAGGGCCCCAGCCTCGGGCATGGCCCTGCAGTTGCCCGCACCACCAGTCGCTTCAAGGCAGGCCCCAGCAGCTAAAAGCTGACCTCCTGGTAGCAGGCCACCACACCTCCACCGCTGGTAGCTCACTGCCGTTCCATGTCTGAGCAGCTTCCAACCCTGGCGTGTGCCCACTGCCCAGAGGCCCTCCCTCTGTCTGCAGCCCGGCTTGGGAAGCTGGCCTTGTTGCCAGGGTTACAATGCCAGCGTCCTGCCCCAGCCACTATGGGCACCACCATCTTTGTAGCAGAATGACGGTTACTTTGCAATTACCCTTTTATTAGATAGGATTATGTAATACATCATATATGTTTATATGTTACAAATACCATATGATTTCACTTATATGTTATTATATAGTATACTATATGGTAGTATAGTAACTAACATTATACAGCTAGTCACTTGCTGGCTGTGCTAGGAGTTAAACTCAGTTGGGAAGGCTCTAGCATTGGCCCGTTTCCCTAAACCAGGCTTCTCAGATTTTCTTTTGAAATACTTGCTAAGAACAGAGGAAAGGAAATGCATACTTTGGGAGTCAGAGGGAGTATCTGGGCATGTGGCCCATAGTCAGAAATTTCTTCTTCTAAAAATTAATGAAATATTTGTATTTGGTTTCAAATGGGCCTATTTTTATTTTGGTATAAAGCATATTTAATATAAAAATGTTCACTCCCCCAATGGTCAAGTCGAAGGATACTCCAGAGAGTGGCCACGTGAGCTAAGTGTCATTCCTGGCTTACCTAATGAAGGACGCCATCATCTTCTCATAACTCCTAAGATTGGACTGGTGTTTGGCCAAATATATTTCTTGTTCCCACCTGCCCTTCTGGCTGGCATTGGCTTGTAGCAGGGAAGCAGATAGAGGCAAAGTGTGCCTTGCCAGGAGGTAACGGCCCTCAGTCTCCCCTGTGGTCCATGTCTGGGTTTTTTGATATAACTCTGGCTCCCACCCCTTCTGGATATGGCTAAGGCTGCCCCAAAGAAGATATAGGGTCTGGGAGTGAAAGAGGAAGTGAAAGGCCATACAGTGGGGGTGCAGAGAAATTTCCCACAGCAGGCTGGCTGTCCGCAGGTGAAGGGGAGAGGACCCTGAAGCCTGACCCCCCTTTTCTGTCAAGGGCCGGTTTCTGTGGAGCTGCACAGTCCCAGTCACTGCTTTGCCTTCATTGAGTGACAGTGGTGGGTGTCCTTGTCTTTCCCTGGGCACTTTCCTCCACCCAGGCCTCCCTGTGGCTCTGCAGGGGTGTGTCCTCCCGCGAGCCAGTGCACCCCGGTGCTAGCTGCCATTTGGGGAACTTGACCTCCCTCTGACACAAAGCAACCCAGGCATATGAATTTCCTGTTGCTGCTGTAACAAATTATCAGTCTTGGTGGCTTAAAATAATACAGCTTTATTCTCTTAACAGTTCTGGAGCTGAGAAGTCTGGATTTAAGGTGCTAGTAGGGTTGCATTTCTTCTGGGAGCTTTATAGGAGAATCCATTTCCTTTCCCTCTCCAGCTTCTAGACACCACCTTACCTGTATTTGTTGGTGACTTTCTCATATCATTCCAGCCTTTTGCTTACATACCACATCTCCTAACATCCTTGCTGCCTGTCTCCTTTTTATACGGATCCTGTGATTACTTCGTGTCCACCTGGATAATCCAGGATCATCTCCCATTCTTAGATCCTTAATCACATCTGCAAAGTCCCTTTTGCCATCATAGAAATCATTCAGCAGTTCTGTGATTAGGATGGTGGCATTCAGTCTATCACAGCAAGGGCATCAACTGCTGGGAAAGCTACCTGTCCTGTAGGTGACAGTGACCTGGTGTAGCTCTCAGACCCTTAGCATGGCACTCACTTTGAGAGCCACTTTTGAAAGCATATGGGCACGCAGACTTGAATTCAAATTCTGACTCAGTTGTTTGTTCTGTGACTTCTCACAGGTAAGATATATTATCTCTGAGCCTCAGTTTCCTCATCTGTAAAATGGAGGCAGTAATCTAACTTTGCAGAGAATATTAAAACATCTAGCATGTGGCCAGCGAACAGTAGATGCTCAATAAATGATGCAAATAATTATTTGGGGAATTTTTAGTGAGCTATGTAGAAGTAGGACTAATACTGTTCTATAGCTTAGTTTGCATGTTTGGTGGCTTCATGGGTACTTTTGTGGTTATGAAAACCAAACTAAACATATAAATGCTGTTCCCCAAGCTCCCAAATTCTAAAACCCACTGCTGCAAATTGGGAAAGGGCAGGCAATAGTGCCATACTAGGATTACATTCCTGTATTCCCCTCTGCTTGCCCCTTACCCCACACTTGGTGGCTAGCATGTTTAGTCCCAAGGTCAGATCTCCCTAAATGAACAGACTCCAAACTAGACCTGGAATTGCCTCAGCCTATGGATCAGGGAGACAGAAGCCTGAGTAGCACCCTCCCTGAACCCCCAAAGGGTTCCCAGCTATGAGCTTTCTTTGCTCATGGCTGAGAACTAACTCCCGGAGGGGTGGGAGCAGTTCGTGATTATGCCTAGGAAGTTTCTCTTTTGGAGGAGCAGCGACTAGGGAGCTCGCGATATCTCCCCTGTGGTGGCTTCTGGGTCTTTATCTCAAGAAGAGGCTAACACATATTGGGTGAGAATTGGCAACAGTTACTTCACATAAGTTATCTTTATTCACTTCTCAGGATATTACTGTCCACATTTTCATGATGAGGAAGCGAAAGCCCTGAGAGGTTAACTCCCTTATCTGAGTTTGCACAGCTACTAAGAGGCAGCCCTGGCATCTGTCCAACTTCTAAGCCAACCAGTCTGTGAGACTGCAATATCTGAATTTCTGGACAATCCATCAATCTATTGTATTACAAGAAAGGGAAAACAAGCCTCCCCTATCAGAGGCAAGGCCATGATTATGTGTTTTATCAGATGATTTATAAGCTCTTTATCACATCCCCTGTGTCTGCTGGCAGTGGGCCAGAGCTGTCATGCTGCTGCTTAGCCCAGTCCTTGTCCAACTTCTCCCTCCCTCCTGACACCTAGGCTCCCACATTCATCCAAAGACATAGTAAGGTTATTTTGTCCTTTTTGAATACAAATTGTAGTTTTTTTCTATTCATTTTTGAATTGCTAATGCAGTTGCCCAATTCTAAATTCAAAGAGTACAAAAGCAGATATACTGGAAATCCTCTCCTTCAGCCACCCACTTTCCTTCCCAGATGCAACCAATGTCACTGTTAGCAGTGTTCCCTCCAGAGTGTTTTATATAAATACAAGCAAATAAACATTTATGCTCTTCTTTCTATATCACACATCTTATTCTGCATTGTGCCCTTTCTGTTTAATTTTCCATATCATGTATAAAGAGCATTCTTATTTTTTATGTGAAATATAAAATTTATATAAATCATGAAAAAGGTTATGTTTAATGACAATTAAAGTAAATCTTTAAAAAATGGACTCCTAAATTCTAAACATCCATGCTGATCTGCCTCCTTTTTATAAGGACCTTGTGATTACATCAGGCCTTCCAGGGTCCTCTCCCCGTCTCTAGATCTTTAACTTGATCACAAATGCAAAGTTCCTTTTGCCATCATATAAGGGAACTTCAACACAAGTTATTTTGAATCAACATTTTAAAAATTTTGAAACTCAAACACTGGTCTTTATGGAGTCAATCTAATTGGTAAAGATGCAAATGAGCATATAGTTGCACAGCTCTGATTAGAAAGGGCATGTGCTAACATGGTTCTCACAACTCTCCAATAAAGTTGATTCTGTTATGATCCCATTTTATAGATAAAGAAACTGAGGTTTAAAAAGGTAAAGTTACTTATCCAAATAATTGGTAGAGCTTTGCGATCAGACTCTGTCCTTGGTCTGGCTTCCCTATCTCTGCCAACATTCACTACTATAGCTTCATTGACATCATCAGAAAGTTCCAGCTAAGATTACTGAAATTTAAGTCCATGTCTAATCTTCTGCCTTTAAGGAAACAAAAAAAACCCCCAACAATATTTATGTCCTTTGTTAAATTAACTCTTTATATCCTTGAAAACCATAGTTAAATATCCTTTTAACTTTCTTCTGATTTTTTTTCTTTTTCCCTTGTTGGGTAAATTTCAAGCAATAAAGATTTATTGAAAATGGTCATTGTGCTAGGACAATGATCAGCAAACCACAACTCATGAGTCACATGTGGCTCGAGAGCCACGGTTTGCTGCTCTGTTGACTAATGAGTTTGCCAACTGTCATATACTACCCTTTACCTCGTTACACACAATATGCTACAATTGCCTAATCCTGACAGCTTCCAACTACATGATAACATTAGTCTAGTCCAGTGGTTGGCAAACTCATTAGTCAACAGAGCGACAAACTGTGGCTCTCGAGCTACGGTTTGCTGACCATTGTGCTAGGTCATTATAGGACACCACAAAGTAGATATGGTTCCTGAAACCTAAAGGGTTTCATCATCTGATTAATAATACTAGCATTTACTATGTACTTACTATGCCATGAATTGTGCTACATAGGATGTATGCATTATCTCATTTAATCCTCAAAACAACCTTTCGAGGTAGATCTATTGTTATTCCTATTTTATACAAACCAAAAATAAAATGAAGCCCAGAAGGTTTGGGAGAACTTGTTCATAGTATCAAGCTCACAGGTAGATGGGAGCTTCAATATTACACATGAAAATATGGCTAAGAATTCCAGATATTATATAATAAAGTCTCAGGAAGTTATAACTGACTCAGGCAGCAAGTATTAGAGGAGAGATACCTGAGGCGTGGGGTGCCCAGGGAAGATGTCTCAGAGGATATGGGAGTTAAGTTGGACCTTAGAGAATGTGTTGACACAGTGAGGACTAGGGAGGCAGGAGCAAAGGTATGAGAGTGGGGAAGTGCCCAGGGAGGTGAACCTGTTTGCACTTGAGTTAGTAGAAGGAAAGTAGAGAATTTCTTTGGAGAGGTAAGCAGTGGTCAAGGCATGGAAGTCTCCAATGCCTTGAGGTATCTAGGCTCTTGATAAACATTTCTAAAATGGAGGAGTGTGTGTGTGTGTGTGTGTGTGTGTGTGTGTGTGTGTGTGTTGTGTACGCATATATATATTTAATGGTAAGATAGACCAGAAAGGGGTGTTAGATATTTTTTAAAGACACAGAATTCACAGAGTGTGGACCTTTAGAATATTGTTTGCATATCAGCATTTGGCAAAAGCACCTCTATTTGAATTTTGCAGTGAGTTATTTACATGTCTGGTTGCTGAGATATTTTCTGAGCAGTTTACCATACCTCTTTCTTTTCTACTCATCAATGTAAAGGTTTGCATGTGATGGAGTGTAGGTAGCATGTGCTCCCCAACATGTGAAGTGCTTTCATATCCCTACCTTCCATGAATTACAGCTTCTAGAACTGCTAAAGTGCTCTCCTCTCTTGAGGCCATGTGGAGGGGCAGCTTGGCACCCTAGATAGCCCTAACTTAGTATCAGAGCCCCTCTGAGCCCTCATTTCCAATCTGATCCCATATCCCCAAAACAAATGCATATTGGCTATTTAGTTAGGAAGGCACCATATAAAGAATATAAATCTTGGGATGTTAGTCTTGGAGGCACCTTCTAGATTCTGGTTCAAATACAGGCTTTCCCTCTTCTCCAATATGTTTTCATCTAAAAGGAAATGGTCAGATAATTCAGGGATCATTCCTTTGTTGATTCCTTGGAGATTTATGTAAATGTTGATGGCTCAAGGAAATGCCATATTAGACAAACCATTTCCTTATGGAGAGGTGCTTGCAAATTCAATTTATTCTGCATGTGCCTATGTAGCTGGACACTTAAAATAGCTTTAAAAACCATCAAAACAGACACACACAGACTCATATGAGGCAAGGGTGGTCATGGGCATGTCCGTTCTCTCCTAGGACTGTAAGGAATCAGATCTAGGCTGGTGATGGGGATGGAACATGGAGTTGAAATCTCTTAACATTTTTTAACAAGCACTTTCCAAACATCTTGGCTTGGCTGGAATCTCCTTGCATCTGACACAGCAGTGAACACTCCAGAACTGGTGACCCTCAGAAGCACATTTGAGGGGGTGGGGGGCTGCTTTAGCCCAGTCCCCTCATTTTGCAGGTGAGAAAATGGGTAGTGGCAGAGCTGGGACTGGAATGCAGGAACAAGAGTTACAAGAAGTCTCAACTCTTGTCACCTTCCTCATGTCCATATACACTGACTACTCAGCCTATACTAGTAGAGGTCTGTGTAGAGGTGAATGCTGCCCGTGGGAAGCAACCACGGAGAGCAGCAGAATGGGGGCATTTCGGGAGAAGTGTTTTGTGGGGGCGATGGTGCTCACTGGTGTGGGGCAGTGGGTGGTGGCCGCTGTGAGCGGGGTCTGCCAGGTGAATGACACTTCTGCTGATTTTGGATGGTGGGGGAATAGCTGTGTCCCCCACGGAGATCAAGGTTCCTCATCAGTCAGGCCAGGGGTACCATTTTGGGTTGTGGGTCTAGAACTGCTGACTTGCTGGGCGTGTGTCCAGCACAAATGCAGTGTATGTTTGCCTGTTTTTAAGAAGTGGTTTTGGAATGAACTACAGGCTCCCTAGGACTTTCAGTGTAATGATTGTTCAGGGTCTGGGAAAAGGACCGTGAACACCAAAGCTATTGTTTGAGAAAGTAAGAGTAATTGCCCAAACTAATTGGCCTAAGATAACGGATAAGATAAGAATAAAAAGCCTTACAAACTGGTGTAAGGGAAAATGGGCAGGAAAACAACTAATGGAGCGGTGATCTGCAAAGACCTGAGTCCTTTTCTGTGGAACAGAGAGGTTACTGAGGAGAGAACAGTTAGTGACTTTATTCTGGTGCGTTATTTATCGTTAAATTTTTTATTTATTATTTTTCTACTCTGAGTGCTTTATCTTTTATCAAGTCCATTCTTCAGGCCCTAAGCCCTTTAAGAGGATTTTGGGGATGTCCTTACCGCTCTTTCCCCTTCCCCAGAAGAAATTAACCTGTATACAAAAGGCACTCAGTTGTGTAATGAGCTATTTAGAACAATTTGGCCAGTTCTACTCATAAAACCTTGATGACTGCTTAATCTTATTGCACTGAGAAGACAGAAAAACGTTCTGTTATTTCCTTTGCTGGCCCCGCAGAAATGCAGGATAGGAGTTTTCTCTAGGCCCCAGATCCCTGTCTTCCTACCTCCAGCTCCAAGCAAGAGTGTATCCATTCCTTGTTGCAAAATTCTTGGTCTTTACAGAACAGTCCCATCATTGCCACTTGCCAGTTTTAAAAACAGTTCCATGAACATGGATTCCAGTGGTTTTGGGGGGTTGCTGATGCAATCTATAGTTTATTGGAATGGGAGCCGCATGGGAACAGGTGGCTGGGTGGGTCCTCTCCTGCCAGCCCTGTCCTGAGATGCTCACACAGAAGACTGTCACATGCCTGAAATTAGAATGCCAGCCTCATACTAACACACACCTCCTCTGCTCTCCTCTGGCAGTGGGGTACAGCTGTTACTAAACAACCAGTTCATCTAACGCTCTCCAGGTCAGCAGACACAGAAGCAGTCTGTAACTCCTGGAGAGGTCCAGCTGGGGATCCCCAAGGGCTAGAACTTGAACTCTGAGGTTGCCCACCATCTCCTACCCTTCCCTGCATGCTGAGAGCCCTGGAGGTAGGGTCAGCCTTTGGAGCCTGGAATGAATGATGGAGATCAAGGACATGAGAGTAGATTCAGCTTAAATAGAACAAATCTCAACCTCATGGTCCAAGAAGTCTCCTAATTTTAGAGAAGTTTGAAGTGATTTATACCTAAATTTTATATCCTCATTTGAATTCAAAACCTGTTGGGGGAAAGCCCCAAAAGTCTAAATTCAGGATCAATTCCAAAGAACTGATGTGAAGCCTTATTCAAATTCTAAGACTTTAATAGGAGGAACTTATCTACACAGGCAAGACAGCTGCTCCCATAGGTGGCCGGCCAGGAAGAATCCACACCCCTCCAAAGAGAGGATCTCTTTTTATAGGGGGTTAATAGTAAATCTATATGATGAGTAGTCACATAGACCACTGGAGAGGACAGTGCATTTCTAAGTCAACAGATGACATCAGGCAGTTATCACACTCTATACATTCATTATTCTTCTGTCTAGATGCATGAGGTTTATCTTTGGATGACATCAGAAAGCCCAGAAAAGTGTCTTCATTCTCTAGGGGTAAGAAGGTACCAGACATCTCTGGCCCCAGCTGGGATCTGTGAGCTGCAGTGTGAGTTGTCCCCCTGTCACTCACAAATCACTGGTCTTCTGTGGGTCTGCTAGGGCTTCTCGTGGCAGGTTCAGTCTTTTTTTATAAACTAGAGGCCCAGTGCACGAAATTCGTGCATGGGTGATGAGGGTGTCCTTCAGCCCAGCATGCTCCCTCTTCAATCTGGGACCCCTCAGATTACTGCCCAATCCTAAACGGGCAGTCAGACATCCCTCTTACAATCCAGGACTGCTGGCTCCCAACTGCTCACCTGCCTGCCTTCCTAATTGCCCCTAACCGCTTCTGCCTGCCAGCCTGATCACCCCCTAACAACCGGTGAGTGACCAGCCTAATTGATGCCTAACTTCTCCCCTGCCAGCCCAATTGCCCCCAACTGCCCTACCCTGCAGTCCTGGTCACCCCTAACTGCCCTCCCTTGTAGGCTTGATTGCCCCCAACTGCCCTTCCTTATAGGCCTGGTCCCTCCCAACTATTCTCCCCTGTGCTGGCCATCTTGTGGTGGTCATCTTGTGTCCACCTGGGGGCAGGATCTTTTGACAACATGAGGGAAGTCATCTTATGTGTTGGAGTGATAGTGAATCTGCATATTACTCCTTTATTAGATAGGATGGAGACCTAGTGCACGGGTGGGGGCCAGCTGGTTTGCCCCGAAGGGTGTCCTGGATCAGGGTGGGTGTTCCCTTGGGGCATTGGGTGGCCTGGGCGAGGGGCCTGTGGTGGTTTGCAGGCTGGCCACGCCCCCAGGTGACCCAAGTGGAGGCCCTGGTATCTGGGATTTATTTATCTTCTACAATTAAAACTTTGTATCCTGGAGCGGAGCCAAGCCTTCAGCTGGCACAGCCATTGAAACTTTGTTGCTTTAAGCAGAGTCCCAACAGGGTATGCAGAAGCTTGGCTTCCTCCATTGCCAGGGGCAACCAAAGCCTCACTTCTTAGTGGCAGCCATTGAAACTTTGTTGCCTTTGAGGCCTGGGCACTTGGCATCCTCCATTGCCAATTCTCCATCCTGCTCTCTCTGTGGCCATAGCCATCTTGGTTGGATTAATTTGCATACTCGTTCTGATTGGCTGGTGGGTGTGGCTGGTGTGTGGCTTGTGGGTGTAGCAGAAGCATGGTCAATTTGCATATTACTCTTTTATTAGATAGGACTAGGAATATGTACTGAAAAGCACCTACAGCAAATCAAGTACTATGTTGAGGGGAAACCAAAGTATTTACCAGTATAATGGGACTTCTGCTTTTAAAGCACCTGTAATTTATGGATGAGGGAAGGGAGTACATAGAATGTTCTAGAATACAGGTTCCCAAACATTCTCATGGTACAGTTAGTCTCAGTAATTTTCTCATGGTGCTCCTAGACAAGAAGAAAGAGCTAGCGGGAGGGTGGGGCCAGTGAGTGGGTGGTGCCAGGCCAGCCATGGCGGGTGCCAATGGGCAAAGGGAGGGGACGGCGATTGTGAGTGGCAGAGGGGCAATTGGGAGGTAGGGCTAGCCACTCACAGGTCTGCGCGGTCCCCTCATTGGCCTGTTGGTCACCTCCTGCAGAGGAAGGCCAGACTGCAGCTTAGGCCTAAGCTGGCAGTCGGATATCTCCTGAGGGCTATAAACTGCAAGAGAGTGCAGGCCATGCTGAGGGTCCCCTGCCCCCTGCCACTCCCTGCCCCTGAGTGCATGAATTTTTGTGCACTGGGCCTCTAGTGTAGAATAATCCAATATCAAAACTGAACTTCTTCCAGCTAGTAGTTCCTGAAGTGCTGGTAGATGCTGAATACCAAAATATAAACTGCATTTCCACCAAAATATAAAATAACTGCAGTGCCCTGTGAGTTCCCTGTGGCACCTCGGATGCCTTGGGCATCCAGGCATTCTGCTGGGAACCAAGGTTCTAACACGAGGAAACCAGTAGTGGAGAATACTAGATCCCATTTCTTCTCAAATGGTCCCTTGATAAGTGATTGTGGAGCAAATCAAAGGTTACATGAACATCTGTGATTACAACTTGATTCCTTTACAACCGTGTTTTACTGCCTGCCACACTGCGTTTAGAATGGCAAAATTGAGTTCAAGATGAGCCACAGATACAGGGAGCCAGAATATGTGTGTTTGAATGGGGCAGGACTCTTATGGGTTTGGCTTCATGGCTTGTGACATAAGAATGACTGGGACCTCCCAGGATCTTGGGAGGATTCGAATGTGCAACTGCACTTGTCCAGGTGCTTCAGTCAGTAGTGTTAGTTCCACTCTTCTTTCTCCTGGGTGGGCATTTATATTTCAGTGTGCTGGAGCTCAACAAGCTTTTCTCAGGAAGAGGTGTTAATTCCAGGAGGGTGAGGGTAAGGTGGAAGGAGGGAAAGGGACAAGCTGCAGCGAGGCCCTGCAGAGGCCGGCCTCTCTGCTGTGTGGGCCTGAAAGGCTGAAGGAAGAGCTGCTCACTGAGGGTGGAGACCAGTCACACTGCCCAGGTGCCCAGCACCCACCCCACTGTGGAACTGAGCAAATCACGCCTGGCCGCCCTTGTCTGTCTGTATCTGGCATGCCTTCAGGGCATCTGCTGAGTCAGAGACATCTGGGCATCTCCCCACAGGCTCTGCCAGAGTGACCAGGTATTCGGAAGCCCCAGGCCAGATTTGTTCCAGCGCTGGGCCCATACAGAGCCCTCTCCTGGGAGTCCCAGACAGTGCCTTCCCTGCAGGAGCACCCTCAGGATGGGCGGGGAGTCTGTACAGCCTTGCTGTGGCACTTTCCCCAGAACCTGGTGCCTTCAGAGCTCCCACCACCTGTGTGCCAGCCTCCTGGCTTCCTCAGGGCCTCCCAGCATAGTGAGGAAATGACCCCTAGCCCATTTCCTCATCTGTGAAATGGGGCTGCTGCCCCCTGACATCATCAAGCAAGCCATGGGCTTTCAACTGGTGGTGCTGAGGCAGCTGCAGACACACTGTGTCCAGTTTTCTGGGAGTTCCTACCAACAAGGTTTCTTCCTTGAAAAAAAGTTTGCATTTTTTTTGCAAATTGTTGTCTCAACAAACAAACAACTTCAGGACTCACATTTCATTTCAGCTAGTGCCTGGGGCAGTTGCCTGGGGTAGTATGACTGGTCTGCACCCAGCAGTGAGTGGTTCTTCAGCCTTTCAGCCTGGCTTGCTGAGAACAGGGTTTTGTCATCTAGTTCCAAGATGAAAAACTGAGCACTGTGCCTTTAAGAGAGAAGGCTAGAGGAGGGAAGAATCCCTGGCTTCCAGGGGAAGCCTGATTCTGTGTTCAGTAAGGTGCTTTGTAAGCTCCTCCTCACGCCCCACAACTTGCCCATTCCTGAGGTTCTGAGCTCCGTGACAGGATCCTCATTCTAGTGATGATGGTAGCATAGATCTGTCAATATCAGCTGCAACCAAGGGTAAGGTTGGTTCTCAGGAAAGAGAGAGGTGATTTGCAGTGTCATCACTAACTGAGCTTCAGGTATTTACTAGCAGCAGCTGATAAGGTGCTCAGTTGACCGTCCCAGACTGCCTTTGCCTCACATTTGCCCAGCCCGGCTTCTTTGTTGCCACTCTATGCAACCAATAATGCCAGCAGCCCCTGCCTGGGGTTTGTGGTGTTGTGAATGGGCACCCCGACCTGTACCTGCGAGGCTCTGCGTGTTTTTTTCATTCACGAGACAGCACTGCAGTAGGTTTGGCTTTTTAGGTTGGTTTGTTTATATTTTTTGCTGTTGCATCTCACAATGACTTTATTCTTCTAATAGACTTATGCCTTCCAGCAAACTTTCTAATCATTTCATCCCCTCACCAGTCTTACAAAGTGGGCAGGGTCAAGGATCAGCCTTCTTTCACAGATGGATTTTACACATTGAATCAGTGGCAAAGCCAGACTTAGACCCCATTTCGATTTCAACTCTTGATACCTTGCCCATTCACCATGCTGCCTTGCTCTTCCTTCCCTGTCCTCCTCCCCTTCCCCTCACTTGTTTTGAGCTCTGTAGCTCTGAGAGCTAATGTGAGCCGGTTTTAATTGGGTTGTCACTGACTTCTGCAGACACTTCTAAGCACCTTTCATTTGTCAGGACAGTGGTTGTATGTCATTTCATCCTCAAAGCAGCCTTTGAAGTTGTTACTCCGATTGTACAGACATGTGATCTGAGCTTCCTCCACATCAGATAGCTTGGGTCACACAGTTCCCAATGCCAGAATCAGAACTTCAGTCCACGTCCCCCAACTTCCTCCTACTTCCCTTTCCAGTGAATGCTGCTGTACCTTGGGTTGCTTTATTAAAAGGCACTCGGCGGTTCTCAGTGCCCAAATCAGTCTTTTCAGAAAGGGTCCAGAGCTTGTAAACCTCTTGTCCTAGAGAAACATTTGAATGGCCAACAACAGAAACTAGCCGGCTGATTTTAGCAGAATGGAAGTTTTTGAAAGGACATTAGTTCATCATGAGATGTTAGACAGGCTGGGGAAGTAGACTTGGAAAACAAGAAGAATAAAGGACAGTTTAAGCAGCTGGAATCACAGTCCATGCCACACTAGGAAGCTCAGCTGATGTAAAGAGACCCCTTTGCTTGTGATGGTGCTGACAGTGACTGTAGGTGTCCTTGTTGGTATCCCTGCACACCAGCCCTGGGAAATAGGGTGTTGCAGTCCCCTCTGCCAGACTGGGTTCTCCATCTTCCTCCTTTCTGTGTACCAGGTCCAGGTGGTATCCCTGGTTGGCCAAACCCAGATGTGTGCCCAGGCCTTCCCTGCAAAGGCTGCTGGGAAAGCAAGCCCTTGGTGTGGCTTCCACAGTGGGAACAAGCTCTTCCTCTCACCAAATTCACACAGTGGGAATTGCCCACATGGAACCAGGATATTCAGGTGTTGCATAGTCCCAGAAAATTATCAGTCCCCAAACCCACACAAATACCTAATTCTAGGTTACATCTTCATTTCTCACTATCACCAGCTTCCCACCACTCCCCAAGTCTTATCGCACACTTGATCTAAGTTATGGAGATGATGTATATGAAAGTGTTTGGGAAGTGGCTTGTTAATAATTACCCTGATCAGGCAGGAGCCCTGGGCCTGGCTGCCTGCTGCCTGTGGGTTCTTGCTGTTGTCTGGCCACATTAGCAAGAGTCCTGCACTTTCGCTGTGGAATTGAAGATTGCCTCACAGCTGACTTTTCCCTCTGCTTCTGGCTGAGGGTGGGGGGAGCTTCATTGTTTCTTTGTGAGGAAGCATGGAGCATTGGGCTGCTTTCCTCTCCTGGGCAGGTTTTGGTCACACCAAGGTGTTTGTTCTTCCAAGAATCTGCTCTCCTGGGCGGCATGGGTGAAGGGGTCAAAGGGTGGTCCCACCATGGTTCTGCTGCCGGCACACTGCTTGCTGGAGGTGAAGTCTCACCCGTTCCTTTTGTGGAGCCTGCAGATGCGCGTGCAGAAGGCTGGAGCCCATCCATGTGGACTTCCTTTGTTCATCCATGGGAACCCAGCCACCACAGTGGCCATTTGCCCAGCCACTCTTTTTCCTTATAAGAGTCTTTCAGTTGCTCTTGGTCTATAACCATAGCCGTGGAGCAACTGGACACCTGCCTTTCAAGGACAACAGCCACTCTGGTTCTCCCACTTGAGGCTCCTTCCACCCACTTCCCTCCAACTCTTCCCCCTTGCAAGCACTAACTAGCCTGCCTTCCCCACTTTCTGCCTCAAAGCACTTCTCAACTCAGGGCGGGGGCCAGTGGGCCCAAATGATTTGGGTTTCTTTTAATAAGGTGCCCGGTAGTGCTGAGCTCAGTCATTGAATCCTGTTCCCTCCCTTCCACTTGTAGCAATTCCCTAGATGGAAAATGGAAAATGTGAGGCTTTGGGATCACAGACCTAAATTTGAAGCAGGACCTGCCGTATATCTATAATCTTGGGCAACCATAACCTCTCTTGGCCTCAGTGTCCTAATCTAGAGAATTGTGGATGATGGTGCCAAGCACATAGAAAGCCCAGGCAGCACCTGATGGATACATTAGTTTCAGGCCTTCCTGGTGCACTGTCTGTGTCCCTGGAGACGGAGGTTCCCGCCCTGCCCCACCCTGTTCCTATTACCTGGGCCTACAGGGAGCCCTGAATTGGGGACACAGTCTCTGTGGTAATAAGGAGACTAGTAATAGGTTTTTAAAAGTCTAGACTACCTCACTGATTCATTCTTTTTGATGGAGTAAAAACTACTGAAAGAACATAGGAACAAAGGGAGGTTTGAAAGAAATGTCCACACGTTTCTGAGGCATTTTATTGGCAGGATGCTTGAGAATATTCCTCCTGAGGGGCTTTCTAAAGCTCTTGTCCAAATAAGTGGACTGGGCTGGAATAATTTTAAGATGACCTGCACTACCCCTCCCCCCATGTCACTCTATTGATTACTTATATGGCAAAAAGGAGATGACCTGGGTGGTCCTAATCTAATCAAAGAGCCCTTTAAAGATAAGAATTCTCTCTAGCTGGTGGCAAAATAGGAAGTCAGAGAGATTCCAAGCCTGAAAAAGACTGGCTTCCCCTACCTGCTGCTGCTGACCTGGAGATGGAATGGCACATGAGGAATGCAGGTGCCTCCAGAAGCAAGACAGCCAGAAGGGACTTCAGGCCATCAGCCCCGGGGCCCTGCATTCAGCCACCAATGTTGTGAACTTAGAAGCCCATTCTTTTCCAGAGTGGCTTCCTGAAATCCTAAGCAGATACCCAGCAGAGCTCACCTGAACTTCTGATCTAGAAAACTCAGAGATAATAGGTGGTGGTGTGTTACGCTTCTACGTGTATGGTAGTTGTTATGGCAACAATAGAAAACTGATACAACCAGGCAATAGGAACTGGCAGGAACTGGAGATGCATGTGTCATTATTCAACTCCAACCCATAGTTGTCATGTGGAGGCTTTGGGGGAAGAAACCCAATGTTTCTGAATCTCCCCATTTTTTAAGAGGCCAAAACTTAGAATGACTTAAAAAAAACCCCACATCTGCTATGTAAGTATACCTGTGATCCCTTCAGGGAAAGGGAAGCATAGCCCCTCTTGAATGGAGGGTTTCCTACCTTTTTTTTTTTTTTTGAGAAGTTGCCTCGTTTAAATTCCATTGTCTTTCATACTCTATATACTCTATGCACAGTGAGGATGGTGTTTTATTTCAAAAGTTGACTTGCAACAGTTAGGTGCTGAGGTTTTGTCAGGGACTCTGTGGGGGTTTGGGAGACAACACAAGGCTCCCACCTTTGTGGATGTGTGATGAGAATTCACGCTCCACTTAGGAAGAGAAAGTAGAGATTTTTAAATTCCTCTCCAGCCAATCTGATCACCATTCTAGGCCCCCATCTTTAGGTGGGTAGGTGGAGAATGGAATTATAGTCTGATCTGATAATCACACCCCACCTTGTCATTTACATTTTCTTTAGGTAGCCCAATCTCTTTTAGATGACTCTGGTTGCCCAGCTGTTCAGCATTCTGACCTTTGCACCCCACTACTGCAGAAGGTGGCTGCTCCTATGGGGAAATTGTGGCTTATGTTCCCTGGATCCAGGTGGTGTCTTCTAAATCCCGGCTTGCCCAGATGTGGAATGGTGGTGCAGGCTCGAGAGGGATTATTTTAGGCCACTCCCAAAAATAATGATAATACGGTGTCATTTAGCTATTTGGACAAATATAACCAGACTCAAGTGATGAGGCCCACAGTCCTGACTATTTATTTCTGCCCCAAGTCCCTGAGCATCAGGGATGTAGTGAGTGCATCCATCCCCAGGCCTCTGTTCTCCCATGGACTCACCACCTCCCTGCCCCTCACACTTGGGTTTCCATGTGCCACCTGCAGGCAGGGTAGGGCTGCCTCAGATCCTCTACCTGGGAAGTTGGCCACTAGTCTGGAAGATCTCTGGCTCCCACATGCCTACATGCTGCTTCTAATCTCCTACTCATGATCTCTCTGGGCTAGACGTGGTGAGCCTTTCTTTTCTCTCCTGGGGAATGCCCAGGCTGGGAGGAGCTGACTAGTGACTTTCCAACATCAGATTCTCATTCTCAACAAATGGAAGCCTCAGTGGTAGAGATGTGTGGGATATACCAATGAGAACATAAACAATGAAAAGTGTTTCCAGACTACTGTCCCTGTTATGGATGTTATGAGCTTAATGACTAGATGATACTAAGGTGCATGAAACCATCTGAGAACATTTAACTCCTGAGGGCTGAACCCACAGGCTTGCGTAGCAGGGGAAAGCCCATGGAAAGGCTTGGTGGGATAGGGGTGGGCCTTCAAGGGCAGGTTGGCTAAAGAAAGCACTCGAATGTCTAATTTTGTTCAGTATCAAGTCCCATCCAGATCAGTGTGCTGGCTTCTTTCTGTGGTAGTCACCTCTTTCAGAGCTGGCATCAGGGGCCTTGATGAAAGGAGCTGAATATGGGTCACCCCGACCCATTTCCATCTCAAGTGTGAAAGGAGAATGGAAACGTAATCAGACTCCTCTGAGACTTTTGATTGTCGGCAGCTAAGCATTAGGCATTCCCACCCCCAGCACCCCGGTTTCTGAAGCTCCCCACTTCCTCACACAGCTCCCCTCAGAGCCCACCTGTGGGACCCTGAGGGGCAGGCCCTGCACATGCGCACAGATCCATGTAGCTGGAAGGATGGTAGCAGATATCAGAGAGATGACTTTCATCTCTGGGTAATGTATACAATTTAGATGTGGGTACAAAGAATAGCCTAGCCAGTCTCAGGACCAGGGTGGCCAGGAGGCAGCAGTAGTGCAGAAGTTAAGGCCAGGCTTGCTCTGGAAACATGGGTCAGATCCCAGCTGCACTACTCACTGAGTTGTCTAATTGTGGGCAAATTGCTTACCTGCTCAGAGGCTCAGTTTCCACACCTGTGAGTTGGGGACGATATTTGTACCTGCCTCACGGCATTGTGTATAGTAAGAAATGGAAGCGCATGTAAAATATGCAGCCTCTTCTGGCACAAAGTAAAGTTTCCAAAAAAATGTTTGTTGCTGTTTTAAGTTATGTTCTTGTTATTGTGAAGCGGTCAGATTCATGGTTTGAGTTGGGAAGTTGTTCATCGGGAAATCCCTGGGAACTAGGATGAGGGATTTCTTCAAAGGGACTTTCCTCCAAGTGTTCTAAGCTGAAGGAAAGGCGGGGAAGGAAGGAGATGCAGAGGGGTGTGGAGAGAAAAAGGAAGAGAGAGATCCCAACTAAGTGGAGTGTTGCGGTGAGTGAGTGAAACTGATCAAATGCCCTGCTCTCAGGTGCAGCTAAGGAGCTGTTATAAATAGCCCTGTCTGTTCAGGTACTTAGCTCTTTCTTCATTCTAAACTCCAATTCTGCTTGTTCTGCTTTGATCATAGAGTCTTTTAAGACTTGAATGAACCTCACCCTCAGAAAATTGAGTATCAGAAAATATACATATAATTTTTGTAAAAAAGTCCAAGTTTAGCAGTTTCTCAGATCCCAAGGTAAACACCGTTTTTTAAATGGAACCGGAAGCTTCTGAATGAACAGGTAAACTATTACACACACTTCAGAATCCGGCTCAAATGTCACCTCTTCTGCAAAGCTTTCTACCATGCCCACATCAGTGGGGAGCCTATTCTTGGTACTCTCAGTGCTCATCACTCTATTAGGTCTCATAATCTATTAGTTCCCGTAACTTATTAACTCTCATAATTACTCATTTCCTCGACTAGACTGTGAGCTCCTATTCATCTTTCTTACTCGTTTTCGGTCCAGTGGCCAGCACAGAAATGTGGAAGGAATTAAATATCAATGAAGATAATGAGTTCCCTGCTTGGATTGCAGAGAATGCCTTCTCTTCCTTCTGTGCATGGGAGGAAAATTTAGGAGGTTGTATCTGATAGCACTTCTTGAGGGCTCTGCCAATCTGCCAGGATGGCTGCCAACCTGCCTGCAGGCCAGCATCCATTTTTGGCTTTCAGAAGATAAAGGACTGTCAACACAAGTGGAATAATCCAGAAGAACTGGTGGGAAGTAGCATGGGCCTTCTAGATTCCCACCATTGATTAGATAAGGGAATGTGTCCTTGGAAGTGTGTGGCAGGGAGGGATGCTTTGAAGTTCCAGGCTGGTTATGCTTTTTGATGGGCTCTGGTCTCTAGGTGCCCAGAAGCAGCCATACTCCAGGTACCCAGGGGTAATCTATCTGATCAAGGACAGGGAAGGGCAGCTGTTCTGCGGGGCAGGAGGGAGCATGGCTTTTCCCATAGGTGTCGATGGGAAGTCCTGTGTCCCAGTTCCTGTGGGGGAGCTATTTGGATGGAGTAGTGTCCTGGTCTCTGGAAAAGATACAGATGGATGCTTGGCCACAGCTTGGAGACCCTGAGCCTGGAGGGGGTAAGGGGAGCAGCTGTTTGAGGGAGGCTTTGAAGTCTACTGGTTGGAATGGCCTTCTGTTAGCACTAACTCCCCACAAGGGCTGAAGGTATTTGGACTCTGTTACAGAGAACACACTCAGTGGGCTTTGCAGGAAGCCAAATTTTCATTTCCCCGGAGGAATCTCAGGAGTGCTGTGAAGCTCCCTCAGAAATTATTTAATTTGAAAGCTTCTGACAAAGAGCAGGCATTCTGCCTTGCACACTGCACTTTGACCCTCCAGAATTTCCCATCCAGCCATTTTCTCCCCAGGACATAGGTGAGAAGATTTCCAGTTCTACCAGTATATAGGCAGGGACCTCTTGCTTTATTTGCTGATGAGGGGTACTCACCTTGAAAAATAAAGTTGGTTCCAGCCCAAAGGACTCCCCCCAAAAATGACCCAGCATTCTGTTCTCATACAAAAGGGTAATGGTCTCTGTGGTTATGGCCTATGAAGACTTCCCCAGAATGTGCAGGCCAGTGCTGATATGGTCTCTGCCACACCCACAGTCCCACTGTGCAACCTTGATAATGTGGCAAGATTCTAAGACATCCCTTTCTAGGGTCAGGGACAGCCCCTCGGCTGAGCGAGCTGAGTGCAGCATGATGGAGTGATGGCTCACACTCTGAGAGGGAAGCAGTAGGGTTGCCACCATCCGCCAGAGCCCCAAGTGCCCAGAAAGCTCCCTCAGTCTCTTCACATCATCGTGAGACCAATGGGCTTTGCTGAAACTCCAACCGCTTGGGAAATGCTGGGGCTTGGCAAAACACAAACCATTTTTTTTTTCAAGCATTTAATATTTTTTCCCTGTTTTCCATTTGTACCACTAGTTTATTTGGAGTAAAACTGAGTCCATATGGTCCATGTCCCTTGGCCTGATTCTCCATGGCATGAAGACTGTCTGAGGTTCCAGAGATTTTTTTTATCTTTTTCCTTAGAAAGACACAGCATCTTACCACAGAAAATCTGAAGCCAAACCTAAGGGCAGTGTGTTCTGCATGATACTCTGAAAGGTTCATGAATCCAGGGCTGTAAATGTGGCCTTCAAGTGAGAAAGCACAGGCTCTACTTGTAGGGATTGTGGAGCAGAGACCTGGGTTGTATTTTCCCTCATGGCTTCCTGTTAGGAATCAGCCTGGGCTGTGTGAGAGGCATGCTCATAAAGGGCTCTGTCTCTCCCTGAGAAACTGAGCCCTCCACTTTCTGTCTCTGAGGTGGAATATATTTACCTTCACACAGGTATGAGGGAGTGCACCCCCATGTGCTTAGGCGGGAATGCAAACTTACTATTTCCTTCCCAGGGCAAAAGGGACAGGGGGTGCTTTTCTCTATGGAGCCCATTCCAGCACTTTCTCCGGGGGTGGCAAAAAAGGCAATGTGATAAGACACATGAAAATCATGAAGACAATAAAGACTTGAACTTTCTAGAGCGCTAAGCCCAAAGCTCAGGCTGACAGAAGCACTTGAAGGCAGATGTTATCTATTTGCTTTCTTTGGGAGAAATTCAGTGCATGTACAATAGCATCTGACACCCCCAGGCTTGTGGGCTATGTCTGGCTTCTGCCTGTTCCTATTACCTTGCATGTGATTTTAGGGGTAAGGAAAATGTTCTGCACAACACTAATGCACCTACATACACCTGCATACACACAAACCTGCATACATACACATGTGTGTGCATACACACACACACACACACACACACACACACACACACCTGTGTACACCTGCATACACACACCTGGACACACACTCACCTGCATACAACACAGTGTCTGATGATTGGAAGCCTACAATTAAAATTGTATTTTTTTAACTATAAACTTTCAGCTATCAGATGAATAAGGTCTAACGTGGTAGTTCATAACCCTATATTGTGTAATTGAAATTGGCTAAGAGGGTAGAACTTAAATGTTCTCACATGCACACAAAAGATAATTATGAAGGGTGATGGAAGTGTTAATTAAGTAGATGGTAGGAATCCTTTCACTATGTATATGAATATCAAGTCACCATGATGTACATTTTAAATATCTTATAATTTTGTCAATTATACCTCAATAAAGCTAAAATAAAACAAAAAAAAGCAAACGATGACAAAAATAGAATTGCATCACTTTAGCCTAAGCCCTGGATTCTTATTAAGCCACTGAGAACATTGGGATTTTGGTAGGGCATATTTGGGTAGGAAAAGGCTGGAAAAGAGAATCTAAGGATCTTGGGAGTTCCAGAGTGGGCTTTGCAGATGTCTCACCAAGAGGTAGGGTTGAAGAAGACACTTCAGAAAAGAGAAAGCAATCTTTATTTTATACATCTATGAAGGGTCTGCTGGCTCTTAATTTTGGATTTCTTTTAAAACTGGAAGAATTGTCCTATTTTAAATAATATGTCATAAAGGTTTCAAGAAGTAATCCAATACTTTTCAATAGAGATTCCTGTTCCTCAGAACCTGAGGGAGGGTTGTGCATGGGCTTGGGATGTGGGCAAAGTTTTGTAGGTATGTTTGAGGTGCCTCTTCTGGAGAGAGACCATACCTTTCACCAGGATTATGAAGAGGTCCTGATGAATTGGAGCAGAAGAACTGGCCACATAGTCGAGCCTCTGTAATAGTCCATGAATTCAGGGCACAGGTGTAGGGACAGGTCTGTTAGCTCTGGGATGTGCCTGCCCATCAGAGCTGTGGAGGGTCCTCCTGCCATTCAAAGGTCTGCTTGTCTCTTTTTGGCTTACAAAAGAAAAATTGTGTGTGTGTGTGTGTTTCTGATCATGAAAGTAGACACTCAGAAAATGTAGAAAAATGTAGTGAAGGAAATAAAAATCAATTATAATCTTACTAATGAATTAATCATTGTAAACATTTTGAAATAGCCCCATTCAGGTTTTTTCCTTTTGTCTTTATAAGAGAGAGTTGACATCATATATGTCTATAAATGGAGCACTTTTCACTTAACATTACATCATAATCATCTTGCCTGCCATTAAAGTCTTTATAAACATCATTTTCAGTGGCTGCACAATATTACATTGTATGGCTATACTATGGTGTTTACCTATTCTTCTAGCATTGAGCATTTGTATTGTTCCTAGCTTTTTACTTTAATAAATAATGCATGAGAAGCATCTCTGGCAAGAAGCTGTGCTTACATTTTGGATGATTTCTTTATGATAGATTCCTAGAAGTCTCTTTTGACTTTTGATGATACTATAAGTTAAGGTGTTGCTGAGACCTATCTATAAAGTGTGGACATCACAAAAGACTGTGGCCAGAGAGGTGAGGCCAAGCATAGCTGGATTCCTGCAAAACGCATGCCTTGCCTCTAGGTGCTGTGGGCTCAGTGGAAGACCTCACTGTTATCCTTGAGGAACTTACTGTGCAGTGTGAGCCCACAGCATACATAAATAGCCTAAAGGAAGAGATGCCTGTATCTCAGAACCGTGGGGAGGTGGGGGCATGCATGAGTTCAGAATGGGGCAGAGGTCTGCATGTATGTTCATATTGCATTTTCTGGAGAGGGGGGGGTCCTAGCTTTCATCAGAATCTTTTCATCTAGAGAGCTGCAAAGAATTAACCATCTGGGGAGAATCCAAGATGGCAGCATAGGTAAACACCTACACTGCTGCCTTGCACAACAATTTCAAAACTACAACTAAAAGACAGAACAGACATCATCCAGAACCACAGGAAAGCTGGCTGAGTGTAAGTTCTACAGCTAGAAGGAAAGAGAGGGGCTCACAGAAACCCAGAGGAGCTGCAAAAAGCTGAGGTACGGAGACGTGCGCGCGCTGAGAGAGCGCTTGCCGGAGTACCGGGCTGGCTTTCTCTGGCGGGAGGGAAACGGAGACTCTCAAAGGCATTGAACCCCTTATCTTACAACACTAAACCCCAGATCCAGCCGAAACTCATACAGGGGGAGTTTGGACTGTGAAAAGGGAGAAGTGCATGGAAATTTAGGGGAGTCGCAAAAGATCAAAGGCCTAGTGGTGCGCACAGGACAGATTGCTGATTGTGCCGCTGGCTTTCTCGAGTGGGCGGGAGACAGACCCTCCCAACTGTGCCACTTCTGAGTCCACTGGGCCCCTGTTTTGGGCGAAACCCTGGGGACCTAGACTCGTGTGGTCCTGGTGTGCAGGGGAGCCTGAAAGGCAGCAGTTAGAGGCACTGCGGGTGCGCGAACAAGGACTGCTCCAGCGATTACCCAGTCACATGAGACTCAGGGGCCGTGGAGGGTGGGGCCGACTGGAAGGCAAGGCGGTCCCGTAAGCCCTGAGACTCCACCCCTGCCAAGCTCAACAGAGGCTTCTTCGGTTTTGCAAGTCTGGTATCATAAAGCTGAATTCAACACAGAAGTTTCCCCGGCATAGTGAAAATGCCGAGACAAGGGAAGGGATTACAAACAAAAGAAATGGAGGAAAAAAAATGACTGGATATAGAGTTCAAAACCACGCTTATAAGGTTTTTCAAGAATATGCTAGAAAAGTTGGATAAATTTAGTGAGACCCAAGAGGAGATGAAAAAGGACATACTAGAGACACTGACTGAAATAAAAAATATTATACAGAGTCCTAACAGCAGACTAGAGGATGGCAAGAATCAAGTCAAAAATTTGAAATATAAAGAATCAGAAAACATTCAACTGGAAAAGCAAGAAGAGAAAAGAATCCAAAAATGTGAAGATAATGTAAGGAGCCTCTGGGACAGCTTCAAGCGTACCAACATCAGAATTGTGGGGGTGCCAGAAGAAGAGAGAGAGCAAGATACTGAAAACCTATTTAAAGAAATAATGACTGAAAACTTTCCCACATCTGGTAAAAGAAATAGACTTACAAGTCCAGGAAGCACACAGAACCCCAATTAAAAGGAATCCAAAGAGGATCGCACCAAGACACATCATAATTAAAATACCAAGAGCAAAAGACAAAGAGAGAATATTAAAAGCAGCAAGATAAAAACAGTTCATTACCTACAAGGGAGCACCCATACGACTGTCAGCTGATTTCTCATCAGAAACGATGCAGGCCAGACGGGAGTGGCAAGAAATATTCAACGTGATGAATAGCAAGAACCTACAACCAAGAATAATCTATCCAGCAAAGCTATCATTCAGAATTGAAGGGCAGATAAAGAGCTTCACAGAGAAGAAAAAGCTAAAGGAGTTCGTCAACTCCAAACCAGTATTATATGAAATGCTGAAAGGTACTTTTTTAGAAGAGGAAGAAGAAAAAGGTAAAAGACAAAAAATTATGAACAACAAATAAATATCTATCAAGAAGTGAATCTAAAAATTAAGTGAATTAAAAATTTGATCAACAGAATAAACTGGTGAATATAATAGAATCAGGAGCACAGAAAGGGAGTAGACTGATAATTCTCAGGGGGACAAAAATCATAAAGCATCAAACAGACTGAAATTACAGCAGAAAGATTAAAGTTAGGTGAGGTAGATAAGTGATCAATCAAAGGACTTGTATGCATGCATATAAGCATAACCAATGATCACAGACACTGGAGGGTTGGGGTATGCCTGGGAGGGAGGGGGGCAATGGGGAGATATGTATAAAAAATTAATAAAAATTAAAAAAAGAGAACCATCTGATGATCGTGTGTGTGTGTGTGTGTGTGTGTGTGTGTGTGTGTGTGTGTGTGTGTGTGTTTTGGGGCGGGGGAGGGAGGCCTGAATTAAATTTCCCAATTAATTTTCTTCTTTTACTATTTTATAGTTTTTAAAACAGAAGTAAGATAAACTTTTTTTCATATGCCATTTATTTGACCTATTGAGCATAACTAGCTGATGATGGCAGTCAGGGGTCCTTGTTTTGGGGACCTTGAGGTAGGATATAGGAGAGGCCACAGCACAGTCTGTACCCAACTGGTATGAGGCAAATTTGGGCAGCATTTGTCACCTGTCCCTGCAGTGGCCTACCAATGCATTTACATGTAAATCTGCTCCTGACCACATGAGCTGGTGTTACACAAACCTAATGCCTATAGGATCATATTATCGGAACATTCGGTTATACAGGTGCATGACACTTCTGGTTAGCTAAACCAGCGCTTCCTCATCCCTCTGCTGGAGCTGGTTGCTGAAAGTTAAAGGTGCTTCTTACTGCTCACTCATGGTCATCAGGAAGCTGCCAGCTTTCCTAATAAGGAGATGTGGTCGCTGTGCAGGCTCCAGGCCTTTCACTCAAGGCCAGAATGAGATGTGCACATGGAAATTCATAGCCACTGACTGTACTTATTTTCTGCACTCTATTCTGTGTCTGTTGTTTGACTAGTTCTTCCAATAGGAAGAGAGAGCCGTGTTCCAGGTGTCCACAGAACCCCATCTCAGCTCAACTTGTGGTGAGATTTCATGGATTTTGCTTAGTTGGGTGCCCACAGTTGAGACAGGCATGATGTGTGTGTCTCATCATCTCACAGCCCTGTGAAATCTCCTGTGTCTATGTTGAGAGTTCCCGGGCCCCCATTAGAGGGTCTTTGTGCAGAGCAGGACAGGAAAATGGCCTTACCATGGGTAGCCACATGCCTTGACTCAGAAGCTCCCCAAGTCATTTTTTTTTAAATGTGTTTTTATTGATTTCAGAGAGGAAAGGAGAGGAAGAGGGAGGGAGAGGGAGAAAGCGTCAATGATGAGAAAGAATCATTGATCGGTTGCCTTCTGTATGACCCACACTGGGGATTGATCCTACAATCCCAGCATGTGTGCTGACCGGGAATCAAACTGTGACCTCCTGGTTCAAAGGTTGACGCTCAACCAGTGAGCCATGCTGGCCGGGTTCCCTGAGTCTTTTTACCAAGCTTCCTGGCTTGCTAACAAAATTTGTATAATTCTGTTATTGTTATGTTGTTCTGAGTTCCAGCTGGCTGTTCCTCCAGGTTCGGCTGAGTTGTTTTTCTTCCTTGACTCTTGGCTTCTGCAGAATGAGTCCCTTTCTCCTTCCCTCTAGCCCTTTGTTTTCTTTACGCAGAACCCAGTCTCCTCAAGGGCTTGCGTCCTCCTGAAATTTATGCACTCCTTCAAGTCATCACATAAGCCTAATTCTTCTTGGGTCTCAGCTCTTTTGGCCAAAAGCACTAAACCTCACTGTGAGACAGATGGCAGTCAGAGAAGAACTGGTCACCCTCAGATAATATCTGTTCTTCGCATAAGAAGGCAGAAAACATTCAACTAGCACATCTGTGACCACTGCCAGCCCTAATCCATAATGCACAGTAAACAAGCAAGGTAACACTCAAAATATAATCCTTTGTTGGTGGCTGTGGGGGAGGCAGCTAAAAGCTTAGGCCTTTGAAGGATATCATTAAGAAATTCTTCCTCTAAAAAGATTATATTGCATAATTTAATAGAACTCATGTTTTATATTTAAATATTTTAAATATATTTTATAAGTAACATATTTGTATATAAAACATTATAGACTTATATATAAAAATATTAAATGAGGTATTTTATATTTTAAACATTTATAAAATACTAGAGGCCCAGTGCATGAAATTTGTGCACAGGGGTATGTGTCCCTCAACCCAGCCTGCACCCTCTCCAATGTGGGACCCCTCTAGGTATGTCCAATTACCTGTTTAGGCCCGATCCTACCGGACAGTCAGACATCCCTCTCACAATCCAGGACTGCTGGCTTCCAACTGCTCACCTGTCTGCCTTCCTAATTGCCCCTAACTGTTTCTGCCTGCCAGCCTGATCACCCCAAAAACACTCTCCTGCCAGCCTTATTGATACCTAACTGCTCCCCTGCCAGCCTGTTTTCCCCTAACTGCCCTCCTCTGCAGACCTGGTCCCCCACCAACTGCTCTCCCCTGTAGGCCTGGGTCCCTCTCCCAACTGTCCTTCCCTGCAGGCCCAGTCACCAACTTCCCTCCTCTGCAAGCCTGGTCACCCCTAATTTCCCTCCTTTGCAGACCTGATTCTTTCCAACTGCCCTCCCCTGCTGGCCTGATTGCCCATAACTCCCCTCCCTTGAGGTCTGATCCCTCCCAACTGCTCTCCCCTGCTGGCCATCTTGTGGCGGCCATTTTATGTCCACCTGGGGGCAGCCATCTTTGACCACATGGGGAGAGCCATCTTGTGTTTTGGAGTGATGGTCAATTTGCATATCACTCTTTTATTAGATAGGAAAGAGGCCTGATGCATGGGTGGTGGCCTGCTTGTTTGCCCTGAAAGGTATCCTGGATCAGGTGGGGGTTCCCTTGGGGCATGGGGCAGCCTGAGTAAGGGACCTGTGATGGTTTGCAGGCTGGCCACACCCCCTGGCAACTCAAGCAGAGGCCCTGGTATCAAGGATTTATTTATCTTCTATAATTGAAACTTTGTAGCCTTCAGCAGAACCAAGCCTCCTGCTTGCTCTGGGGCTGCAGCCATTTTGTTGGGATTCATCTTCTATAATTGAAACTTTGTAGCCTTGAGTGGAGGCCTGGGCTGGCCAGGGTGTGTGGAAAGCTTGGCTTCCTCCATTGGAAACCCAAGCTTCTTGCTCACTCAGTAGCCATCTTGGTTGGGTTAATTTGCATACTCACTCCTGATTGTCTGGTGGGTGTGGCTTGTGGGTGTAGTGGAGTGATGGTTAATTTGCATATTGCTCTTTTATTATATAGGATAGGCTATTTAAAATGATTTTTTTCAATTAGGATTTTTTTTATTAATGTATTACATGTGTACATATCTTCCCATTATCTCCCCCACCCCACTCCCATGCATGCCCTAACCCCCCTACCCCCCCGTGTCTTGTGTCCATCGGTTATGCTTATATGCATGTATACAAGTCTTTCGGTTGATCTCTTATCTACCCCACCTCTTACTAACCTTCCCACTGTAATTTGACAGTCTGTTTGATGCTTTACTGCCTCTGTATCTATCTTTTTGTTCATCAGTTTATAATGTTCTTTATTATCCATAAATGAGATCATGTGGTATTTTTCTTTCATTGACTGGCTTATTTCACTTAGCATAATGCTCTCCAGTTCCATCCAGGTTGCTATTTAAAATGTTTCAATAAATCAATATTTAAATCATTGCTGATGGTTCACACTAAAATTACATAAATCAACTTAGCTACTTAATAATTGTATATAAAATATTGAAATATATAGAATATATTATTTTTTGTATAAATAAAAGGTGTTATAAAATATTTAGTTGTAATAGGATATCTGATTCAGTCTGGTTCCCATTGTAAGAATTAACATTTGAGGGCAGAGCGCCCTCTACCATTCTCTGCTCCCTCTGCACCCAGGGCCCTGATCCGCTGTTTTTCCTCCTGCCTACAGGCATAGGCAAGAATGTCATCTGCGACCGCACAGCCACGCCGCTGGACGCCTTCCGCATGATGTCTGCCGCCCACTACTACCCCAAACTCATGAGCATCATGGGCAACGTGCTGCGCTTCCTGCCAGCCTTCGTGCGCATGAAGCAGCTTATCGAGGAGGGCTACGTGGGCGAGCTGCTGGTGTGCGAGGTGCAGGTGCACAGCGGCAGCCTGCTGGGCAAGAAGTACAACTGGAGCTGCGACGACCTGATGGGCGGAGGCGGCCTGCACTCGGTGGGAACCTACATCATCGACCTGCTCACCTTCCTCACTGGCCAGAAGGCCCTCAAGGTCCACGGGCTGCTCAAGACCTTCGTGAAGCAGACCGACCACATCAAGGGCATCCGCCAGATCACCAGCGATGACTTCTGCACCTTCCAGATGATGCTGGAGGGCGGGGTGTGCTGCACCGTCACCCTTAACTTCAATGTGCCCGGAGAGTTCAAGCAGGACGTGACCGTGGTGGGCTCTGCCGGGCGCCTGCTGGCGGTGGGCACGGATCTGTACGGGCAGCGCAATAGCGCCCCCGAGCAGGAGCTGCTGCTGCAGGACTCCACACCTGTCCGCAACTCCCTGCTGCCGGAGAAGGCCTTCAGTGACATCCCCTCGCCCTACCTGCGGGGCACTATCAAGATGATGCAGGCCGTGCGCCAGGCCTTCCAGGACCAGGACGACCGGCGCACATGGGATGGCCGGCCGCTCACCATGGCTGCCACCTTCGACGACTGCCTGTATGCCCTGTGCGTGGTAGACACCATCAAGAGGTCCAGCCAGACAGGCGAGTGGCAGAACATTGCGGTCATGACGGAGGAGCCGGAGCTGAGCCCCGCCTACCTGATCAGCGAGGCCATGCGCCGGAGCAGGATGTCCTTGTACTGTTAGCACAGACTGGGGACCTAGGGGACTTAGGCCTTCTGCATGGGGCCCAGAGGGAAAGGTGTGGGAGAGAGTAGCCTCCAGGAATGGGAATAAGTGGCATCTGAGAAGGTGAACTGCAGCCCAGGTGAGGGGTCCCAAACAAGACTGTCTGGATGCCAAGTAAATAGCCGGGGAATGTTCAGAGGGCCTGCCTTTGCTGAGATCATCCCTGCTTGGCATTTGTACGAGAGAGAAGAGGTTTGGCTGCCTCTGCTGCCCTTTACTGTGAGGAGCAAGGAGGGTGCCTTTCCCCTTCACCTCATCCACTCCCTATATCTTGGCCTACTTTGCAAGCCAAATGCTCCTGTGAGATCAAGCTCAATTGGTGTGGCCTCCCTATTCTTCCCCCCACAAAAAATCTCACAGGAGAAGGCACATCCTCCCATGTCCACATAAGCCTGTTGGCCTGGGGAAAGGTGGGGGTGCAATGGGCTACTGAGAAAGTTCAAATTCCAGGAAGCCACTTTAAATGTCTGGAGGCAAAAGTACTTGGCAACGAAGTGTACAGCTTTCTTGATTGGTTGTCTTCCTTATAGGAAGCAGGAGGGAGTGTCTTCCTAATTGGTCCACTGCCCTTCACCTGGCCTGAGGTGGGGTAAGGAGTGCCGGGAATGCCAGCAGAGACAGGGTTTCTTTAAGCCAAAAAGAGAGCAAGAACATACCCCGCATGGAAACAGACGAGGCAGAGAACAGCATATCCCCTGTAACACTACTTCTGGGGGAGAGTTGAGTGTAAGAGGGATTCCATGCTGAAGTATCGAGGTTGTCCTTTCATCTGACTCCCCAGTTAAGGCCAAGGAGACAGGAGATGGTTTGGGCCTGACTGCAAGCTCAGAGCTGCCCTCAAGAAGTGGGGCAGCTGTGTGCCCCAGTGTTGCAATGGGAGTTCCCCCCAGAAGGAAAAGGGAGCCAGCCCTGGATTTGCTTTGTGTTCCAACACCCATGCCTCCTAGAAGCCAGGGAAGGGCTTTTAGGAGTTTCACGCAGCTCTGTGAATGGATGTAAAAGGGAAATCTGCAGTTCCACTCAGATATAATCCACTTTCCTTAAAAGGAAGTATGTAAAGGTTCTTTTATCTAGCTTTGACCTTTGTTTTCATGATTCTGATACCCGAAAAAAATGTAATAGGCATTAAACAAAAGGACAACAAGGAACCTAAGTTTCAATGTTTCCAAAATGGGTTTAGAGGGTTCATACAGGACTGAGAAGCTGATGTTGGAAAAACATGTTTTTCTACTCCTTGGTCTCTTGTCTCTCTTGTCCCCCTCTGCTTACAGAGTTTTTATTGGAGATGGCAAACTGCAGGCTCAGCACAGGCAGCCAAAAGGGAACCACCTGACACACACACACACGTATGGGTTTATCAATGCTCACTGCCAACAAATGTCACTAAAATCACTCCTAAAAAACTTGGGACAAGTCTTGAAAGAAAGGCCAGGTCAAATAATTTTGAAAACATAATTCTTTTATCTTTTCTTAGTCTTTGATCCCAGCAAGACATTTGTCAAGGTTGGATGTAGAAACTAGGACTTGTTCACAGTTCACACAACTGAGGCTTGGGTTTCTTTTCATATGACTGGCAGTAGAGCTAGAAGGGAACTTAAGAGGTCAAGAGTTCCCTGCCAGGCTCTGCCAAGGCAGAATCTGAAAACAAACAGCGTCATCAGTTGCATCCTCCATGCTTCTCCCTGGGTCAATCTACTGTGCAGCCCACACTGTCCACATGGGTGCAGTGTGGGTGTGCAAGCATCATGGGGACTGTGGTCATTTTCTAGCTCAGAGGAGCAAGGACTGCCTCTGTGGACACATCACTCTACTTTGGGGCCTTACCACACAACATGTAAGGTTAGTCAGCTGAACCTCTCCAAGCACCCTCTAGTCCCTGAAGCATTTTCAGATTTCGCAATATATTCAAAACTAGAGAATTGGTAGAATGGAAGTCTCCCAGCAATAATTTGAGCAGAGGGTCATACCATGTGCTGTTTTGGTTCAGGTTCTCCTAAATGGCCCTCTAGACAGCTTTTGTGGAAACTGAATGGAACTTTTTGTGTACGTGTGGTTTTTTCCCCTTCTTTTGGGAGGGAGGTGTGGTGGGGGAGAGGGAAGGTCCTAGCTAGCCTGAAAGGCTGTGATTAAGGATGAAGGAAAAGGAAACTAGATGACTCTATGGACCTCATTTTTCTAAGTCATTTATAATCTAGGGATTTTTCTGGGGTTTAAGTTTCTGTACTTACCCAAATTACTTGGGAGTTATTTTCCCCTGAAAGTGTCTGAGCTCTGCAAAAAAAATATTCAGTGTCTAAAACAAAAATTCTTCTTGAAGCTGGGGTATATATAAAGAATATACTTTTTAAAAGCAGGAAAAATATTTTAGTAAATGTTATCTACTAACATGCATGTACTAGGTAGATGCAGGAATGAGGAAAAGGACTGAGATAATTTTTTAATACCAAAAAATTGTTGTAAATGGGGTTAAGCTGCTTCTTTAGGGCTCCTTTTGCTCCTGTCTTACCATTAGCAAAGACTTAATTGCACTATAAAGCTAAAACCTCAAGCTTTCAACGGAGCTTGCTGAAAGAAAGCCCAGCACGAACAGCACCCCTGGGGTCTGGGTACTATCTGCTGACTTTGACCCAGGACAAGTCCCAGCAGTAGTCTAGCTCTTTCTGCTTGTTTCGTGTGTTTAAATGAGCTGGTGGAATAGGGGCACCACCTTAGGGTCATCACATTTAGTCCTATCCTTGTGTGGATGCCTCTGCTGCTGGAAGTGTTGGCTCATGCCACTGGTTGCCTCTGCTGATGTCCCAAATCCCAAATTCTGAGAGGGGGTAGGCCAGGGGTTCCTACATGGCATCCAGTGTGTGGACATGCTCTAGTGGACTTGTTGGATTCTGTTTTCTTCTGGAGAGAGAGTCCATAACTACTATCAGCTTCTCCATGACTCTCCCTGTAACAGGAGAGGTGGAGTAGGATCCACAGAAACTCCTTTGCCTGGCTGGCAGCAAATACCATTGTGTTGGTGTATCTGGACCCTAGCAGTAGTCTTGGCCAACTCCAGCTCATGATGAACTTCTCCCAGAGCCTTTTTCCTCTGCAGAGCTATTGACTACTTCCTGTACTCAGTCATTTCTTGATCTCCATTGTGTGCAGGGATTTTAAGTTCATTATCTCACTTAGTCCACAAAAATAACCCTTTAGTACTGGGGATTGTTACTCTCATTTTACATGAGGTAATCAAGGCTCTGATAGGAAGAGGAACTTGCCTGAGTCACACAACTATGAAGCAGAGACAGGGTGACCCTGTAGTTTTACTGTCGGCCCTGGCCACCCGCCCAGGCAAGCTTGTGATTGCCACACTAGGCATAGGGCCACCCCCAGGACATGGTCTTGTTATTCCTCTGCTCACTGCTGGTGTAAACAAAAAAGGGCACAAAGTCAAGATGCAAAAATGCAACACTTTAGTAGCCTGAGAGCCAGACACTTCAGTGGTCCTCCCAAGGGCTCCAGAAACAGGGACTGTAATGTGGGGAAGGAAAAGGTTGATAGGCCACCACTCTCCACTGTTAACTAAATGGTCACTCAGACAGGGTCCTGGCTGTACCTCCAGACTCCAAGGAGAGCACTTGAGCCCACCCACCTCTTAAAGCAGCATTTGGGGGCGAGGGGAGGTGGGGAGAGGAGGTAGCTTCATTTGTCCCAGAAGCTGCACTTAGGGCTGTCCCTTGAAACCCTGTGTTCCCATTTGCACACTTGCCTGCTAGGGAGGGAATGCCCACTACTGGTAAAGACAAAGCCACAGAGCAGACACAGACAGCTTTCCTTCCGTTGACCTCCTCCCTGATCTCTAAAGGGAATTGAAATGGCTTTGATAGTTTTTTTAAACATGAGCTCCCCAATGTCATGGCCTCTGTTCCATAAACTTCAGAATTTTGATGGCAAATAAATGTGGGTAGTGGGTAGAGCAGAAGTCCTAAGCCAGATCTGTATCTAGGAAAGGGGTGTGTGGGGTGTAGGGGTGGGGGTGGGACTAAATGTTAGAACTGGCCTCAGGAAATCCCAAAGGCCCACATCTGGATGTATGTCTCCATCCTTGCCAAGTACCATACAAATGAGAGATAACTGTTCACATTACAGTCACAGTGGGAAATCTTAAACAGTTTTTATGAGTACCTTCAAGACATAAACAAGTTTCTAGAAAATTGATTCAGCTGCAACAACTCAGGGAATACAGTTCATTTGCAGGTCTGAGTTCTAATTGCAACTCTTCCATTAAGTAGCCATGGGACCTCAGACAAATCATTTAATCTCTGAGCCTCCTTCTCCCCACCTGAGAGCTATGAAGGTGCTATGAGCAGCAGGATGTGACTTAGAAAATGTGGCTTCTAGTCCTGGGTCTACCACTGAAAATCAGTGTGGCCATCACTTAACCTCTGGGGGATAAGGAGATAAAGTCCCTTCAGATGCAACTGGACTTACTTTCGTCAAGTATGTCATTAGAATGCCAAATCTCACCCCCACTCCCACCCCCACCCCCAGTACCAGAATAAAGACAATGGAATCAGAAACCTAATTTACAACCACAGGTCAAATTCCACAGCTGTGGCTATGAGACAGGGTAAGAGTTTAGAGGGTGTAAAGGTAAAAATGCAATGCACCATTAAATTTTGAGTCACAAACAAATGAACTTAGAAAGCCCATTCCCTAAGAAAAGACATTTTTCTCTATGTTATACTCAACCACTGGAAGCAAACTCCAAGGCTAACTATAATAATCAGCCAATGACATTTTGAAAATTTCCAACTCTGGTTTGCTGCATCACCTACAATCAGAACCGACTTAGTCAATTTTAAAAGAAGCTGAGTATATATGTATGTATATGTATAAAACCAAACTTATGTATAAAAAGTCAAGGCATGTATACTAGATATTTTAAAGAATTATTTATCAAGGGAAAAAGATGTGTGTTATAAACAGAGTCTATATTTTCTATATAATGTAGATAGCAAAAATAGCTTATAAATTATAGGTTTTTGTTTTCTTTTTTTTTGTTATTAAAGAAATAAAAAAGGATAAAGACTGCAACTGTTCATGTTTTCTTGGCCAAACTCCTGTGGGAGGTGGCCTCCCCTCCAGGCCCAATCTCTGCTAATGCGGGGCCATGGTTAGCATTACTCAGTCAGCTGGCACATGGATGACCTCCTTCTGTCCTCCACAATTTGCATTGATGGGATAAAGGAATGAAAGTAGGAAATAAAGATTGAAAAGAAGAACAATTCCAGCTGTTTTTCTGTTTATTAGACACAAGTACTCTAGCTCATGAGTTAGTTATGTGGCCAGTCTGTGGAATATGAAGCAAGAAAGGGGTTAGGAATGATGGTGGTGCATCTAGGGAGAGAGAATGTGTGTGTGTGTGTGTGTGAGAGAGAGAGAGAGAGAGAGAGAGAGAGAGAGAGAGAGAATCTACTAGTTAAGATAAACAAGAGGACAACAAATATTTTAGGTTGGAGAGCAAATTTTAGAATTCCCTATTAATTTACTATCTTAATCTAATACCTCACACTAACAGGCTCTGGTGACTATTTATAATGAATACTGCTTGCTTTGTTTTAAGCAGTATTCAATGGCAAGCATCTTGAACTCAGATCAACCTAATTTCCAATCTTTATGACATGGACAGGCTACCTTTCCTTTCCATCCGTGCTGTTTTAGAGAACGCATACAGGTAATTCTGGTCATGCTTTCTCTTCATTTAAAGTTAAAAATGAAAAGAATAATATAAAAGCTGAGATCTTGTTATTCCTTCAGGAGCAGACTCTGATGCTAATGCACTCAGAACAGCCATCCAGTGAGATAGTAAATTGCAGCCAATTCCCTGTGTTCATATGGATTATTGTAGTGCACACATAACATTCTTACCTCATGATGCTGTGTAAACACCTTATGATACTATCATAAATCTAAGAGTAGATCTGAAGAAGGAAGTGAGAGAGAGTGTACTTTGTCAAAGCTGAGAGTGCCAAGGTATGGTTGCAGTGGGGCCCAGTCTTCTGCCTGGGAACCAGGCTCTGATGAAAGACTCTGCTCTCAAGTGCATTTATGTTAAGTTTTTAATCCAGGAGCTAGTTGTTCCTTAACGGATTTGGAATCTCTTTTTGATGTTGGTTTCTCTCATGTTAAAATCTGTTTCTTGTTTTGTAAACCAGGGATTATACTGCCTCCTACGAAATCACAGGAGATGATCAGCATGGCTTCCTTGGTCTCTGAAGTGTTGCTTAAAAACGGCAGATGAAATGAAGTCATTCAGGTTGTTGTTTACCAGACAAATGAAGAAAAATCTTTATCTTCCTATGCTCACTTCCTCTTGCCCCTATCCCCAGCACAGATAACCTCTTGCTTGGGTTATCTTGGGCATTTGTAGCTCCTGTCATGACAAGTCAGGGTGATTCAATCTCCAAAAATAAAATGACTGCTAGAATTGTTATGAGAATGAATTACACATAGAGTTGCAGAATTCTGTATAGACATTAAAAAATATATATATAAGTTCACCTCAAAGTAGTAGGCTCCATTTTATTAATCCATATTTACCCTCAGCTTGCCTATGCAGAGCAGATCCCTGTGCCTAGTGTTCCTTGGCAGCCCCTACATGCACCCAGCTGCAGCAGTGCCCCCTTGCTGGAAGGCTGTCCAAGAAGTATTCACAACAGAAAATGGAAAAAGACACCTGCTTATGGATTCTGAGCAAAGTCACAACCATTTACCTGGTTGTGACTTTGCTCATCCAAGTGCAGGTTTCCTCTTGAATCCTATCTCTGAGTCTGTCTGCAGGTAAATTCCTGTGAGTATTTGAGCTTTTGTAGCATTGCTGGAGTCCAACCACAGCTCTGTGAGATGAGCTCACCATATCTAAGTTGGCTTTTAGACTGCCTCTAAAAAACCTAATTATAAGAACACCTTTCTCTCTTTTTTACACAGATTCTGTTGATTTTCCAGATTTGATTGCCTGGGTCAAACCAAACTCTCTCCCTTTAAGTGAAACTTCTTGTGGAAGTATAGATTAATTCATTTCTTGGTCAATTATTTGTACATTGATGGGGCTCAATCCCAGATTTATCATCTAGAACTTACATGTGTGTAAGCCCTATTGGCCACCAGTGCCTTGGAAGAAGAACACCTGCGATGGAGGAATTCTAGGAGGGCCTTGAGTGGCTGCAGAGGATGTGAAGACCATGTCCACAAAGCCTACAAGGTTCAGGTAGTCCTCAGTCTTGAACTCCTCCAGGCCACTAACTAACTCCCAGGGATCTAAATCAGGCTGCATGAGGCTGACTTGGAGTGATGAATCACTCCAGACTACTCAAAGTCCCAGACCCAGAAGGTATAGCCAGTGAGACTGAATAGAGGGAACAAGATGAGAGTCCCCAGTCTTTACAGTCCTTCTGAGATTGCTTGTTGGGATGTGGGGGCTAACAGGTGAGCCTAGAGAAGCCAGTCACTCTTCAGTGTGTCATGCTAAGGGATCTGGACTTGACATTCAACTTCCCGACATGAGGGCAAAGAGAGCTAGCCTGAGAAGCACAGCTGTGTATCATGGGCTGTGGAGTGCTAAAACCTCATGCAACACCATGAAAGCAAGCAGGAGAGAAGGGATTGGGATAAAAAAGAAAAGGGCCTAGGAGTAAAGGGGGAGGGGGAGAGGGGATGTGCCGCAAGAGGATAGAGGGTGGGAGTAAGTGGTAGTTTATGCCAAGGATAAATAAATATAGATGGAGGAGGAAACAGATGAAAAGGTCAGAGCTATGCATTTAGGATGTGGAAGGCTCTGAAGAAAAGTAAATGTTACATAAAGTATCTGAAATATGGTTCCACTGTAGCTGACAGTCCTGTGTTCTAAGAACAGCTTGTGTGAGGAGGAGGAGATCATATGGGAAGGAATGAGAAAGGATTTTTACAAGAACTACAAAAAGCCTGTCTGATTCACTTCTAAAGCTATTCAAAGCTATCAAACTGTTTGCAATTGCTAGAAAAGTGTAACTACAAACCATTGTGTTACATGAGCACCTGACCCCAAGGCACCTGGGACCCCATCTTCCTTGTTGTTTTTCTTATTTACAGTTCCTTCAAACCTTAAGTTCTTAAGGCCATTAGTATAATCCTGGGACCACTGTACAAACTTTTCACTCAGGAATCTGACATTTAGCCTTTACTTGCACACACAGGGTCTCTTACTGCTCCTTGGCTTTCAGAGGCCCTGTTCTCTGGGCCTTCCCTGCATCTCCTCCCTCCTCTTTCACCTGAGCATTTCTGAAGACAATCCCAGGTGGAACAGACCAGGCCAGCAGGGCTGGTGCTCACCAGCTACAGCTGGCCCTGGCCTCTGCCTCTAGCTGGCTCTTGGACTTGCTGGCTCAGTCCTCAGGTCAATCCTTCATCTTCTCTCTTTTTGTAAAGCTCCGAAGGTAACTGAGCTGCATTTCCCCACCTAAGCCCCATCTTCTGCCTCGGCAGCACCTTGACATTTAGGGGACACCTACTCTCATTTGCTTCTTTGCCACCCCTCGGAGCCCTCTTATTCTGGGGAATCTGTAAGCAAATGATGATTTGTATTTCTTTGTGGAAATAACTGATCTCCTTTCTATGGGTAGTTGTTAACACAGTGTTAGTGGCATGAAAAGGTTCTTCCCTAAGCCTGTCAGCAGTGGCAGGCAGCTGGCATTACCACTGACAGTCCTAGTGTGGCAAAGGACAGAATCCTTTTCAGCCCCAGAATGCCTTTCATCCTCTGTGTTGAAAGCTTTGTGGAAATTAGGCCAGAGCCTATGCAACAATGCAAGCCTGGTCACTAACAACCAGCAAATCTGGGCAAAAGTCTCCTTGTACTTTCTTGAACCAGTGTTTCGATGTCCTTGACCTAGCTAGAAGGTTGGGAGTAAGTCTTTTCACAGGGACATGCTCAGGTAAGTAAGGTTCCCTGGAAGTCAGGCCATACGGTAAGTCTATAAGGTCTAATGTACTCTATTGATCCACAGACTCTGGAAGGGCTCAAAAGAGAACAAAAGCTGGTCCAGAGTCCAGCAGTGTAAAATCTGCCGCCCCAGGCAGGTCTTCCCAGTGCCTCATCCATCTGTCTCACAGAGAAGACCTCGGGAAGTATTGCCTTAGCTATGGCAGACTGAGGGCACCATCACTTCAGTAACCTGGAAAAGTTACTGTGTACCCAAATTCTTGTCTCCAAATGACATTAAGCAATCACTTATAATCTCAATTTTAAGTCTCAATACCATTGATGTTCTAGCAGCTTGACTCCCTGAGTATGTCCAACCCTCAGCAGTGGGGTCCTGCAGGTGAGGTGACAGCTGGAGATCAGAAGTTTCCCAATGTCATATCACTCCCTTTAGTGTTATCCTTGTCACTGCAGACACCAACAGGTCAGCACTTCATGGAAGGAGTCTTTAGTTTGGGAAGGAATGACTCTGAATTTATCTCATTAGTTCATTGGTGATTTTTTCCAATGTTGTCACTAACAGCACTTCTCTGGAGTGTCTCACTAAATACCCCTCACCCCTGCCCTGTTGTTTGTGTATTCGTGAACTCAATTGAACTGTCCCCTCCAACGGATTTTTATCTGTTCACACACAATTCATTTGAGCCATTATGGCCTTGCCTGGCCCAAGCATAGTTCAATTCAAGACATGGAATCTGGAAGTGGCAGTACCCTGGCTGTTATATTCAGAGAACTGTGGGCCACCATACTAACTGTGTATTCCAGTGGTCAGCAAACCACGGCTCAAGAGGCATATGCGGCTCTTTGACCCCTTGAGTGTGGCTCTTCCACAAAATACCACAGCCTGGGAGAGTTTATTTTGAAGAAGTGGCATTAGAAGAAGTTTAAGTTTAAAAATTTGTCTCTCAAAAGAAATTTCAATTGTTGTACTGTTGATATTTGGCTCTGTTGACTAATGAGTTTGCCGACCACTGATATGTTCAATTCATTGCTGCCTTTCTTCTGAAATCAGGTTGTCTTCAGACCTCATTTTATGACTGACATCCTGGCAATTACCCTATAAGGTCAAGTAAGCAGTCAGGACAAGCCCTAGGGAGGCCAAAATGGGTCCCACATTCCTGGCAGGCTGGTTTTCTTGACATAAAGCTCATGCCCTCAATTGCTGGCTTGCCCTGATGCCTGAGAATAGACCATTTATAGTCTTTTTAGAGCTGTTTTCCAAATGTTAACTAGTTCTAGTACAAGTTTCAAGAGATTTTACTTTCATGTAATAAAAGAAATATAATCACCCCAGCTGGTTTGGCTCATACACAGAGCATCCGCCTGTGGACTGAAGGATCCCAGGTTCGATTCCAGTCAAGGGAACATGCCTGGGTTGTAGGTTCGATCCCCAGCAGGGGGCCTACAGGAGGCAGCCAATCAATGATTCACTCTCATCATTGATGTTTCTATTTGTCCTTCTCCCTTCCTCTCTGAAACCAATTATATATAATCAATTCTGGTTTTTCTATTCTGAGTTGCTACTTGACAACTGTTTCCTGCTCCAGGACAACTGAGAAATGGCACAGACGACAGTGAAAGTTATTTGCTCTGCATTCACTTTTGATTGGAATGAGGCAAGGGTCAACAGACTTTTAGGCTGGAGACCAGGCAGGGGTCGTTTGTTTGTAAAGTAGCCTCTAGGTCAGCAGTTCTCAAAGTTCTCATCACCTGGGAAGCCTGTTAGAAATGCAAATCCCCTTGCCAAAACTGGTTTGGCTCAGTGGATAGGGGGTCAGCCTGTGGACTGAAGGATCCCAGCTTCGATTCTGATCAGGGGCATGTACCTTGGTTGCGGGCACATTCCCAGAACGGGGTGTGCAGGAGGCAGCTGATCAATGTTTCTTTTTCATCGATGTTTCTAACTCTCTACCTCTCTCCCTTCCTCTCTGTGAAAAATCAATAAATTTTAAAAAAAAGAAAGAAAGAAAGAAATGCAAATCCTCACCCTGGCCAGGTGGCCCAGTGGGATGGATGGAGGTTGCAGGTTTGATTACCGGGTCAGGGCACATACCTAGGTTGCAGGCATCCCTGGTGGGGACACATCCAGGAGGCAAGTGATGGATGTTTCTCTCTCACATGGAGATTTCTCTATCTTTTCCTCTCTTTCTCTGTAAAAATCAATGAAAATATATCATCAGGTGGGAATTAACAAAAAAGAAATAAGAAAAGGAAGGAAGGAAGGAAGGAAGGAAGGAAAAAAGGAAAGAAGGAAGGAAGGAAAGAAGGAAGGGAAAGAAAGGGAGGGAGAGAGTGAGGGAGGGAAAGAGGAAGAGAGGGAGGGAAGGAGGAAAGGAGGGAGGGAGGGAGGGAGGGAGGGAGGGAGGGAAGAAGGAAGGAAGGAAGGAAGGAAGGAAGGAAGGAAGGAAGGAAGGAAGGAAGGAAGGGACAAGCAAATCCTCATTCCCAGCCTAGACCTACCAAATCAGAAATTCCGGGGGTGGCCCAGGATGCCATCTGGATGGGCTGATGCATACTCATTGCCCCACACTCTATGCAGGGTCTGCTTTTCTATCATCCTTTAAGAATCACTGTTCTGGAACAGTAGCTCTCAGTCCTGTATCTTAGGATCACCTGCGGAGTTCACCAACTATGGGGACAGCCTGGCTCCACTCCAGAGGTTCTGATTTCACTCATCCTCCAACAGCACCATCACAGCTGTTCAGACAACTCTAATGTACCGCCTGGGTTCAAAACCACTCATGCTCTTCTCTGCAGATTCTGGCAGCCTTGTAAGTAACCACCTGTTTGTTCCCACTGCCTCCTTCCAGCATAGAAGTAATTTATTCCTCATGATTCATCATGATCACTCATCAGCCAGAGAAACTACAGGATGCTGTTTCTACCTCCCTGCTCCCTTACTGGCTGCAGGACTTGGAGAAAATTAAGTCCTCTCATCTTTCCATGCCTTGGTTGCCTCATCTCTAACACAAAAATTATATTAATAGTTATTTCCTTTCTTCAAGTAAGAGAGCCAGTTGATAGTCTCACAGTGTCTTTTCTAACAGAAAAATAAAATCTTCTATTATCAGAGCTCTTAAAAAGTCAGAACTTGTCTTCAGCATAGAATTGCTAATATTGACTTCACACCCTCAAGGATGGGCAGAAAATATTGTGAGCTGGTAATCCTGTGCTTTTTTCAGTATTTATAAATATAAGTCGAATCTAAAAGAAGTTAGTACTTGGGCAAACAGATGCCAGAAAGGAAGCCCTTACAATGGTTTGTATTTTTACTCTGCCCCAAAAATGTCCCAGTGAGCACTTGGCAGCCTCTCTCAGGAGAGCACACTTCCATGCTCAGCCTGACTCCTCCATGTTCAAGGACACCCACGACCTTTCACTTCCATCTAGCTACCCACCTTTCCTCCTAATTCCTCTTTTGCTTTTCTGTCTGACCCTGAAAAAACTGTACAATGAGCCTATTATGAGTCTTCATAGAGCTCATCCAGCCCACCCCACCAATGTACAGACTCCCATGAGAAAGAAATCACGCGGGCCAGGAAGGAGGAAGTGAATAGGTCAATTGATAGTTTTGCATTCCTCTCCCTTCCATCTCCCAACAGTAAGTAATGAGATTAGAAGGCTGAGGAAGGTGGTAATCCACTTTAAGATGATATTGTATCTACCATACTATGTAAATAGCCAAGAAAACCTGTAATGTCTAGGAATCCTTCAGAAAGAAAAACTATAAAAGAAACCCAGGAAGTTGGCCAGAAAACACTGCCAGGTCTTCCCAGCTGTGGCCTAGGTCACTGTGGGGACAATGGTGTTATGTTCCATATCTTGGTGTGCCACCTTCAATTATTATCCCACTCCCTACTCCCTTTCTTTAGTCAGAGAACCCCCTTTCCCAGAGATGTGCAGGAAAAGCCACTCACAGCCAGGGAGCTGTACAGGCTCTAAACCAGCAGCGAGTTCTCAGCTGGAGCTTGGGAGCCTGGAGTGCAGCTGGCTGAGAGTAATTGTCATACTTTTTATTGGGTGTTCTCATTAGGATGAGTGCCCTTTCTTCTCTTTTACATGTTCCCTTGCTGCTGAGATTTTTATTCTGGACCCCAGTCTGCAGTCCCACCACAGCCCCTAGAAGTCTCTCAGGGAGGCAGGTATTTACATGTATAGACTCGACACATAAATTCCTGGAGTGCCGACAACCTCATGACTAACGGGATTTTTGTGTTGTTTAGTTTTTTGGTTGGGTCATTGATTCATTTTATTTTATTTTATTTTTCTAATTGAGGGGATGTTTTGAGTTCTAACTGCTGTTAAATCCTGATGGATAAAGTCAACTCCAGGACTTCTCCATCGTTCTTCTTTTATAGTATGTGCCACAAGGTATCTTTTTAACGCCACATAGGTGACAAGCTGGCTATATAATTCTGCAATGAATAGAATCTGCCTTGTGGTTAAATAGGCTGGCTTGTATGCTTTGAGGGTTCTGGAACTTCTGGAGCCCAAATTTCTCTTCCATCCTATTCATACCTGAAACTCTACCCTGCTGGTTAGTGATTTACACACCCTGAAGTACAAATACCCCAGGAGAAAGCAGCTTTTTTATTTTGCCTGAATACTTATCAGATCCTTTTCAACATGGCTTCGAGTTTTCAGTAGTGGGAGTGGCAAGAACTTTGTCCATGGAAAGCTGGGCTCTGCTTTCTGAGGGAAGTGTGAGGGTGCCTTCATTTAATTCTCACAACTACCCTAGCTATTGCTAACCCTCTTTTACATATCCCAAACTCAGAAAGGTTAAGAAACTTGCAAAATATAACTCCCTTCTCACCAAATCAGCAATTGTTCTTGTGCTATCACACCATTTCTATAACCATTCAAACGTGCTGTTTCATCTGGGCTTTACTTCCTAAGCTATCACCAATTTCTTGATTTCTCTTTGCCACACAGCTTCTCAGAAGGGCTGCTGATGTGCTGTCTCTCCATTCTCCTAGTGTCTCTTAAATCACTTCAGTCAGGCCTTTGCCTTCATCCATACTGTCAATTTCATCAATGACACCCTCTTTCCCCTTGGTTCCCGATATTATTTTACTTAACCTATCAGCAATATTTGACTGATCACTCCCTTCTTGGTACACTTTTAAATTTGGTTTCCAGGAAAATCACTTGCTTTTCTTCCTACTTAAGTGGGTATTTCTTCCTGATCTCTTATGCAAATTCATCCATTTCTCTTGTCCTTTAAATGTGGGCGTGTCTTTTTTTCTCCTCCATCTGGACCTAAGTAGACTTTAAATGCAGACAACTCATCCTAGCTCGTTGTTCAGTGGTTAGAGCATCGGCCCACAGACTGAAGGGGCACAAACCTCAGTTGTAGGCTCGATCCCCAGCCTGGTCAGGGCATATGTGTGAAGCAACCAATCTATGTGTCTCACATTATATATATATATTGATTTCAGAGAGGGAGAGGGAGAGAGAAACATCAATGATGAGAGAGAACCATTGATTTTCTGCCTCCTACACATCCCCTACAAAGTTATTTGTGGGATTCAAGCCTGCAACCCAGGCATAGGCCCTTGACTGGAATTGAATTTGAGACCCTTCAGTCTGTAGGCTGATGCTCTATCCACTGAGTCAAACTGGCTAGGGCTCTCTCACATCTCTCTCTCTCTTTCTCTCCCCCCACTTCCACTCTCTCTAAAAATCAATGAGGAAAAAATGCTGACAAATCCCAAGTTTCTATCTTCTGCCTGGACCTCTCTGCTGAACCCCATCCATCAGTCAGGGCTCAGTCAGGAGCCAGACATCACACGGTAATTTGATCACAGATAGTTTAATATGATTGTAACAGGGGAGGGCAGAGGGTTGGCTAGGCAATTAGTAAAAAAAAACTCTAAATATAGGAATAGCAGCTCTAGGGAACAGCCACTCCCCTAGGGCTGAGATGCAGCTAGTAGGAGAGGTTATAGCTATAGCTCACAAGATGGTAGAGAAGTCTGCTGAGCTGCTGCATCAGTGGGGCTCCTCTTGGGCATTGGGGAAGCTGCCCGCTTCTTGGGGCTACACCCTGGAACTTGCTGCAAAGCTGCATGAAAGGCTATTGGGGAAGTCATCCATGAAGAGGTATTTTATGCTGCTGGCTTCCAGGTGCCAACTATGCCCGTGACTATGCGGACACAGTGCCCACTATAGGGGCTGGGCGCTATGGGCATTGTGCACATTGCAGGTGCCTGCCAAGAAGAGTTCACAGGAACTAGGAAGAGTACCCCTTCCTCCTGCAGTGTCGCTCCAGTGCTAGGGCTAAGGAACTCAGTACCATGCCAGAGGGGAAAGTAAAATTATTCACCGGGTCTGGTTTCATTCCCACAGAGCTGGTGGACTTTGGAGATGAGAGGCAATGAATTGATAATAGACTTGTGATCAACTGCCAACTTGACATTTTCACTAGGATGTCTGGTAGATATCTCAAACTTACCATGTCCAAAACACGCTCTTCCCATCGTCCAGCTGCTCAGACCCCACACTCCAAGTCACTGCTGACTTGCTTTCTCTCACTCCTCATATATAGCTGGTGAGGAAAACCTCTTGGCTTTGCCTTCAAAACAGCTCTGTAATCTGACCCCTTGTCACCCTATCACTGTTCCTTTCCCTGTTCCAGTCATCATCATCTCTGTTCTAAACTACAGTGTATTAATAGAAGAGTGGGGGTATAATAAGGCCAACAGGGTCAGGAGATGACTGCCATTGAAGAGACAGGTTGTTAGACTCAGTGCTAAGAGGAGAAGGCACGCCACAGCTGACCCTGCGGGAGGCCACACGAAAAAGCACCAGGACCTGTCAGGGCAGGAGGCAGGGGAGAGGAGGGCAGCGTAAGCAAGCACCTTTATTGTGGTTTCCAAGCGAAGGAGCAGGCAAGGCAGAGTAAGCAGGCCTAGGATTGGCTAGTGTTAACAGTTTCAATGGGCTCCGGGCACAGGGGCCGTCCGTAGCTGTCAGATGCTAGGCCCTTGGATACTTAGGGCTGGGAACAGTGCCCAGCGTGTGAGCTCAGTGAGGGAGGTGGTTGAGGTGCAGGCTCTAGATTGGTGGATTTGTATCTGAAAAGCACACCCCCAGAAGGAGGAGTCCTCCTAAGGAGAGGGTAGTGAGGGAGACAGGAAACACATGTTGACTCAGGCATATGCGGAATGTCCAGAAGAGGGTGCATAGGGCGGATTTTAAAACATCACATTTATTAAAGCTAGAAACATGGTTAATTCAATCCCTTGCTTGAATTTCTGCATAAGTTCTGGACAGATATCTGGGTCTCTACCCAGAACCCTCTGAAGTCTGTTGTCTACAAAGTGACAAGTGAGTTAGAGCGCATTCAGTCCTCTGCTCAGAATTTCCCCTTTCATTCAGAAAAGAGGCAGAGTTCTCACTGTTGCCAGTGTGGCTCCCTCATATCCCCACTAACCTTTCTGACTACTGCCATCACCGCTCTGCCCTGCCCCACTGTCACTCCACTCCAAACACACTGGCCTTCTAGTCATTCTTCAAGTAAACAGACATGCAGTCTCTGTCTCACCCTAATAACCACATTTAAGTGTTCTTCTTTCCAAAAAATGATCACTTATTATATATAATCTATTATTTAATAATATATGTTAAATTTTATATTATGTAGTTTATTGTACATTTACCCCTACTAGAATGAATGCTCCATAAGGATAGGTTTTTTTTTTTTAAATATTATTTAGGGAGAAAAATGGCAGCGGAATAGATGGACATATCCTGAGCAGACAGAGAGAACAGCTGAGGATAGCACTGGGAGTGTTTATTGGCAAGTTAAGGAACAACTATACTCCAGGAGAAGGTGGGGGACTGCTGGACGGGGCTTCCCTGACTGGGCAGCCCACACTGCTGCTGGGTTTTTTTCTCCTGGAGCCACCAGCTCAGACGCAGAGAACATGCCATCTTGAATTGGAAAGTGAATGTTTACAGAAGCCTGAAAATCTATAGCTGCAGCACCCACTGAATAGCTGTGAGCCCCAGAACACCGGTCCCCAATTGGCACAAACACTCGTATTCAGAGCTCTACAAACCACACGGAAAGGTCAGATTTTGCCTGGAATAAGGTGAGGTCTCTGGTCCCACAGGACAGAGAAACATGTGCATTGTGGGAGCTGGAAGAACAGGGGAATCTGCACCTAGAGAAATCAGTGGCTGTTGGGGCTGGCCTGATCCGTGAATGTGGAAGGGGGTCCTCAGAGCTGCTGACAGAGGATATTTCTAAAAAGCAACCTGTTTTGATCTGATGCAGAAGGACAGCCTAGGAGATTAAAGTGTACTGGCTGCTTGGACAAGAGCGGGGAAGGAGGACTGCACAGACTTGTGCTCTTTCCTCTTCAGATCCTTGCTTCTGATTGCTAAGCCCAATACATAGGATCACCCTGTTGGGGACACCCTGGAGACTGCAGGAGAAAGCTGTTTTTCTGAAACCTGGAGATCTGAGCGGGGAGTGACCATCGGAGAACCAGCTCTGGGGCAGTCCACTCCCACAAACCAGTATTGCATGCCATAGGGAAAGCAGGATCTAAGCACAGGCTAGAGAGGACCTACAGTCTCAGAGTTCAATCCCGAAACACTGCCACCCAGGGGCTGACTCACAAATTGACTCTTGTGTAATCACAAAAGATTAAAGAGATTAAGACACACCACCTGCTTAAAAACCAGGACTGGTTTACAACACTGAACACCAGTGGAATGCAGGAAACGGCAATACTGCTCCGACTGGGAAAGAGGTGTGCCAAACAGAACAATAGAGGAAGTGAATGACCTTCACTACTGCACATGCTATTTTTTAATTTTTAATTTTTCATCTTTTACTTAAGAAACTAATTTTTTCTTTTTTCCTCACTTGATTTTACCTTTTTAATTATCACATTTTTATTTTCAATGAGTATTATTACTACTACTATTTTACCATTTTGAAAAAAAAAAGTGTCATTTTTTTTTCTCTTTATTTTACTTTGGGATTAGAGTTCTGCATTCTATATTCATCTGTCCTTTAGCATCATTTTACTCTATCTCAACTCTATCTTTATGCCATCACTCTTTTCCTACCTTTTCCCCTTTTGTTGTCCTGTTCCTCTTACCTTTTTCCTACTTTAGATTTTCCCTATTCTTTCTTTTTTCCCCATTAAAATCTCACCCCACTTACATATCTAATTTCTAATCCATTTCTCAAACTACATACACATCTCTCTTCTCTCTCTTCACTCCCCAAATCTGTCCTTTTGTTGTTGTTTGCTTGAATATTGATTATATCGATTTTTCATACTTTTTTGTGAGGTTGTTTTGCTTATTCTTCTTATTTTGTTTTGCTTTTAGTTTGCTTTGTTTTTGTCATTTACTTTGGTTTTCCCTTGCCTCCCTTGATATTAGTTGTTCTTTGTAGTTTGTATTAATCTCCAGGTATTTGTTGCTGGCATTTGTTGGTATTATGGCTGTTCTATTGTAGTTTTCTTCCCATATATATAATATGTTCCCCTTCTCTTTCTTATTCTCTTTCTTTTCTCTCTTACTTTTCTTTTTCTTTTTTTCTCCCTTCTCCCAATTTAATTTTGGTACCCTTTCTTTTCTTTCTTCCCTTCACTTCCCTTTTCTTTTTCTTCTTTTCTCTCTTCTTCTTTTTCTCCTATTCCCTAATTTGTCTCTCTCTGGTGGTCAGGTTTATTTGTGGCTATTAATATCGGGAATATATTTCTGTTCAATGCTTTGTGTGTTGTATGTGATTGTGTTGTATTTTGTGTCTTTAAATCAACGCAGGAGAGAGAGAACTACATAACTAGACACCTGGAGAAGACAAAAATATAGCCTGCATATGAAGGAAAAGCAGGCATCACCAGAAAAGGAAGTAAATGAAATGGAGAAAAGCAACCTGCCAGAGAAAGAATTCAGAGAAATGGTCATAAGGTGGCTGAAAAGAATGGAAGCCAAATTTGACAATATGTGTAAGAACAAAGGGGAAATGAAGAATAACTAAGAAGAAATGAAAAATGACATTGCTGCTGTGAAGAACTCAATAGAAAACATCAAAAGTAGACTAGAAGAAGCAGAGGACCACATCAGTGAAAAAAATACCCAAGTAGAGCAGCTTCTAGAAAAAAAAAATTAAAAAGCAGGAGAGCCTAAGGGAACTTTGGGACAACACAAACAAAATAACATCCGCATAACAGGAGTTCCAGAAGGAGAGGAAACTGAACAAGGAATAGAAAACCTGTTTGAAGAAATAATGACAGAAAGCTTCCCTGATATAGGGAATAAAAAACCCACACAAATCCAAGAAGTTCACAGAATCCCAAGCAAAATGAACCCCAAAAGACCAACAGCAAGGCACACACCAATGACAAAGCAAGAATCTTAAAAAGTGGCCAGAGAGAGACAGAAAGTTACCTACAAAAGAATCCCCATCAGACTAGTGAATGATTTCTCAACAGAAACTCATCAGGCCAGAAGGGAATGGAATGAAATATACAAAGTCATGCAAAGGAAGGGTCTGTACCCAGCAAGGCCATCAATCAAAATTGAAGGTGAAATCAGGAGATTCACAGACAAAAAAGATCTAAGGGAATTTATTACCATAAAATCAGTAATGCAAGAAATGCTAAAGGGTCTGCTGGGAAAAAAAAGAAATAGTGATCAATGTTTCTGTCATCAATGTTTCTAACTCTATTCCTCTCCCTTCCTCTTTGAAAAAAATCAATAAAATATATTAAAAAAAAAAGCCTAAACCAGTTTGGCTGAGTGGATAGAGCATCGGTCTGCAGACTGAAAGGTCCCAGGTTCGATTCCGGTCAAGGGCATGTACCTTGGTTGCGGGCACATCCCCGGGGTGGGGGTGGGGGGACATGCAGGTGGCAGCTGATCGATGTTTCTCTCTCATCAATGTTTCTAACTCTATCCCTCTCCCTTCCTCTCTGTAAAAAATCAATAAAATATATTAGAAAAGAAGAAAAAAAAAAGAAATAAGTAGCAAAGAAGGAACACAAGGGCAAAAAATAAAAATGGTGACAAATAAGTACCTATCAATAATAACTTTAAATGTAAATGGATTAAATACTCCAATCAAAAGACTAGGGTAACAGACTGGATAAGAAAACTTGACCCACATATCTGCTGTCTACAAGAAACCCACTTCGGCAAAAAAAAAAAAAAAAAAAAAAACCAAAAAAAAAAAAACGCACACAGACTGACAGTGAAGGGATAGAAAAAGGTTTTTCAGGCAAATGAAAATGAAAAAAAAAACTGAGGTAGCAATATCTGAAATTAGATCTCAAAGTGAAGGGCATAACAAGAGATAAGGAAGGCCACAAGAAGAGATAATTCTGATAAACACTTATGCACCCAATACAGGAGCACCCAAATACATAAAAAAAAAAAAACTCCAAGAGAATATCAAGGGAGAGATTGACAGCAATACAATCATAGTAGGAGATTTTAGTGCCCCACTATCACCATTGGACAAATCCTCTAAACAAAAAAATCAGCAAAGAAACATCAATCATAAACGACTCACTAGATCAGATGGGATTAATTGATATCTTCAGAACATTTCACCCCAAAGCCACAGAATATACATTTTCTTCAAGTGCAAATGGGTCTTTTTCAAAGACAGACCATATGTTGGGTCATAGGCAAAGTCTCTTCAAATTCAAGAAGATAGAAATCATATCAAGCACCTTATCAGATCACAGTGGTATAAAACTGGAAATCAACTACAATAAAAACAATCCAAAGTAATCAAACACATGGAGACTAAAATAGCATGCTATTAAACAATGACTGGGTAACCAGAGAGATCAAGGAAGAAATAAAAACCATCATGGCAACAAATAACAATGAAAACACAACAATCCACAATCTATGGGACACAGTGAAATCAGTCTTGAGAGGGAAGTTCATACCTCTACAAGCCTACTGCAAAAACAAGAAATAATGGTAATAAATCACCTAACCCTACAACTCAAAGAGCTAGAAAGAGACCAACAAGAAAAGTCCATTGTAAGCAGAAGGAGGGAAATAGTAAAGATCAGAGTGGAGATAAATGACATAGACACCAAAGAAACAATTCAAAAGATCAACAAAACCAAGAGCTGGTTCTTTGAAAGGATAAAAAAGATTGATGAACCTCTAGCTAGGCTCACCAAGAAGTAAAGAGAGAGGATCCAAATAAACAAAATCAGAAATGAAAGAGGTGAAATAACAACAAACCCCACTGAAATACAAGGGATTGTTTAAAAGTACTATGAACAACTCTATTCCAACAAACTGGACAACCTGGAGGAATGAACATATTCTAAAAAATATAACCTTCCAAAAACTCAATCAGGAAGAATCTCAACATCTCAGTAGGCCAATAACTATGGAAGAAATTGAAGCAGTCATTAAAAAGCTTCCAGCAAACAAAAGCCCGTCGCCAGAGGGCTACACAGGGGAGTTTTACCAAACATTCAAGGAAGTATTAAAACCTATCCTCCTCAGACTACTCCAAAAATTCAAGAAGAAGGAATACTTCCAAACACCTTCTATGAAGCCGGCATCATCCTAATACTAAAACCAGATAAAGACAACACAATGTAAGAGAATTACAGGCCAATATCCCTGATGAACATAGATGCCAAAATCCTCAACAAAATTCTAGCAAATCGGATCCAGCAATACATCAGAAAGATCATACACCATGACCAAGTAGGATTTATCCCAGGAATGCAAAGATGGTACAATATCCACAAATCAATAAACATGATACTTTACATAAACAAATTGAGAGATAAAAATCACATAGTTATATCAATTGATGCAGAAAAAGCATTTGACAAAATCCAACTCCCTTTTTTAATAAAAACTCTCAACAAGGTAATAATAGAGGGATCATATCTCAACATAATAAAAGCCATATATGATAAAACCCACAGCTAACATCATACTCAATGGGCAAAAACTAAAACCATTTCCCCTAAGAACAGGAACAAGACAAGGATGCCCACTCTCACTACTTCTATTCGAAATAGTATGGAAGTATTAGCCATGCAATTAGACAAGAAGAAAAAATAAAAGACATCCAAATTGGAAAAGAAGAAGTAAAGTTGTCCTTATTTGCAGATGACATTATACTGTACATAAAAAAAACTGAAAGACTCCATCAAAAAACTAATAGACTTAAGTGAATTCAGCAATGTAGCAGGATACAAAATTAATGCCAAGAAATCTATGGCATCTCTATACACTAATAGTGAACTTACAGAAAGAGACACTAAAAAAGCAATCCCATTTACCACTGCACCAAAAAAATTAAGATGCCTAGGAATAAATTTAACTAAGGAGGTAAAAGACCTATAGGCAGAAAACTACAGGACACTGAAAAAAGAGATAGAGTAAGACGTAAACAGATGGGAGAGCATACCATGTTTATGGATTGGGAGAATCAACATCATTAAAATGTCCATACTACCCAAAGCAATCTATACATTCAATGCACTCACCATTAAAATACCAATAGCATATTTCACAGACCTAGAAAGAACTCTCCAAAGATTCATCTGGAACAAAGAAAGACCCCGAATAGCCACAGCAATCCTGGGAAAGGAAAATAAAGTAGGTGGGACCTCAATACCATAATTCAAGCTGTATTATAAAGCAACTGTTCTCAAAACAGACTGGTACTAACACAAGAACAGACAAATAGACCAATGGAATAGACTAGAGAATCCCAAATATTGACCTAAACCACTATGCTCAATTAATATTTTACAAAGGAGGCATGAACATACAATGGGAATCAAGACAGTCTCTTCAATAAATGGTGGAAAATTGGACAGATATATGCAAAAAAATTAAACTAGACCACCAACTTACACCATACACAAAAATAAACTAAAAGTGGATACAGGACTTAAACATAAGACAGGAAACCATAAAAATAGTAGAGGAATCCATAGGCAGCAAAATCTCAGACATATGCCAAAGGAACTTCTTCACTGATACTGCTCCTAGAGCAATGTAAGCTAAAGAAAAATTAAACAAATGGGAGTACATCCAAATAAAAAGCTTTTTCACAGCAAAAGAAACCATCAACAAAACAATAAGAAAGCCCACTGTATGGGAGAACATATTGGCAAATGTTATCACTGATAAAGGTTTAATCTCCAACATTTACAGGCAACTTATACAACTGAATAAAAGAAAGATAAATGATCCAATAAAAAATATGGGCAACGGACCTAAATAGAATCTTTTTAAAAGAAGACAGAAGGCAGGCCAAGAGACACATGAAAACATGCTCAAAGTAGCTAATTATCCAAGAAATGCAAATCAAAACGACAATGTGATACCATCTCACACCTGTCAGAATGGCAATCATCAACAAATCAACAAATGGCAAGTGTTGGCAAGGATGCAGAGAAAAAGGAACCCTCGTTCATTGCTGGTGGGAATGCAGACTGGTGCAGCCACTGTGGAGAACAGTATGGAGTTTCCTCAAAAAACTAAAAATGGAACTCCCATTTGACCCAGTAATCCCACTCTTAGGAATATATCCTAACAAACTAGAAACACAAATCAGAAAGGATATATGCACCCTATGTTCATAGCAGCACAATTTACAATAGCAAAGATTTGGAAACAGCCTAGGTGCCCATCAGAAGATGACTGGGTCAGAAAACTATGGTATATCTATACAATGGAATTCTATGCTGCCATAAAAAAGAAGGAATTCTTACCATTTGCAGCAATCTGGATGGAACTGGAGAGCATTATGCTAAGTGAAATAAGCCAGTCAATGAAAGAAAAATACCACATGATCTCATTCATTCATGAATAATAAAGAACATTATAAACTGATGAACAAAAAGATAGATACAGAGGTAATAAAGCATCAAATAGACTGTTAAATTATAGTGGGGAAGGTTAGGGAGAGGTGGGGTAGATAAGAAGTCAACTTGTATGCATGCATAGAAGCATAGCCAATGGATACAAGACACTAGGGGGTTAGGGCATGCATGGAGTGGGGGGTAGGACAATGGGAAGATATGTACATGTGTAATACATTAATTAAACAAATAAAAAATAAAAATGTATTATCTATTTATTTATGTACATGGACATGCCCTAAGCACTTAGAAAAGTGCCTGTATCTTAGTAGGATCTCAATAACATTAGTTGAAAATTAAAAATCTGGTGTGTGTCCTCAAAAAATGTTGTGTCTTGTGGCTACACTTCATTTCATTACATGGCCAGCAGAAAGTCACTTTCTTTTCCTATTTAAAGCTTGTCCTCATATCAAAGTCTCTTCATTTTTTAATCCTCACTTGAGCATATATTTTATTTATTTTAAAGAGAGGAGAAGGGAGGACGGGAGGGAGAGGGAGAAAGGAAGGGAGAATGGAGAGAAGCGTGAGTGGGGAGGGAGGGAAGGAGATAGGGAGAGATGGAGAGGGAGAAAGAGGGAGAGAGATATCAGTGTGTGAGAGAAACATCCATCAGTTGCCTCCTGAATGCGTCCCTACACAGGACTAAACCTGAAACCCAGGTATGTACCCTGACCTTCTTTTTCTTTTTTTGGCGAATGGGACAACACTCAACCAACTGAGCCACCCAACTGGGCCAAGTCTCTTCTTCAGTGTCAGCTTCTAATTTGGGGAACATCTCTGGCCCTGTCAATAGCTCCAATCTGAGAATTCATTCAGGTATCCACATGCTACTCCTTAATCCCCAACCCCCACTTCCCAAATCCTTGGAGTATTGTATTCACAGAGTAAGATAAGAGGTTTCTCCCCACAGGCACTCATTTGACCAAACTACTGGGTCTGATCTAACACATAATTAATTATAGCAGTTTATATATTTATTTAATCCTCATAATAGCCCTATGAGGGAGGTTCCATTATCCCCATTTTACAGAAGAAACTAATAAGGCACTGAAAAGTTATTTGTCTAACTAGCAAATTGAGAAGCCAAAATGTGTCTGTGCCCTGTTGCCAGAGACTTCTGTGTCATGAAAATGACAATTAGTGATTTGGAGGAAGCCAAATCTGATTCGAATTAAAAATTGTTTCTGAGCTGAATTACTAGTATATTAAAGTACACCATCCTTAAATCAGTCTTTTTTAAAAAATATATATATTTTGATTTTTTTACAGAGAGGAAGGGAGAGGGACAGAGAGTTAGAAACATCGATGAGAGAGAGACATCGATCAGCCGCCTCCTGCACTCCCCCTACTGGGGATGTGCCCGCAAGCAGGATACATGCCCTTGACCGGAATCGAACCCGGGACCTTTCAGTCCACAGGCCGATGCTCTATCCAGTGAGCCAAACCGGTTTCGGCCTTAATCAGTCTTAATAGGCCCAAATGGAATCAAAACAGCCTGACTTCTTCATGAGCTACCCCAAGACTGGTGAACATCAGCTCAGGCTCCCATTTCTATCCCAATTGTGCCACCTCTAGGCATCACCCTCCAATGCCTTCCCACTGCTCTTAGAGAAAATCTCCCACTTCTTCACTTTTTATGATCCCTCCCAGTGTGAATGATCCCTCCTAGTCGCTAACTGGTGTCTGAAGACTGTTGGTGGTCCGTGAGGTCTGAAAGGTTGGCGACTGCTGCTAGACACCACCTAGTATATGCATTAAAGCACCATATATCTGTGTGGTTTTCTGGATTCATCTGGGTCTCTTTCAGTAAATTATAAGCTCCTTGTGGGCAGGGACAAAGTATTCCCAGTGCTTGGTAGAGAGTGGGGACTCAAAATGTGTATAGAAGACGCTGGCCAGGTGGTTCAGTTGGTGGAAGTGTCATACACCAAAAGTTTGTGGGCTCAATTTCCTGTCAGGTTGTGGGTTCAAACTCTGATGGGATGTGTATAGGAGGCAACTATTCGATGTTTCTCTCACATGGATGTTTTTCTCTCCCCTTTCCTCTTTCTCTAAAATCAATAAACTTATCCTCAGTTGAGGATTTAAAAAAAATGTTTGTTGAAGAATGAATGCTTTCAGCCCCCCACAGTCGTTTCTATCAAATTCTTTAATATCATGCTTTCTGAGAGAATCTGACAAACTCTTACATACCAGTACACAAATGATCGATTTGGTTGAAATGTTGCTCTTCCCTTAAGCCAAAGAAATCGCTTTTCAATGCAGAGCAGGACAGAGGGGGAAAGATTTTGAGGGAACTGGGGAAAACTTACTGGCAAATCATATTGTGTGGAAGGACATCTACCCCAAGTTTGTGCTAAGCAGGTACTCCTGAATCAAGACAGAGCTCAGCATTCCTCCAGAGAAGGAAAAACCTGCAAGTGAACGGAAATGTTGCATTTTTCTCTAACAAACTTCCCCCTCCCCACTTTTAAGTTTTACTTATTCCTTGAAATTTTCTTTTTGTTTTTCTCTAAGATATGCCACTTCTCCTAGAACCTTTCCCTTTATTCCTAAATAGCAATTCTTTAATGTCAAATCTGGGGGGGGCAAGGTCTCATTTTTCAGCTGAAAATCAGACATTTTTCATGATAAGTGATGAGGAATAAATCAGTGAGGAAGCTTGATTTACTACATGGATCTCAGGACCCTTTGCTGAATCAAATGTACATGCAAAAGATGCATCCGCACTACCTTAGTGCAGGTTTCATACAAGATTATTCCACCTGCCACCCCTTTCTCCATACTCAGTGCTTTTCTTATCATCATTACAATGCTTTGGCCCAAGGTTCAAGAAGCGAAGAGGATCCTATTTCTTAAGTCTTACCAAGTTTCTCCATCTTTTTTTCTTCTGTTCCTTCTCCTCCTCCCATTTCCTCTTCTCCCACCTCCCGCTTTCCCTCCCACCTCTTTCCTCTTCACTATATTTTAATCATGATCATTATGGAGCTGTTGGAGGACTTAAAGGGGTAGCTCCTTTGTGTTTTAAGAGCTATCTTGGATGTTCATTTGCTCTTTAAAAGGAAAATATCTAACAGCCTACAGACCTTGACATATGTGTCATGAACTCTACTGCAGTGCTTCTCAAGCAATCTTGTGGCAAAGTCCACAGCTTTTTATTTTTAATTCTAATCTGCTGTGGATTTACCTTCTCTCAAATATGAATTACTAGAAAAATGAAATAAAAAAGACAACATACAAGCCCAGTTGTTATTATTAGGTTCAATAGGCATGAAATGACTGTCACGTTACTAAGTATCTAATGCTTGTTCTGAATTCCTGCACCTAACTGCTGCAGACCCATAACAAGTAGTTCCTTGACCAGCACTAGGCAGAGGACCACACTTTAAGTATTCTGCTCCAGCTAACCACAGCATCTTGTTTCTGCCTTACAGAATTTGGTTTAATAGATCAAAACTATCCATAAGTTCTCCATCTTAGCCTAAATCTAAACAAACGAACTCCATGCACCAAAGAGTAATCCTGCACATACACATACATTCACTCCAATGACAATACCATTTCACAGGGAGGTAACCGAAAGTAACCATTAAGTATGTGGACTCAACATTGACAAGTTGTAGCCACTGGAACCCATTTCCTATAAAATGTGGATGGCAAAAATACTACTTCTTCGAATTGTTAGGATGATTGTTAGGCATAATATACATGCAGCGCTTGGACAGTAGGCATTCAATAAATTTAGTTATTATTCTTTTTACTTGAGGGACTAGAGATCCCTGTTGCTTTGCTCAGCATTTTCATCTGCAAGAAGATGAACCTGTAGTTTACCTGGCAAGCCAAGGCCAGTCTCTCTTCCCCAGCATCTGGAAATACCTGCTGTCCCTTGGTGGAGGCAGAATCCTACCTGCCCCTTAGGACTGAAGTTCCCCTAGCTTAGTGAGAGGAACATCCCAACCACCTGCTTTTGCTGCCCTCTGCTGCTGCCATTAGGAATTACACCGAGCTGAATTTCTACTTTTGGAAGACTGGCAAAAATCTAACCTTAAGTGGAGGTAATTATCTGTATGTACTTTGTTTAGGATGTGATTAGATATCCTAGATTTTGTTTTTCACAGTGTCTCTAACATTGTAGCTTTGCATTTTTACATGACACACAATCTATAACTGCTTGTGGATATTGCCATCATACACAGATCTTGGTCACCTCAAGCTCAGTCTACTTCAATTGAAAACAGCAAGTTCTCAAACCTGCTCCATACTTGCTTCCTCCATATCCAAGATGTTCAAACCTGAAGCCTAAGGTAGCTGTGAGTCTCGTATTTTCTCATCTGCCCAAATTCTTCTCTTCCTCCCTCTGCGAGGTCTTCCTAGTACCTCCAAAGATGCCCTCCTGCCTCCAAGTCCCTCCCATTTCCAGGTCTCTGATCCGAGTCACCTCTCCACTGCCCACACTTGGTCCAAGCTCCTTTGACCTTCTACGTGTGACCTTCACTGCTCTGCAGCCTTATCTCACATGACACCCACACAGCTGCACAGGCCAGCTCCCCTTCCATACACACATAGCACTTCCTTAATGGATTAGTGGGTGCTGCTTCTTTTGTAAAAAAATACCCTCTTTTCTACAAAAATCCTTTACTTCTCAGCTCAAATGCTATTTCCTCCACAGTCTCATTTCTCACCACTCCAGGCAACAGTGTCTCTATGTCTAAACATTTTTTTTATTAATGTATTACATGTGTACATATCTTCCCATTACCTCCCTCACCCCACTTCCATACATGCTCCAACCCCCAGTGTCTTGTGTCCATCGGTTATGCTTATACGCATGCATACAAGTCCTTCGGTTGATCTCTTATCTACTCCACCTCTCCCTAACCTTCCCACTGTAATTTGACAGTCTGTTTGATGCTTTACTGCCTCTATATCTATCTTTTTGTTCATCAGCTTAAAATTTTCTTTATTATCCATGAATGAGTGAGATCATGTGGTATTTTTCTTTCATTGACTGGCTTATTTCACTTAGCATAATGCTCTCCAGTTCCATCCAGATTGCTGCAAATGGTAAGAATTCCTTCTTTTTTATGGCAGCATAGTATTCCATTATATAGATGTACCATAGTTTTCTGAACCAGTTACCTGCTGACAGGCACCTAGGCTGTTTCCAAATCTTTGCTATTGTAAATTGTGCTGCTATGAACATAGGGTGCATATATCCTTTCTGATTTGTGTTTCTAGTTTCTTAGGATATATTCCTAGGAGTGGGGTTACTGGGTCAAATGGGAGTTCCATTTTTAGTTTTTTGAGGAAACTCCATACTGTTCTCCACAGTGGCTGCACCAGTCTGCATTCCCACCAGCAGTGCACGAGGGTTCCTTTTTCTCTGCATCCTTGCCAACACTTGCCATTTGTTGATTTGTTGATGATTGCCATTCTGACAGGTGTGAGATGGTATCACATTGTTGTTTTGATTGCTTCTCTCGGATAATTAGTGACTTTGAGCATGTTTTCATGTATCTTTCTGTCTTCTTTTGAAAAGATTCTACTTAGGTCCATTGCCCATATTTTTTATTGGATCATTTATCTTTCTTGTATTCAGTTGTATAAGTTGCCTGTAGATATTGGAGATTAAACCTTTATCAGTGATAACATTTGCAAATATGTTCTCCCATACAGTGGGCTTTCTTATTGTTTTGTTGATGGTTTCTTTTGCTGTGAAAAAGCTTCTTATTTTGATGTAGTCCCATTTGTCTAAACATTTCTTAGGTACTTCACAGATTGCCCTTGTCAAATGCTTTGTTACCTGAGTAAATTCCTTTTTAAGTTTTTTCCTGACAAAATGTTGAAATTCTGAGAATTAAGATGATACAATTAAAAACAGTTTTTGGCTTTCTGCTTTTAACCATGATGCAGAACAAGAGCAGATTTATCTCTCACCTAAAACAAACAAAAAAAAAACTGGAGAAAATCTGTTGAACTATGGTTTTCAGGACACTGGATATCAGGCAATAAAAGACTGATTCCATGAATGGGAAACAAACGAGGCATGCCCATGACTCCTCCAGCTCTTGGCCTCCAGTGAGTTTCTAAGCTTTGCTTCAGGGATGCCATGTGGAGCCTGGTGGAATTGCTGAGCTGAGAAGAAATTGAGAGACAGGGAGATGATGGCTGGAGTTCATGGGGCAGAGTACTGGTGAGAACTGCCCAGAGAGCAGACCCAGACACTCACAGGATCCCCTTCAGGTTCTCAGCAGAGCACTGGTTAGTGCATGCAGGACAGGAAACAACCTGAAGCTGGGGAAAGAATCACCCAAAGGATCAGAGAGAACTCTGTTCAATGGGTTGGGGGAGAGTTAGTGCCTTTTCCTACAATCCAGACTAAGAAGTCTCATAGTTCATGGAGCCTCAGGTAGAGTACTCACTCAGATGGGTCTTGCCTCAGTAGTGAAGAATGATCAGCCCTGAAATAAACATGTCTCCGGTTCCACCTAGCAAATCTTAAAAGCAAGACCCAAAAGGATCAAGCTGTTTCTAAGTACCTGAGCAGCATTTCAGAACTAGGTTCACGAATATATTTACAGATACACAATTATATTCAACACCCAAAAAAGTAAACTTCACAAAGTCTGGCATTTAAAGAGAAAAAATTGCCAGGCATTTAAAGAGAAGAGAAGCTGAAACCAGTTTGGCTCAGTGCATAGAACGTTGGCCTGCAGACCGAGAGGTCCCGCGTTCGATTCCAGTCAAGGGCATTATCCTGGTTGCAGGCACATCCCCAGTGGGGGCGTGTAGGAGGCAGCTGATCGATGTCTCTCTCTCATCGATGTTTCTAACTCTCTATCCCTCTCCCTTCCTCTCTGTAAAAAATCAATAAAATATATTTTAAAAAAATAAAGACAGAAGAAAATATTACCCATAATGAGAAGAAAACTTAATCAATTCAAACTGATCCAGAACTGACACAGATGATAAAATTACCAAACAAGGACATTAATACAGTTATAACACAATTTCTTACATTAAAAAGCTAGAGGCATGAAAGTTATAAAAAAAGAACACACTTGAAACTCTAGTTTGAGACACACTGAATACTTTAAATAGATAGAATTTTATTTTAAAATTATATTTCAACAAAGGTGGAGAAAAATGACAGAACAAGTAGACAAAATCAGTAAAGATACAGAAGACTTAAATGATAGAATCAATGTGTACCAAATCCTAAATAACAGCAGGATGTATTTTAAGAATACCTGGGACATTTATTAAGATAAACTATTAAACAATTCTCAATAGCTTCAAAAGAATTCAACTCATAAGAAGTATATTTTCTAACCACAATGGAATTAAATTAAAAATCAAAAACAGGCCCTGTGGCTCAGTTGGTTGGAGCCTCATCCTGTACACGGTTGCTATTTCCATTCCTGGTCAGGGCAGGTTCAATCCTGAGTTTTAAAAACACCTTGCAGAGGTGTATTTTGCTGGCTCTCTCAGAGATCTGCAGCTCTCGAGCCCCTCTCTCTTACATGCACCCTGTTTGATCGCCACTGTGTTTGGAAATTTCACCTATTTTATAATTCTTTCACTGAAGATAGAGTTTTCATTTTGACCACCAGGATTTTTCTCTCATCAAATGTCTTTGAGAAGTGATTTGATATATCAATTCCCTGAATTTATATATGTATTCGCCAATCATGCTGTAATGGATTTTTTTTTACTATATTAATTTTAGTTACTACCGAAAATAAAGACAGTTGCCTTAGCCATAATCTCACTGGGTCTTCATTTCCTTATCTTTTGGAAAAGGAGGGACAAGATGTTGAAGTTAATGTTATTTGAAAATTTCCTATAACAAGTGAATTTAGTAATTGAAAGATGTAATACCATTTTTAAATATATTCTTCTGTTTCCATACCGTGAAATCTAGCTCTCTACACTGCACTTAATAAGATGGCTAACCTCTGAATCCTTTTTGACCTTGAGATTTGATGGACTAGCCATGATTATTTCCAAATTTAATAAGAACAATTAACCACTAGAGGGCAATCAGGTTCCAAGGTAGTAAGGAGTGTCTCAAGCCACAAATGGACAGCAAGTGCATTCACATGAAGTATACCTGTTGTAACCCACCCACCATTCTTGTGACATGTTTCTGTAAATGCTGACTCTGACTAATATGTAACTTGTAGATAGAGAGCATGTTTGTATAAGCATCCTGGGAACTAACTTCAAAGGATGCAGATTCCAACCTTCAAACATTCCAACGTGGGGAGATTTGTTGACCTTCAATTGTAGAACCAGGATGAAGTAGAACCAGGATGCCAAAAACCAAGGTGGCACATACCAGACCACTGCTTGACCAGTTTCCATATCCTTATCAGAGGAGACTCTGCTGGTTTTCTTGTAGAGAATTTTTCAATCCTCCCTTCCCACTTGTTGTTTCTTCTCTGTCCTTATAAAAACTTCTGCCTGCATGGAGATGTTAAGGTGGTCTTTGGGATGAAGGTCCCATGTTCTTAATCTGCCAGCACTTGAATAAACTTTTCCTTATATCAGCACCTGTCTCTTGACTTTGAAGCAACAGGAAGTTGAACCTAGGTTTGGTTTCACTGTGACTTTTAAAATTCTTATTTCAATTATATTTCATGAAAATGTTTCATGATTTCAGCTACAATTATGTCACCCAATTCTGATATGTTCATGTATGCTGGAGGGGATGGGTCATGTTTCCTGACACTGAGCAATTCCCAGACACCAGTTGGGTGTCCTACAATTTAACTCAATTCTTCTACCAGACAGACCATCAGATTACATACAGTAAGGGCTCTGTCCTACAAGACTGCTTCCCCACCCTCATTTCAGAATCCAACTACAAGTCCAGGTTGTCACCTGTGCTTCTAACCCACCTGTTTTAGATTATAGGTTCCAATGACTTCCTTATGTTTGATTAATTTGGTAGAATGGTTCACTGAACTCAGAGAAATATTTTACTTACTAGATTACCAATCCTATCTAATAAAAGAGTAATATACAAATTGACGGCACCTCTGCTATACCCACAAGCCACACCCACCGGCCATGCCCACCAGCCAATCAGAGCGAGTATGCAAATTAACCCAACCAAGATGGCTACGGCCACAGAGAGAGCAGGATGGAGAATTGGGTTGCCCCTGACATTGGAGGAAGCCAAGCTGGCCAGCAGGCCTCTGCTTAAGGCAACAAAGTTTCAATGGCTGCCACCACGGGAGCAGGCTTGGGTTCCCCTGAGGATGAAGGAAGCCAAGCTTCCTGGCACACCCAGGCCTCTGCATAAGGCAACAAAGTTTCAATGGCTGCTGCCTCAGAGCAAGCAGAAGGCTTGGCTCTGCTCCAGGCTACAAAGTTTCAATTGTAGAAGACAAATAAATCTCAGATACTAAGGCTTCTGCTTGGGTTGCTGGGGGGAATGGACAGCCTGCAAACCCCACAGGCCCCTCACCCAGGCCACCCCATGACCCAAGGGAACACCCACCCTGATCCAGGACACCCTTCAGGGCAAACCAGCTGGTCCCCACCCATGTAGCAGGCCTCTATCCTATCTAATAAGAGTAATATGCAGACTGACCATCACTTCAACACACAAGATGACTGCCCCATGTGGTCAAAAGATCCTGCCCCCATGTGGACATAAGATGGCCAGCAGGAGAGGGTAGTTGGGAGGGACCAGGCCTGCAAGGGAGGCAGTTGGGAGTGATCAAGCCTGCTGGGGAGGGCAGTTAGGGTTGACCAGGCCAGCAGAGGAGGGAACTTGGGGATGACTGGGCCTGCAGGGGAGGGCAGTTAGGGGTGACTAGGCTCATAGGGTAGGGCAATTAGGGGCAAACAGGCTTGCAGGAGAGCAGTTAGGCATCAATCAGGCTGGCAGGGGAATGGTTAGGGGGTAATCAGGCTGGCAGGCAGAAGTGGTTAGGAAGGCAGGCAGGTGAGCAGTTGGGAGCCAGCAGTCCTGGATTGTGAGAGGGATGTCCCACCGCCCGTTTAGGCCCGATCCAGGCAGGGCAGTCAGAGATCCCTCAAAGGGTTCCAGATTTGAGAGGGAGCAGGCTGGGCTTAAGGACACCCCCACCCCCATGTACGAATTTCATGAACCGGGTCTCCAGTAGATTATAAAAGGCTATAACTCAGGAATAGCAAGATGCAGGTGGGAGGGATACCTAGAGTAAGAGATGGAGAAAGGACTTTTGACCAAAATTGAGGTGGGGGAATAGGCCGTGTAGCTCTCTGGGGAAACAGCATTTCAGGCACAGTGAACAAACATGAGAGAGGAGCGTTCCTGGTAGTAGATAAGATTGAGATAAAAGGAGGCAGAGAACAGAAAGAGTTTGTCTTTTTACTCTGAGTGAAATGCAGAACCATCACAGGATTTTGAGCAGAGGAAACATTTTTTAAAGGGTCACTCTGGCTGCAGTGTCAGGAATAGTCTCCAAGAGACTTATCTCTTATAAAAACTTCCAAATATTCTATTTAACAGCTCACCAAAAAGCACAGACTACTATGCCATACAAAAAAAAAAAAAAAGGAAATAATACCTTTTGCAACAGTATGGATGGATCTAGAGAGTATTATGCTAAGTGAAATAAGCCTGTCAGAAAAGTACAAGTATCATATTATTTCACTCCTATGTTGAGTCTAATGAACAAAATAAATTAACAAACAAAAGAGAGACAGACTCACAGAGAATAGACTGATATCTGTCAGATGGGAGGGGAGTTGCAGGACTGAGTGAAAAAGGTGAAGGGATTAAGCCAAAAAGATAAACCAAAATTCATAGACAGGCAATAGTATGGTGATTACCAGAGGGAAAGAAGGGTGGGGAAAAGTAGGAGAGGGTAAAGGGAGGATAAATGTTAATGAGAGGAAACTTGACTTGGGGTGATGAATATAGTAAAATATACAAATGATGTATTATTGAATTATATACCTGAAACTTATACAATTTTATTTACCAATGTTACCCCAATAAATTAAATTTAAAAAAAGGCACAAATGAATCTAAACATCAAGTGAATAAAAAATCTAATGAACAGAATAAATTGGTGAATATAATAGAATCGGGGGCATAAAAAGGGAATGGACTGACAATTCTCAGGGGGAAAGGAGGGGAATGTAGGGAGAGACTGGACAAAAATCGTACACCTATGGATGAGGACAATGGCGAAGAGGTAAGTGCAGAAGTTGGAGTGGGACCTGCGTGGAACCAAGCGATGCGCTGGGTGGCCAATAAGAGGAACAATTGTAATAATCTGAACAATAAAGATTTATTAAATTAAAAAAAAACACCTGCTCAGGCAATACTGCTCAACTGCTCAGAGGAATATTTCAGAAGTAGTGCTAGTTGGTAATAAGGTAAGCAATAAAAAAAAAATTGAAAGTATTTCTAAACTTTAACAACCATGTTAAAGAGTAATTTTATGTCTGCTGAAGCCAATAAATCGGAACTTATATTTAGTATATTGTGTTTTTAAACTTCATTATTCATTTAACTTATTTTTACAGAGTTTTACTTGAGAGGCTGAATGTACAGTACTCTGACCCACCGCCTGAAGCAGCAACCTGTCTAGAAAAATCACCTCTATCTCTGATAATCAACCTGGGAAGGTAGCCTTCAATTCTCAGAAAGCCAGATTGCCAGCTTTAGTACCAACGCAGGAAGCTAAACAGTAACTTCTCTGACAGGTGGCCCAAATGGCCAGAACCAGATGAGTAACTCACAGCTGCTCTGATTGTTGTCCCTGCTTCCAATTTAGAACCAACCAGAGAAAGCCAGACATGGCTAGTCAATGACATAGAATGCCCTGCTTCTTCCCCATGCCCAAAGCCTCCAGTGAAGGCACACCTGAAGCCTTCCCTTCTTCCTCTCTTTCTTTTTAAAAATGTATTTCTATTGATTTCGGAAAGCAAGGGATGGAAACATCAATGATGATAGAGAATCATCTATCAGCTGCCTCCTGCACGCCCCACCCTGGGGATGGGGCTCGCAATCCGGACATGTGCCCGAACGGGGACTAGAACCCTGACCTCCTGGTTCGGAGGTCCAAGCTCAACCACTGAGCCAGGCTGGCTGGGTGCCGTCCTTTCTTTCCACGATCAACCGCTCCCACTCCTCTGTCAGCCTTGGAGTCTGCCAAAATGCAAGTGGCGGGATAGCAAACTCTGAGTAAAGTGCCTTTTCATTTGGGGTTGGTCTTCACTTATTTCCACATACCATAAAAAAGGAAAGAAAAGGAAAGAAAAACCAAAAGCAAAAACCAACAGGTCCTCCACCAGACAGCGTAGCGCAGTGAGTACCGACCTGGGGTCCTCATTACATTTTGAAAGGCCTCTTAGGAAGGCTAGGAAGGGGAGAGCACCCGGGCACGCACCGCGGAGACAGCGAGGACAAGTGGTCGCGAGATGCCCTGGTTAGGAGAGGGCCCGGGGAGCGAGGGGACGGGTGTATGGGGCAGGGAACACTGGCCACCTTCGCTCTCTCACGCGTCCGCCGCTGGGCGGTTCAGACCCCCCCGCACAGTCTGGGGGCAGCTTCTGCGCACGCTCTGCGCGCAAGCGCACTCTCAGACCGTCGCAAGCGCCGAGTGACGTCACGTCCGCCAAGGGCGGCGGCGGCGGCGGCGGCGGCGGCGGCTGGGGGCTGCATCCTGACTGGGCTGCGCCGGGTGCTGATACCCCGCTGTTTCCTCTGCCCCGCGGGCCCGCTAGTGCCGCCGGGATCCCCAGGCCGGCCCCCGCGTCGCCCGCCCGCCCGCCGGCCAGCGCCCCTGGCCTGGGTTTCCGCGGCCTCCCCCGGACCACTTGGTCTCCACCTGGGTTTCCATTACTAGAGGTGAAGCGCCGTGGAGATGGGAAGGGGTCTTAGGCCAGGTGTTGACTTTCCCGTCAGCTGCACGGTGGAGGGCAGGAATGCAATTTGCAGTATTTCCTCCAAAAGGACGCCTTTGCCGTGGTGCAGCCTGAGCCTGGTTTCTGTAGACCACATATTCGCATCGCCGTGTAGCTGTTTGGATGCTTTTTTTAAGTAAACCCCCAAATTCAATTAGGATTTTAATGCTTTGGAATTTTGTCCTTAAAGTAACATTTGGTCCCCAAAGTTCGGAATTTCTCATTTTAAGCGAATCCCAAGCTTTCCTGTGATTGCATTTACTCAGCATATCTTTTTTATAAGGGAGACCTTGGCTGTGTGGAACTCAACCGTCCTGTGCCAGAATTTCTGAAACCCGAGGATTAGGTTCTTTTTTGCACTCACACTTGAAGCATTTGGGTTGGGCAGTACAATACTTCTATGGAAAATGCATTACATCCACTATATTCTTAAAACAGCAACTTAATTTGACCTTTTCCTGACGACTTGCCATCAGTCCTATGAAGTTTATTGTGAAAGAACCCAAGACTCTTAAACTTTTTGAGTTCTGAAGACAGATCATAAATTGTTACTCTATCTCAAACTTTATGCCATCACTTACCAACCAGCTACTTTCCTGCCCCTCTTCAGGTTTATGATTTTATGCTGTTAAGCTTTATGGGTTTTGAATTTTGATAATTACCTTTGGTAGAATTGCATTTAAAGGAAAGCTAAGTGAGGAACTTGCAGCTTTTTACTTTTTATAGCTTAGTTTTTTTTCATTTTATAAAATGCCCATTTTAGAAAACACAACTAAGCAAAAGAAAATTTTAAATCATCTGGAATTTCACTACCTAAAGATAGCCATTGCTAACATTTCAGAATATAGTCTTAATTTTTTAGTGCATAGTTTTATAAAATAAGAACAGGATCATAGTGTATATGTTTGGTAACACCTTTTGTATGACAACTTATCTCCCTATTTCATTTTTTTCTTTGAAGGTGTGCTGGGTGCTCTCATAAGTAAAATAGGATCCCTAGGCCTTGAGCCTTGGTGCCATCTATTTTAGCAACTCAGAAGACACTCGTTTTATGTCTTGGTTTTTGGCCAAGGTGCATAGGTGAGGTGGTGGTAGAGTTGTGTGAAAGGAAAGATTTAATATTGAGTCCCATGCAAAGGCAGGCAGTATATTATATCAGATTCACTGAAAAGTTGGAGAAAATCACTGATAAGTTTTAATTCTTCGTTCTTTGTTTCTAAATTCCCTCCCCCCTTCTCCAAGAATGAAACATGACTGACGATTCTCAGAGAAACTTCCGTTCAGTATATTATGAGAAAGTGGGTTTTCGTGGAGTTGAAGAAAAGAAATCATTAGAAATTCTCCTAAAAGATGACCGTTTGGGTGAGTTTATAAGTAAAATTAAGCCTACTACTTCTCAGTCATCTTAAATGTTTGGAAATAAATGTTACCTGAAGGGGCAACATTTGTTACTTGATGTATTTTTTAGTGATAGGATGACCACAGAATGGTGTGTGTGTGTGTGTGTGTGTGTGTGTGTGTGTGTGAAGTTAAGGATTTTCCAAGTTTATATTTCCATTGAGGCAGAGTTAGATGATTTTGAAAGGTCTCTTAAGAACTCAATATTTTTTTCTCATATTAGACCTACATATTTTCTCGATTTTCAGAGGTGTCATCATAGCTTCTGGGTAATTTACAACAGCTCTTGCCATGATTTTCCTTTATGGAAATACTGGGACTGTATTATGTATTGACATTTTCGTTCCTTCCTGGCGAGTAATAATAAACCCTGTTCTGTGGTTGACTAAAGTAAAATAAACTGGACCATAGTTAAAAATAGTACTTTACATGCATACAGTGCTTTTAAAGTTTCAAAAACGTTTCCGACCTGATCTTTGATCCTGGCTAGACAATCTGTGCCTTAAGCATGTCATGTATTGTCATTCTCATTTGACAAGCAGGGGAATTTAGATCTAGGACCAGTTGCGTGTGCTTTCTGGGAAAATGTGAGATTTGAAGGCTCACTACGCCACTCACTTGCTGTTAACTCAGCCAAGTGACTTAACTGCTTTGAGCTTCAGCTTTTGCATCTTTAAAACAAGAACTAGCCAACCAGCTTGTAAGGAGTATTAAATGAAATAAATTCTATAAATAGTATCTACTGCTCATGTTATTGTAAATGTAGTAATATATGCAAAATGTATATTCTATTCTGTGAAACACTAATTGTTTTTAAATACCTAAAAACAAAGTAAGGTAAGTCAGTTGGTGGAACCTCTTTCTTACAATACTTTAACTTGTAAACAATGAAATGCACAGAAAGCATCTAACTATTGTGATTTTTCCTCCTTTAGATATTGAGAAACTTTGTACTTTTAGTCAAAGGTTTCCTCTCCCGTCCATGTACCGTGCATTGGTATGGAAGGTGCTTCTAGGTATGAGACCAAGAATTGGAAATTTATCTTCAAAAATGTTCATTTGTCATTGTTATCAGTCAGAAAAAGGAAGAGTTACTGAATATTGGGCCCAATCTTAGGAAACTGAGTTCCTGCTCACTATGATTACCTTTAAGGAGATAGCTTCAGTGGGAAAACATTAAATATTACTTCTGAGTTTCAGTTTATTAATGATAGAAGGGAAAGTAAAGTATGTTCCTGAGACAAGGTGTGGGAAGAAATAACTGGTCTAGGCTTTGCTCTCAACTGGGTAACCTTGAGAAAGACTTAGCTAGGCCTCATTTTTTGCTAAATTGACTTTTGGTTTTACCTCTCAATTTGTCATTCCTGTGATTCCTAGCTATAGATGTGTACTCATTAGAAGCCCAAATGAATTCAATTCCAGTGATGAGTGGCTAAAGAAGGAAAAGGGACCTTGCTCAGTGTCTGTGGAAGAAAAAAGAATATCAGGTTCCACAAGTGACTGACCTTATCCCTTTAGCCACGGTCTTTTTTTTCTTTAATTGCTGAGCCTGCTGAATATATGCTACCCTTCTTTTCTTTTTTAAAATTAAAAAAAAAAAAATTCCCTGGCCTGTGTGGCTCAGTTGGTTAGGTGTTGTCCTTGCACCAGGACATTGCAGGTTTGATTTCTAACCAGGGCACATGTATGGGGTGCTGGCTAGATCCTCAGTTCAAGGCGTGTGGGAGGCAAGTGATCAATGTCACACTCTCACATCGATGTTCCTCTCTCTCTTTCTGGAAATCGGTGGGCTATTGTTTAAAAAAAATTAAGAGTACTAGAATTTCCCTGTATCAGTATCCCAATTTTGTACCTGGGGAAAAGGATCGTGAGGCTAAGTAATTAGTCTAAGGCCTTATAGCCTGTCAGTGGCAAAGGTAGGATTTAAGTTCAGGTGTGTAGAGCCCATCTGAAGGTAGGATAGATTACAGACCTTGTCTTTACAAAATGTACTGTATTTTTAGGCCTTGGCAATTCTTAGTCCTAAGTCTGACTACAAAACATTTCAGAAAGCACTGCATAAGACTTTAGTTATGCATCTTTGTACTTATATTTCTAGTAGGTCACTGTGTAGTTAAAATTTAAAAAATTAGTGACAGCTCTTTTAATTTTTCCCCTAGCATTTTTCTTAAATCTTAGTATTTCATGTAGTCATCTAAATAAGGATGCTTTTTAGGTGGCAGTGTAGATATATCTATTTCTGTTGGGAAACACTATGTGTCTTATCCTATCTAAGAGAGAGAGAGAGAGAGAGAGAGATGCAAATTGACCCTCCAGCACACAAGATAGTTACCCCCATATGGATGCAAGATGTCCACTACAAGATGACCAGCAGGGGAGGGCATTTGGAAGGGACCAGGCCTGCAAGGGAGGGCAGTTGCGGGGGGGGGGGGGGCCCCGGGCCTGCAGGGGAGAGCAGTGAGGAGGGTCAAGGTCTGCAGGGGAGGGCAGTTGAGGGAGACCAGGCCTGCAAGGGAGGGCAGTTAGGGGCAAACAGGCTGGCAGTGGAGCAGTTAGGCATTAGTCAGGCTGGTTAGGGAGTGATTAGGCTGGCAGGCAGAAATGGTTATGGGCAATCAGGAAGGCAGGTAGGTTGGGAGCCAGCAGTCCAGGATTGTGAGAGGGATGTCTGACTGCCCATTTTGGCCCGATCCTAGTAGGGGTCCCAGATTGGAGAGGGTGCAGGCTGGGCTGAGGGACACACCCCCCTGCATGAATTTTGTGCACCAGGCCTCTAGTTAATTAATAATGCCAGTGGATTAATGAGAGAGGCACAGTTCTACTTTGTGACATTTCCCAAGTATCAGGCTATCTAGCTTATTCCACACCTGTGTTTGCCCACCTGTCTTTCTAAGTTAAATCTTTGTTGTTATTTTTGCAATAGAGGGTGGGGGTTTGGGGCTGCCACGCTGTGTAAGAGACAGACTAACTCTTCCTACATAGGCTGTGGATTACTCAGGGACCTTGTCATGCCCACTTCATGATATTATTTTAGGTAAGTATCAGAAAAAGACTTTCTAGGACTAGATCTTAGAAAACAAATGTGAGGTTTGACATGGAACATTGTGCTGCCTCTAGTAGTATGATAAGAATTTAATTACACCTATTTAATCTGTAACGTTTTAGTCTAAATTTGGAGGAAATTTTAGTGTATTTCTCTGACTTTTCTGGAAGCCTGGCACAGAGCCCCATAGTTAAAGTAAATAAAGATTTATGTCAGAAAAAAGAACATTTAAGCAAGTTTGGTTGTAGTATTAACATAGCATCATGTTAGCTAGAGTCCTTAAAACTCATCCAACTTTTGTTTCCTGGAATGTTCTTTAGAATACTGAATGTGTGGTGTTTTGTACCAAAGAGTGATCCATAGTTAGATGTACTTTCTAAGTGCTTTATGTATATAAACTAGATGCCCAGTGCACGAAATTCATGCATGGAGGGGGGTTCCCCTCAGCCCAACCTGCACCCTCTCCAATCTAGAATCCTCAGGAGTTGTCCAACTGCCAGTTTAGGCCTGATCCCAGGGATCAGGTCTAAACTGGCAGTCAGACATCCTTCTTACAATCCTGGACTGCTGACTCCTAATCGCTCACCTGCCTGCCTGCCTCATTGTCCCTAACTGCCCTCCGCCCTTGCTGGCTGATTGCCCCTCACTGCCTCTGTGTGCCGGCCTGGTTGCCCCCAACTGCCCCCCCACCAGCCTAGTTGCCCCTCACTGCCCCCCCAGCCAGCCTAATCACCCCCAACTGCACCCCCTCCACCGGCCTGGTTGCCCCTAACTGCCCACCCTGCTAGCCTGGTCACCTCTTACTGCCCCTCCCCCTCTGCCAGCCTAGTCACCCTCAACTGCCTCCCTCTACTGTACTGGCCTGGTCACCCCTAACTGCCCCCCTTGCTGGGCTGGTCACCTCCAACTGTCCCCTTCTGCCAGCCTGATTGCCCCCAACTGCCCCCCTCCACCGTCCTAGTTGTGCCTCACTGCCCCCTCCCGCACCAGTCTAATCGCCCCCAACTGACCCCCCGCCTGCCTGGTCACCCTCAACTGACCACCCCCCCTCCCCCCCCACCAGCCTTGTCATCCCTAACTGCCCACCCTACCAGCCTGGTAGCCTCTTATTGCCCCTACTGCCAGCCTAGTCACTCCCAATTGCCCCCCTCTACTGGTCTGGTTGCCCCTAACTGCCCCCCCTGCTGGCCTAGTTGCCACGCACAGCCCTGCCCCCCCTTCCCCCCCACCCTCCCCATGCCAGCCTGGTCATTCCACACAGCCTGCTTGCAGTCATTTGGTTGTCCCTCACTAACCCCCCTGCTGGTTTTCTGGTCTTAGGCAGTCATCTTGTGAAGGCGTGTGGGTCAATTTGCATATTACCTCTTTATTATATAGAATTTGTTATTCATCATGAAAACTGTATACTTTCTAAGTGCTTTATGTACTAGTCTATAGATTTTTTATTCATCACAACTGTTTGAGAAAGGTATTATGACTCCCATTTTTCTGCTGAAAAAGTGAAAGGAGATTAAATAATTTGCTAATGGTTAACCACCAGTTAATTGTAGAGCTAGAATTCAAACCTAGGAACTTTGACTTCATAGTCTGTGCTGCTATACCATTTGGTTAAGTTTAATGGGGCTGGAATAAATAAAGTAACATGTTTTTCTTTATAGCAAAATTTAGAGCCTTTAAAATTCATTGTCATCACTTTCCAAATCTGTTTGACTATGACACCCTTTTCTCATGAAGACTCTAGGAGCTAATGTCCTGTAAAGCACATTTGGTGAAATGGTTACCCCTCCATTGCCCATCCCTGACAGGTGAGGAAGCAAGGGCCCAGGCCGATGTTCCTCAGAGTCCTGCTGTTAGACCTTTTTTGTTCTTTGCACTCTGTTTTCTCCATGCCATTTTTTTGTAAAAAAACAAAAACAAAAACACGTGTTTCATGCTCCAAAGCTATCTTTAAGTGAGTTAATAAATATAAAATGGCATCAGAATGTATGATGGCATTGTCAGTGCAGATTAGAGATTTTTGTGGTCCTGAAGGTAGGATACATTGTGAGCAAGTTTTCATTGTTGAGGAGAGAAGGATTTGATGGGTAATTGGTGGTTCTGAGATAATGCTGCCATAACAGAATACTACAGATTGAGTAACTTAAACAATTTATATTCTCATGGTTTTGGGGGGACAGAAGCCAGTCCATAGCAGGGACCAAGTGGGAAAACTGGACATGGGCCTCCAGGAGCTCAGGGTGGTCCCAGGCTGCCAGCCATAATTGGATTAAATCATTATAATTGATATGGTTATTATCTTGAATTTAGATGACACACTTATTCAAAGCTTTATGATGCCATTTCATTTCTCTTTTATATCAATGATACAGTTGTCATTCAAATATTGAGGTTATTTAAAATTCTTTTATAGTGAGAATTTCTAAAAGAGAATCTATTTGGATCTATATGGTAAATACTTGTGTGAGCTTTAGTTTAATTTTGATGGGCGCTTTCTTCCAGGATTCTCTTTAATGGAAGAGGGATTTGGACTGGTGTCTCAATATTTTGCCCTTTATTCTTCTGGGTCTCTGTATAGGGATCCTGCCTCCACACCATGAGTCTCATGCCCAGGTGATGATGTATCGTAAGGGACAGTACTCAGATGTCCTTCATGCCCTGAAAGTCGTTCGCTTTGTCAGTGATGCCACACCTCAGGTTGAAGTCTTTCTCCGCATGTATCAGCTGGAATCTGGAAAGTTGCCTCGAAGTCCCTCCTTTCCACTGGTTAGTGATACTTTTGTTTCACATGTAGCTCAACTCTACACTGTCCCATCTTGCCAGCCTTTGATTGCATCATATGTTGCCTTAGAAATTTTCAATGGCTCCCCTTTGTCTATAGAATAAAAGCAACACACATCTTTCCTTGACATTCATCTGAGCCCATCTGCCTAATTATTTCAAATACTATGTTTTATTTTGAAGTAATTTCAAACTTACAGAAAAGTTTCAGGAATACTGTCAAGAACTCCCGTGTACTCTTTACCCATGTTCCCCAGTCATCTACAATTTTGAACATTTGCTTTGTCATTTTTCCTATATATGTATACACTAGAGGCCTGGTGCAAGAAATTTATGCACTGCAATTAGGAGTCAGCAGTCTCATGGCCAGCCTCACCCCTGATCAGCCCCCACCCAGATTGGGGTGGGTGGGCCAGACCCCATCTGTGCATGAATTCATGCACCAGGTCTCTAGTTTGAGAATAAGATGCAGACATGATATTGCATTACTTCAGATTCCTTTAGTGTATACTTCCTAAAGATAAGAACACTCCCCTATCTAACCAAGAAGTTGATACAATATAAATATCTAATCTTCACACTTCATTCACATTTGACCCAGTGTTCCAGTAATGCCCTTTATTAAAATAAACAGTAAAAGTTTTAATTCAAAATCTTTTCAAACTTTCCTATCAAACTTTTACCCACTAATTTTATGATTTATTGATTTCAAAATTTGTAATGTTTTAACTTCGTTTAGAAATCATTTTAAGCATAGAAAAAAAGTTGCAAAAATAGTCTAGTGTTCCCATATACCTTCATCTATTACCTCAAATGTTACATCTCACATATTATAGTATAATGATCAAAACCAGAAAATTAGCATTGACCCAACACTGTGAACTACTTGGTGGCCATTGCTGACATTGTGCTGATTGTCTCACTGATGTCCTTCTTCTGGCCCTGGATCTCGTCTGGGATCACCTTTATATTTATTTCCATGTCTTCTTAGTCCCCTTTAATCTGGGACAGTTCTTCTGTCTTTCTTTGTACAAATGTTCATAACCTTGACATTTTTTAAGAGTACTGGGCAGTAGAGCATTGCTCAGTTTGGGTTTTTCTGATGTTTCCTCATGATTAAAATCTGGTTTTGCATTTTTGCCAGAAGCATAATACTTAGTACTGTTGCTGCTAACTTTGATCACTTGGTTAAGGTGGTGTCTGCCAGCTTTCTCCAATGTAAAGTTACTATTTTTCCCATTATGAAATAAATAACTTCTGGGGAGAAAGTTTCATACTATGTAAATATCCAACCACTAATGATTTTTGCTTGAAATAATTTTTGCTAATTGCCAAAAAGTGATTTTCTGACTCCTTTTTCCTTTTGCATTTATAAGGAAGGTTTTCCCCTCTCCCTCGTTTATTTATTTATATTAGTATACTTTTATATCTTTTTGACAAGTCCCCGTCATTTTGAGCATTTTCTTACTTTCTGGTACAAAAAGATACAGTATTCCAAGTTCACCTTGTGCTTTCCCTGTTGTTGGACCTGAAATCTGCCACTCTCAACCCCATGGAGTGTGGTATTTAGAAACCAGGAATAGGACACTAGATACACTCAATGTTCCTAGTGTATCATCGCATCTAGGCTCTCTCAGCAGGTGCAAGGAAATATATGTGTGTATACACACATTCACATACACATTCACACACCTCTGTGTATGTATGTATCTATCTCAATATATTGAAAACCCTGAGTCCACACTAATACTTCCAAATACAATCCATTATCAAGTTTATTCTAGCCTTTACCCTTTCTGTCTTGTAAATTCTTCCTCTGACAGTTGCAAATACCCTCAGTATACTTACTTCTTTGCTTATTCCTCTATAACCGATCCTGCCAGCCACCTCTTGGCCCTGACACTCCTCAGCCTCAGCCCCACAGGCTCCAACCTGCTTGGTAAACTTTATCTTTGATAAACTCCTTATTCTAGTTACTTGGATTACTTGTTATCTGAAAAGGGAAGAAATGGGGAGGAGGAAGAATTCAGGCAAAGGAAGGATTATATGTCTTGAGCTTTGGCTATTTTAATGCAATTTGCAATTTATTTTAGGCACTTAGACAATTTTGGGGGTGAATTGTTCAAAATAGGGATTTGCCTGCAAAAACTGTACCATCTATAAAATTTATTCTATTCTTTTATTGCAGATTGCAACCTGCCACTCTAGTGATTTGAACTTTGAATTATTATTTCTTTTTTGAAGTTAATGGTTCCCATGGATGCCCATAGATCACCGTCTTTATAAGTATATTAAGAGAATGGCCCTGGAAATAATTGGAACTCTTAACAAAGTTCTTTAAATTTTGCTTATCATTGGCAAAGTGAAGTTGGTAGTACTGCACAAATTTTTAAAATACATGTCAAAGTAGGTTAGATTATTTATTAGTTCAAGAATGATAGGTTAATATACTATGTTAGTACAGTTTTGGAATATATTTAAAAATTTTTTCTTGAATATTTTATTGCATGTAATATATTTAAAATCATTTTTCTAGAAATATTGGTTATTGCATGTAACAGTATTATATTTAACATCGTTTTTCTTGGAAAAAAAAAAAGAAGGATAGGTTATGGTTGTCACCTCCTCTCTGCTCGGCATGTCCATTCTTCAAGCCTAGACACTTCTGCATCTTGGGCAGATGTGCTGTGAGTGTTTGCGTTGTGCTCTATGCCACATTTCCCTGATCACCAAGCCCCTCTCAGCCTCATTTTCCTTATCCATTAATGAGAATGTATGACAGTGCTTGGCACAGGGCCAGTAGCACCGTCAGTCAGGACATCTTTCCTCTCCCGGGCCACATTCAGGAACACCGAGCCCTGTGCCTGGTGCACAGTGCTAGTCCAAGAAAGGGGCTTCCTCCCTTTTCTTCTTCCTGTTCTCTCTTCCTCTGACAAGCTAGTTAATGGTTAGAAAAATGCATTTTCTACAATTCTGTTACTTGACACTTTATAGAATACGTATTAATAGGTTGAAAGAAGGCCTAAAATGAAGTACTTTTATTAGAATAAGAATTTTGATTTAACTTGGAACTTCTTAGGAGACTAGAAAGATACTTTTAGTTTCTTTTTTAACATTAAAATCACTGAACTCTTAAATCCTAGATGAAAATGTATTTTCATGTAAGATATGGTGTTTGGAAACAAAATTTTGAACAGGTTTTCAACAGATTTCACTTTTCATAAGATTTCTTTTGTTGAAGTTTCCTTGAGGGTTTACTTTCATGTTCTGAGTCATGACATGAAAGTTTGAGAAATGCCATTCTTCTGAATCCTAACATGCTGACTTGAGGGACATTTTAACATTTTAGGTGCTTAAAGATAGAACAAAATTCTAAAGGTCTATATGAACACTTTAAGATAAAGAAAATGCTTTCTTAGTCCTTTCCAAGCCAGTTAATTTTTGGAAATTGTCTTATTGACAAATGTCTCCAGTTATTGTATGTGCTATGTAGCACATTGTTTTGAAAGAAATGCTCCTCAACATTGAGTATGTTTTTGGGTGGAGAGAATCAGCACCTTCTGTTGTGCGCTGTTGGATGCTTTTATGGACAGCCTTGACGTTAGAAGCTGGAAAACCTCGGAGTGCAGTCCGAACCTGGGCGCTCATCACTAACACGCGTTTCCATAGATTTCTGTGGTCGCTCATTTTCACCTCCTCCTTGCTCCTCTCCTTAGTAAAGGACTGGGTGCTTTTTTGTTTCACTTTGACTTATTAATACAGCCTCTTCAAATTTTAGTGGGTAAATTTTCATTTTTATCAAAGAAATATTTATCCCTCTCTGCTCCCTTCCTCTTGAGATTTATTACTAATGTTTCAGAAGCCAGAAGATGAAGTGTTTCTTGCCATTGCTAAAGCCATGGAAGAGATGGTGGAAGATAGTGTTGACTGTTACTGGATCACCCGATGCTTTATGAACCAGATGAATAACAAGTACCGGGACTCTCTACCCCAATTGGTGAGGGATGCTTTTTTGGCTGTTGGTGGGGAGGGGAGGGGTGTGAGGGGAGTGAGCAGTGGTACTGGGAATCTTAGGGAAATACTCTAACCCAGTAGGCGGCAAACTGCAGCTCATGAGCCGCGGTTTGCCTGCTCTGTTGACTAATGAGTTTGCTGACCACTGCTGTAACCTCTTGGTGCTACTACAATTAGGAATAGACCCCTCTAGTAGGAGTCAGCACATGTTTTCTGTAAAAGGCCAGGTAGTAGCTTTCCAGCTTGGCGAGCCAGATTGTCTCTGTGTCTCTATTGCAGTCATTTAGCTCTGCTGTTGTCATACAGAAGCAGCTGTGGATACCACATAAAGGAAAGGTCATGGCTAGATTTGGCTGCTGCAGGTCACAGTGTGCCCATTCCTGCTCTATAGTATTCCTTATGCTGGTCTAGAATCCACTTGCTTTATCTAGAATTTTCCCTGTGTGTGAGGTAAGGTTTAAGTTTGGCTGCACATAATAGGCAAACCCTAAAACAGAAGCCTTATTGTTTTTTTTCCTGTAACTAGAAGTACAGAGGCAAGGCAGTTCAGTGCTGGTGCCCCAGCACCACGGTCTCAGTAGAGACACAGATTTCTACCTGCTGCAGGGTGCTCAGGTGCGATCCTTCTTCTTGGGCTCACCAGGTGGATGCTGCAGAAACAGTGGTGACATCTAGGCAGGCAACAAGAGCAAGTCGAAGAAAAAAGCACAGGAACACAAGGGGCAAGGCAGTCAGGCCTGTCCTTCTGTAACAGACTTTCCTTCTGCATGTCAGTCAGTGGAGAACAGTGTTGCCCGTCCCCGTCTGCTGTGGAGGCTGGGAAATGTGCTTTCATCCTGGGACCTCCCTTTAATATAGGATTCTGTCTGCTGTACTCTCACTTGGGAATCCAGAGAACCGATTGGTATTTACTTCATCTGCATAAGTCAGTGGGCCTTTGCCATTCTCTTTGTTATTTCTTTCCTTATTTCTCTCATTATAAAAATGAATCTGTCTTTTTTTAAAAAAAATAATTGAGTTGTTTTATTTGAAAGTTCTGTTGAAGCTGCCACTATGACTTGGGTTGCAGGGCCCGAGGAGGGGCACCACAGATGAGTCCTGTGGCTCATTGCTCCAAATGAGTCAGTCAGCAGGGCAGCTGGTCATGCCTTCAGCTTTGGAGAGCACTGTACAAGAGAGGGTTTTAAATATTTAAATTAAGTAAAATATGATTTTTAGAATCTTAAAAATTAATTCATTTAGTTTATTACAATGAAAATAATTTAAGCATGGCATTGGAATATCTGTAAATATAATGTTGCCTCATTAAATCAGTATGTCCACATTATTTCATGATTTAATTAGCCTTCTTATTGGAGTAAATTCAGTAACATTTTGAAAGATTCTTTAAAAAAAAATTCATCTTTTGCCGAGACTGGTTTGGCTCAGTGGATAGAGCGTCGGCCTGCGGACTGAAAGGTCCCAGGTTCGATTCCGGTCGGGGGCATGTACCTTGGTTGCAGGCACATCTCCAGTGTGGGGCTTGCAGGAGGCAGCTGATCGATGTCTCTCTCTCATCGATGTTTCTGACTTTCTATCCCTCTCCCTTCCTCTCTGTAAAAAATCAATAAAATATATTTTTTAAAAAATTCATCTTTTATTTTTGGTAACAAAAGTAACAGACAAATATCTTCTTTTTTTTTCTTTTATTAAATCTTTATTATTCAGATTATTACATTTGTTTCTCTTTTTTCCCCTCCATAGCTCCCCTCCACCCGGCTCCCACCCCTCCTTCTACCCTTACCTCCCTCCCATTGACCTCATCCATAGCTGTATGATTTTTGTCCAGTCTCTCCCTGTACACCCCTCACTCCTTTCCCCCTGAAAATTATCAGTCCACTCCCTTTCTGTGCTCCTTATTCTATTATATTCACTAGTTTATTCTGTTGATCAAATTTTTAATTCACTTAATTTTTAGATTCACTTGTTGATAGATACGTATTTGTTGTTCATAATTTTTTATCTTTTACCTTTTTCTTTTTCCTCTTCTAAAGAGTACCTTTTAGCATTTCATATAATACTGGTTTGGAGTTGATGAACTCCTTTAGCTTTTTCTTCTCTGTGAAGCTCTTTATCTGCCCTTCAATTCTGAATGATAGCTTTACTGGATAGAGTATTCTTGGTTGCAGGTTCTTGCTATTCATCACATTGAATATTTCTTGCCACTCCCGTCTGGCCTGCATCATTTCTGTTGAGAAATCAGCTGACAATTGTATGGGTGCTCCCTTGTAGGTAATTAGCTGTTTGTCTTTTGCGTTGGTATTTTAATTATGATGTGTCTTGTTGTAGTCCTCTTTGGATTCCTTTTATGTGGGGTTCTGTGTGCTTCCTGGACTTGTAAGTCTATTTCTTTTACCAGATCTGGGAAGTTTTCAGTCATTATTTCTTTAAATGGGTTTTCAGTATCTTGCTCTCTCTCTTCTTCTGGCACCCCCACAATTCTGATGTTGGTACGCTTGAAGCTGTCCCAGAGGCTCCTTACATTATCTTCACATTTTTGGATTCTTTTATCTTCTTGCTTTTCCAGTTGAGTGTTTTCTGATTCTTTATATTTCAAATTTTTGACTCGATTCTTGCCTTCCTCTAGTCTGCTGTTAGGTCTCTGTATAATATTTTTTATTTCAGTCAGTGTATGTTTAATTTCTAGTTGGTCCTTTTCCATCTCTGGTTGGTTCTTTTTCATCTCTAGTTGGTTCTTTTTTATCTCCTCTTGGGTCTCGCTAACTTTATCCATCTTTTCTATGATATTCTTGAAAAACCTTATAACTGTGGTTTTGAACTCTATATCCAGTTGTTTGTTTTCCTCCAATTCTTTTGTTTGTGATCTTTTCCTTTGTCTCGGCATTTTCACTATGCCAGGAGAACTTGTGTGTTGGATTCAGCCTTATGATACAAGACTTGCAAAACTGCAACAGCCTCTCTGTTGTGGTTGGGAGGGGTGGAGTCTCAGGGCTTAATGGACCACCTTGCCTTCCAGTCGGCCCCACCCTCCATGGTCCCTGAGTCTCACGTGACTGAGTAATCGCTGGAGCGATACCTGTGTGTGTGTGTGCGCGCGCACGCGCGCACGTGCGCGCGTTTTTGCAGTGCCTCTAAACTGCTGCTTTTCCGGCTCCCCTGCGCTCCGGGACCATATGAATCTGGGTCCCCAGGGTTTTGCCCGAAACTGGGGTTTAGTGGAATTAGAAATGGTGCAGTTAGAAGTGGCCCACTTGTGAAAGCCAGTGGCACAATCTGCAGTCCGTCTTCTGTGCGCAGTGCTGTGCGCTCCGCCCGATTTCTGCCCCCCCTAAATTTACGTGTACTTCTCCCTTTTCACAGTATGGGTTTCGGCTAGACCTGGGGTTTAGTGTCCTAGGATAAGGGGTTCAATGCCATTGGGAGTCTCCATCTCCCTCCCGCCAGAGAAAGCCACCTGCTCTCTTCATGCGCGCCTCTCCGTACCTCAGCTTTTTGTAGCTCCTCTGTGTCTCTGTGAGCCCCTCTCTTTTTTTCTAATTGTAGAATTTCCACTCAGCCAGCTTTCCTGTGGTTCTGGATGATGTCTGTTCTGTCTTTTAACTGTAGTTTTGAAATTGTTGTGCGAGGCAGCAGTGTAGGTGTTTACCTATGCCGCCATCTTGGATTCCTCCCAAATATATATATATATATATATATTTTTTAAATATGTTTTATTGATGTTTTACAGAGAGGAAGGGAGAGGGATAGAAAGTCAGAAACATCGATGAGAGAGAGACATCAATCAGCCGCCTCCTGCATGCCCCCTACTCGGGATGCGCCCGCAACCAAGGTACATGCCCCTGACCAGAATCGAACCTGGGATCTTTCAGTCCACAGGCCGATGTTCTATCCACTGAGCCAAACCAGTCTCGGCCCAAATATATTCTTGAAGTATTAAACAATACAAATGAATCCTGTGTTCCCATAGATATGTGACACAGTACCTCCTCATCCCCCATTTTCTAAGAAATAAACCCTGTTATCAGTTTTATATGTATTCTTCTAAACTATTTTGTGTACATTAGGATGGGTGTGTGTGTGTATGCATGTGTGCATATACACACATGATATATATTTTTACACATATAATATATGTAAAAACATAAATATTACCCACTGCTCATATAACCCTGCAATTTATTTATTTAAATATGTTTTTATTATTGATGTTTAGCAACAGAGGAAGGGAAAGAGAGAGAGAAACATTGATGTGAGAAGGTAACATGTCAGCTGCCTCCCGCATGCCCCCTACTGCAGATCGAGGGCTCTATCCAGGCATGTGCTCTGACAGATAATTGAACCTGTGATCTCTTGGTGCGTGGGATGATGCTTAGCCAACTCAGCCACATGTGGGCCAAGGCCTACACTTTATTTTTAATTTAATGTCTTGGAGGCTTTCCAAGTTAGTACAGATAGATCTGCAGTTTTCAGCTCTGAATTCCTATTAGTACCATATGGGAGTTTTTAAAAATTTCCTCTATGCAGACCAATTAAGCCAGAACCTCTAGAGTGGAACCCCAGAATTGTAATTTTTCAAAAGCTCCAGGTGATTTTGAAGTTTAGCTCAGGTTGGAGCTACTCATTTAGAACCATATGTTGTTGTTTTTTTTTATGTCCTTGTAGTATTTCTTGTTAAGAATTTGCCATAATTTACCGTAAGAAGTCTATTCTGACCTTCAACATGCCCTTGTCCATGTTCCTTTGTGTATGTCTGTGCTTATTTCTCTAGGAGGGGTTACTTATAAAGGGAGCGTGCACTTGAAGGAGAGACATATTTAAAATTGTAACTGCCAGGTTGCTCACTAGACCATTTTTGCTTCCTCCAAGAGATTATGAGATTTCCTGTTTTCCACTCCATTGACAGTACTTGATAGTATCTATCTCTTAAATTTTTGTTAATCTGATAGTGAAATGGTACCCATTTTAATATGCATATCTTCATTTTCTAGTGAAGTTGAGCAGCTTTAAATATCTACTGGTCATTTTTATTAACTCACTTTTTTATTACATTGTTTGGATCATTTTTCCTTTGTAAGAGTTAACTATAACTCTGGATGTTTATCCTTTGTCTGTTACACATGTTGAAAATATTTTCTCACTGTCTGTTGTACAAAGATTTTAAGTTTTGATACAGTTGGATTTGTCAATATTTTTTTTATTGTATTACATGTATACATATCTCCCCATTGCCCCCCCCCCCAGGCATACTCTACCCCTCAGTGTTTATGTTCATTGGTTATGCTTACTTGCATGCATACAAGTCCTGTGGTTGATCTCTTATCTACCCCACCTCTCCTTAAAGTTCCTGCTGTAATTTGACAGTCTGTTTGATGCTTTACTGCTTCTGTGTCTATCCTTTTGTTCATCAGTTTATAATGTTCTTTATTATCCACAAATGAGTGAGAACATGTGATGTTTCTCCTTCATTATTTCTCTCTCTTTTTTTTTTTTGTATCTTATTTAGGAAGCTCTTTCTAACATCAAAATTAAAATTTTTTTTTTTTAGTTGCCCTTAGTAAGAAATTTTCTTGTTTTTTTTTTTTTTTAAATGCTGGCATTGTACAAAAATAATTGACAGGTTTATTTATATTGTTATGAAGTTGAACTGTTGAAACTTGTTGACTGAAACATTTGACTTGCTTTAATGCTTTTATGTCTCCACATTTATATTATAAAAACTCACACACAAATGAAAGTGGGAAAACTGTTTTGCTTGTACTGCAACCCAAGTGTCTGGCATGGGCCCTAAGCATACAGTAGGGGCTTGCTGAGTAGCTGCTGGACGAACAGATGAATGAGTGAGTGGATGAATGGATGGTTGGGTAGATGGGTGGGTAGGTATCTAAGTTTAATATAAATTCCTCTCAGTAGTTAAGTCTCTTTTTGGTCAGGTTTTGCCTTTTATTGATGAGGTATGCTTTATTTTCTCCATAAAGTAAGAATTTAGGGTCATAGAAACATTGTAAATAACCTAAAACTATTATATGTAAAATATAATAATCACATCCACCATTTGATAAGTACTAAAATTTCAGGTAATATAAACGTTATCTCCTTCCACTAAAAAAAAAAAAAGCATAAAATATATAATTTCTGTTTACCCTCTTCCTTAGAATTAGCAGTGGCATATGATACCCATTTTTCTTCATCCTGCTGTTTTCACTTGCTATATATAGGAAATCATGCCACAATAGTATAGAGAGACATTCCTTATTCTTTCTCAGGGCTGCATACTACTCCATTGTGTGTATATATGCTTGTTTATTCAACTCATCCTCTATTATCGGCTATTTGGGATGTTTCCTGTTTTAGTATGATACAGTTATAGATCAGCAGTCAGCAACTGGTGGTCCAGGGACCACGGGTGATCCATGAGGTCCTTAAGGTTGGTGACTGCTATTATAGATAATAGTTTTGTGTGTACATCTTTTCATATATCTGCCAGTATCCTTTGGGATAGATTCCCTAGAAATGGATTGACTGATCAAAGGGCAATACATATGTTACTTTGCTAGACCAGTAGTCGGCAAACTGTGACTCGTGAGCCACAGTTAAGGCTTGCAAGCCTCGGTTTGTCTCTCTGTTGACTAATGAGTTTGCCGACCACTGTTCTAGTTCTTCATACAGGTCTTTTACAATACAAGGCATGTTAGATGCATACTACTTCCATAACATCCTAAGTATAAACTAACTCAGTGGTTGGCAAACTCATTTGTCTGTTGATTTTGGTTCGCGAGCCGCAGTTTCCCAACCACTGTGCTAGACACATTCATATTCCTCTTCATAAAGCTTACACTCTTTGCATCCTTATGACTAATGGATGAGAGTGCCTCTTTCCCACAGCCTTGCCAACATGGTGTGCAATTCTTGCCATTCTGATAGGTGACAAACAATATACCTTAGTGTAGTTTTAGGTTGCATTTCTTTTATTAACAGCATGGAGTATCTTTTCATATGGGTAAGAGCCATTCGCATTTTTTTCTATATAATTTGTGGCTTTTTTCTTTTCTATTTTTAGAAGTTCTCTTTATTTAGGATATTCATCCTTTAAGGTTGTTTGTTAATCTGGGAAAATGCCCACAATATGTTGAATACAAAGAGCAAAATGCTGAATTTTATATTCAAGGTGAGTTCAACTGATAAAAGAAAAGTGTGTATGGAATGTATATAGGAAAACTATTGAATGCTGTACAACCTAAATATTTTCACTAGTTATCTTTGGGTACTGTGATTATAAGTGATTGTTATGTCCTTCTTTATTCTCTCCTGTATTTTCCTTATTTTTGTTTTGTTTTATTAATCCTCACCCAAGGATATCTTTCCATTGATCTTTAGAGAGAGTGGAAGGGAGGGGGAGAGACAGAAAGAGAGAAACATTAATGTGAGACTCATATAGACTGGGGCCTGGGATTGAGCCTGCCCTTGACTGGAATTGGATGGATCCTTCAGTCCACAGTTCTAACTGCTGAGCCAAACTGGTTAGGGCTATTCTCCCCTGTATGTTCAGGATTTCTTATAATAAGCATATTATAAATTAGGAAACATACTTTAGGAGAATTTAAGACTAGCTAAAAGATGTACATTGAGTTATCAAGATTGATTAATACATTTCAAAATTTCATTTAATTCCAATATTTATTCACTCAGTAATTGTATATTGAGTACTTATAATGCCAAGTAATGTTCTAGATACTTGAGAACTAGCTGTGAGCAAAACAGATACAGCCCCTGCCCTCACTGAGCTTAAGGAAAAAGACAATAAATAGTTTTGGATCTTCACTCATCTGTATTTTGTTATTTGTATTGTCTTTTGGAAGAAATTTTCTTTGCTGTGAGACATAATATATAAATGTGTTTGTGTGTGTTTTCACTCATGTCACTTCGTGGAAAAAGCATACCTACATGCCACTGGCAGGACCTATCAAAATTCTAGAATAGAGTTTCAGAGGTGAAAGGCTAGAGCAGGAGCCCTTTGGCAATTTGTACTTAGAGAAAAGCTCCTGGTTTAGGGAGCTGCGTAGGGTGTTCTTGAGAAGCTCTAGGAAATGTTAAGTAGGAGAGGTAAGGTGGATAAATAGAAAAGGTTAGAGATCATCTGAATGAGAGAGGGGAGAACTGGATCAGATAAGACGTGGGTCCACTGGGTGAACTCCTGTGCATTCTGTGGGCCAGCTAAAGCCAGAGTCAGGATTCCCAGCTGGGTGTGCCCGTATCCTTTGTTTATCCCCATCTTGGCTCTATTACAGTGTGTTCCAGTTACCTCTTTCCTGGGCTCCATAAGCTCCTCGAAGGCAGGGACATGACCTTATCTTTTCTTTTATTCCCTGTATGTAGCAGTGTCTGGTTATAATGGACACAGCGGGGTCTTGAGTTACCTCTTTGGTAGAAGCGTAGAGATGCAGGTATTTAGTACAATAAACATTTGCATGTACTTGGTGATAAGGTTGTGCTTTTCCAGATAGGGAGTATAGACATTAGGGTTTAGCCCTTCAGTCCATTTGTAGCCAGTGGACCTTAAATAGAGCAGCATGGGCCAGCGAATGGGGCCTGGGCTGGGGAGCCGGCTTTGTTAGCTATAGAGTTGGCTGCTGCTCAGCCTTATGTGGGAGAGGCTACCAAACCAGGCACTGTGTTTCCCCTGCAGTATTCCCCTGATGACTGAGAGTTATCGCACATATTTTTTTGGGTACAGACCTCCTTCTCTGGACATTCCTGGTGGCTGAACCTCCTTGGCATGGTGCACAGTGGCACTCAGCACTTGTGTGGTCAGTGACCCATGGGCCCTTTTCATCTCCAACTCTTTTTTTGATTCTAGTTCTTGCTCCCACTTCATTCCCATTCTATTTCTCTGGTCCTCTTTCTCCTTCTCCCCCTTTTCCTAGAGCAGCCAGGAATATCTAGATCCTTTCTAAGCTCCCCAGAACAATTGAATTTTGCTTTGGACTTTTGCCTTAGGCCAGTGGTTGGCAAACTTATTAGTCAACAGAGAGGCAAACCGAGGCTCGCAAGCAGCATGTTGCTCGCAAACTGGTTTGCTGACTACTGCTTTAGGCCGTTAATTCTGGTTAGGGCAATTAATATTAGAGTGACCAGGTGTTCACTTGCCTCGGACTGTTCTGGGAAACCCCTCAGTCCGATTGGTAGTTACTCCGGATATGCTGACTTGGGAAGCACTGCATCACCAGTGACTTGGATAATTCTGAAATTTTAGTTCCTAGCACTTCCTTGCATTCATCATGTACGTTTTTTCTTCGTAGGCTGTAAGAGTGGGTAATGTTATGTCACGGGAAGTGACTGATCTCTTCCTGTTTCATCACTAGCCAAAGGCTTTTGAACAGTACTTGAATCTGGAGGACAGCAGGCTGCTGAGTCACCTGAAGATGTGTTCTGCAGTGTCCAGACTGCCTTATGATCTCTGGTTCAAGAGGTGCTTCGCAGGGTGCTTGCCCGAATCCAGTTTGCAGAGGCAAGTTTTTCTTTCAAACATACTGAAGCTGGAGTCAGAGAATCCTGGTTTTCATGTGATCATTCCTCACAATATAAATGTACTCTAGAACAACACAGTAATTTAGAGCTAACTTCTCTAGTAGCTAACATAACACGTGATTCTGTTTGTTACATATAATAATAATAATATTAATTTAATAGTAACAAATTTATTACAAATATTAGAATACTGTATACAATTATAAAACTTGGGGGCCTCAATATGTGAGATGATGTATAATACTTACATTGGAAACCATCTCCAGGAGTTTATAATGGCACAGCCTTTTCTTTTTCAGGAGTGTGGTGAATCCTAATCAAGAGAAAATATTGGTACTTTTTAGTTTCATCATGACATCGTGAAAGTGGCTGAAGGCAGTCAAGATTTGAGACTCAAACAAGTGTCCCTAAGTTTAATGAAAGCACTAGTTTCAGACATGTTGTAACGGTTATTTTGGAGGTCTGGCCCTTCTTCTCCACGGCATTAGTTATACTGTTAACTGCAAAGAGAGGGAACACTGAAAGTGTTACAGGACAATACATAACTAAGCATAGAGTGCAGTACCAACTTTAAGAGTTGTAGGAATTATCAGACTAATTATTTTAGAGTGATTGCAGATCAGTAACTAGCTCCTTACACCTGTGGAGAAGTTGAAGGAATTTGAACCACTGGAAAATGCTATTGAATTTATCTCATGTTGTATGCTTCTTTTATTTTTCCTTAATGTGTTATGATTATATTAGCATTACAAAATATTGTAAAAGCTAAGCTTTGGTTTAGGATTCCCTTGCCTCCTTGAAGCTGTCAGTGTGAAACATTAGGGAATAGGCATTGGGTAGATTGCTAGTAGAGCAAATACTTTTCAGTGACCATTCCTTTCAAATGACTGATATATTTTGTTGTTTTTTGATGATTTCATTATGACTCTTCTGTGAAGCTTATACTTAAAAAGGAATGATTTGATTTAACTTTGTAATTTGAGATGTCTAGGTAAACAAATGTTTACCTCACATAATTTGATTGTACACCTCTTCATTTTTGTAGGGTTTGGGATAAAGTTGTAAGTGGATCCTGTAAGATCCTAGTTTTTGTAGCAGTGGAAATTTTATTAACCTTTAAACTAAAAGTAATGGCATTGAACAATTCAGAGAAGATAACAAAGTTTCTAGAAAATGTAAGTATGCTTCATTTTATTTCATTTTGAATCTAGAAAGGAAGTCTGTTTAGCAAGCCGGATTTTCCTATTCATTAAATTATTTCAGGGAAATAACACAGTATATTTTTACATTATAAGCAACAGATTTCCTCTTAAAACCATTGTTCAGTGGATTGAAGTTTGCGTCCTCTGTTTGGGGGACGCTGGCCTGAGCAGCAAGACTGTCACTGTGACTGTGTGCACTCTGCCTGATGGGGCTGCTTCGAGGCCTGTGAGGACAGGGAGAGGTGAGAGCTGTCACTTTAGGATGACTCATCCTCACTAATGGAAGAGGACACCTGGTGTTTGGGGGATTTTGTAAGCCCTTTCATTTCTGTTACCATCACTGTTGGAATACCAATTGGGTTTGTTAATGTGCTTAAGTATAAACTTAGTGGGTGTTGGGAAAGGTCTAAAGCAGTGGTCGGCAAACTTCGGCTTGCGAGCCACATGCAGCTCTTTGGCCCTTTGAGTTTTTAGCAACAGCCAGCTTAGGAGTACCCTAATTAAGTTAATATCAATGTATCTACCTATATAGTTTAAGTTTAAAAAATTTGGCTCTCAAAAGAAATTTCAATCATTGTACTGTTGATATTTGGCTCTGTTGACTAATGAGTTTGCCAACTATTGTTCTAAAGGAATCAGCTTCTCCCTCTGTGTATCTCAGAATACCTTTAACCAGGCAAGAGGCAGACGTAAGGAGGCTTATTATGGCTGGAGGAATTTCACTGGATCCAAAATCTGTTCTTTTATTTTTATCAGTCAGTATTACCATTTGAACACTGGTCTGGTAAATGATAAGTACTGCAGGAATGTGTGTCGAATAAATTACTCACATTATAATAATTAATGGCTAATAGTGCCAGGGCTGTGGTAATTTTTTTAAAATATATTTTATTGATTTTTTACAGAGAGGAAGGGAGAGGGATAGAGAGTTAGAAACATCGATGAGAGAGAGACATCGATCAGCTGCCTCCTGCACGCCCCCTACTGGGGATGTGCCCGAAACCAGGATACATGCCCTTGACTGGAATCGAACCTGGGACCTTTCAGTCCGCAGGCCAACACTATCTACTGAGCCAAATCGGTTTCGGTGTAAATTTTTTTCATAGATTATTTTATGTAATCCTGTAACAGCCCTATAGAGTGGGCCTACCATCTGTCCCATTTTAGGGATGGGACCTGAACCCACAGAGTGTAGGTAATCTGCCCACGTACACACAGCTTAGTGGGCAGTGCAGGGTTTGAGCCAGGCTGTCTGAGTTCCTAGCATGTCCTCAGGTGGCCTGTAAAACAAAGATCCCAGCAGCAGCCTTTTATGCGATCACTTTCTGGAAACCAGTGAGAACTCCTTTGGAAGTAAGGTTTATGCACAATGAGAGGGAGAGGCTGAAGTTATAAGCACTGAAACCTCATGAAAACTGGTTTGCTTGTTCACAGATTCCTCAGGACAGCTCAGATGCCATTGTGAGCAAGGCCATCGACTTGTGGCACAAACACTGTGGGACCCCAGTACATTCAGCCTGAATGCCATGGACAGCCCTCCTGGCCTGCACTAAATGTTCTTTGTGGGACTGGTCTAAGCTGATTGAAACAGGATTCTTGCTTTGGTACTCAAAGTGCATTTTTTTTTAACAGTAAAATTATATAATTAAGATGCCTGAGATGCTGTGCTGTGGAGCAGTATCTTTTGGTTACACAGATGTAAAAGTTCCACTCTGAATACAATTTAGAGGTTGTTGGAGTTTGTAAGCAGTTCAGTGGACGTAGGGAGGTGGTGGTGTGGGGAGTGCTTTAACAAGCAATGCATGACCACACCCTGCCCTGCTTCTCCCTAATTAGCACCAAGCCAGTGACCTGCTAAGGTCTATTTCTGGAATAAAGAATAACTTCCTTTTGTTCACAACTCTTGAGTTGGTTTTTGTTGATGTAGCACTTGTTTAAATCTAAGCTGACTGCTTTCTGAGGCTTCATTTTGCTAAGTAGATTTAAATGAAGGACTTGCATTTTTTTTCTCTTTGTCCCATTTGTAATGAAACAGATTGAACAAAATATGTCTAAATTTTCCTCTCAGGAGAGAGAATATTTGTTGCTATTTTGCTGGCCTCATGTTTTTCCCTGATGGGTCATTAAGTATTGGGTGGGCTTCGGGGAGCACTGTCACCCGGAATAGGAGTGGGGGGAACAGCAGGTTCTTGTTAATAGCTGATGACCCAGGTCCTGTGGTGCCACATAATGGCAGCTGTTCACTGGACAGTGGCAGGATCTGGGACTGTGTTTAAGACTCATTCAGCTATCAGACATGCAGGAGCCTGAATGGAGAGATGGATTCCTCACCCCACCCCACCCAAAAGAAGAGGGAGACCATGCATTTATGGAGTTATAAATCTGAGCAATCAGTCCTCCTCAATGTGTGAAATAACTGTCAAAAATGAGTTCAGAGCAGCTTGACTTATTAACCAGTGTGTCTTTCTGAATAGTAGCATAACTAAGAGTATTTCAGGTGTTTTTTTTTTTTAATATATTTTATTGATTTTTTTACAGAGAGGAAGAGAGAGGGATAGAGTGTTAGAAACATTGATGAGAGAGAGACATCGATCAGCTGCCTCCTGCACACCCCCCACTGGAGATATGCCTACAACCAAGGTACATGCCCTTGACTGGAATCGAACCTGGGACCTTTCAGTCCGCAGGCCAGTGCTCTGTCCACTGAGCCAAACCGGTTTTGGTGTGTTTTTTTTTTATTAGTTTGTTTTTTAACTTTAATTTGGGGATATGTTTTTATTGATTTGAGAGAGAGAGAAACATTGATTGATTGCCTCCCATACGCACTCTTACCGGGGATCAGACCTGAAACCCGTGTATATGCCCTGACTGAGAATCGAACCCATGACTTTCGGTATACAGGATGATGCTCCAGTCAACTCAGCCACCTGGCCAGGGCCTAAGAGTATTTAATTTTTTAAAGCAACAATAAAGAAATACACTCAGATTGGGGGACATCTGTAATACAATCAACAATTAAGTTAAATTAAAAAAAGAAATATGCCTTCTTAGATATAACACAGATACAATATAAAGCTTACTTACATAGTATTATTCCTACACTAGGGGCCCAATGCACGAATTCGTGCACCTTGAAAGGAACTGTTGGCCGCGAGGCTGCATTGGGCACACAGGTGGGTCTTGGCCCATCCTCCATGCCCCCGCCTGGCTCTTCCTGCTGTGACCCCCCCTCCCACCCGCACACCCCTTGTTCGTCTGCCAGCAGCCCCGTTCCCGCTACTGCCACTCCCACACGCTGAGAGTGCTGAGTGTTTGGGGCCAGGACTAGCAGTGAGTGCGAGTGGGGCCGGTGCCAGCAGTGGGTGTGAGAGGTGGTTGCCAGCCCCAATCGTCCCTCAGAAGCAGGGGGAGGTAGAGAAGCCCTCAGGGGTAACCAGCAGCTACTCCTCACATCTGCTTATGGCACCAAAAGATTGGGGCCAGCGCTGGGTATCAGCAGTGGGTGCAAGCAGGGCTAGTGCTGGCAACAGGTGCAAGCGCCAGGTGGGACCACAGTGTGCAGGAGCAAAGAATTTTCAGCAACCACCGGTGGCTTGCCCCGATGACAGCGACCAGTGCCCCGCCTTGGTCTGGCATCCTTGCTCATCTGCTCCACCATCCTGCCATGGCTGATGCCCGCCATGTTCCACACGCGCCTCCTGGTGGCCAGTGCACGTCATAGTTACTGGTGGTTCGGTTGTTCCACTGTTTGGCCTTTTTGCATATTAGGGCTTTATATATATATATATATAGATTACCTTTATATTACAACTAAAGTATAAGGTTCATTTTTAAAAAACACAGAAGAAACCCTCTTACAGCCACTGCTGCCTATAGTTAATGCTTTCACTTTATTCATTGATTCCTCTGCGCTGAAGAACTTTCAGCCCATTAGGGATGTAAGAAAAAAGCACGAGGCAATTCCTGCTCCAGTGTCTGCTCTCTGGTGACCTTGGGGGATATGTGAAATTCGAAGAGACGTCATAAAGCAATAATCATTTTATGTCTGTTTAATTTATGTACCACATGTCATTTTTTATAAGTAGTAAAATAGAGATTAGAAAGTTAGGTCATGTTGGTGAATCTCTATTACAGAAAAAGGAGTAAAAAGAATTAGCCATCTCTCAACAAGGGGATAATTTCAAGATTTTTGATTCTGCTTATGCCTAAATGCTGGGAGAAGACTAGCATGTCCGAAGGGAAGGGTGGGAGGCAGGGGAGACGACCTGGGGCTATTGGTGGAAGCTGAAGGACTGCACAATTGGGGAAAGTCTGGGGACCTGGAAGGGGAGACCACTGCTGTGCTGCTGAGGAATTGGAGCACGAGCACCGTGTGCTGCAGGTGGGCCTGCACACCTTCGGCAGAGCCTTTCTGGCTACAGGGTGTCGGTGGGAATTATTTTTTTAGGTGAGTCATTCCGAAACCATCAAGAAATTTGTCTTTATTAGAAAACTAAGCGCTTCACCTCAGGAGGAGGGTTTTTAAAGATGCACTGTGAGGACAGTGATAGAACTGAGAATTCAATTTCACTTTAACCAGAATTCTCTTTAGCTAAGAGCTAAGTATTTTAAAAATGTTTCTGTCTACTTCCTTTGGTGAGAAGCACAGCTCCTGATAAAATAGCCACCTTCTCCCCTTTATGCAAACATTTGGTCAGGATTCTGCAGAATTCCTGCTCTGTTAAAGCCCAGGATTGCTGCTGTAGCTATACCTGTGGGAGTTCTCCCGTCGAAAACTGGGATTTAACATCATTAAATGTACTTTCCAGTCCTTTCCTTCTACAGTGTTTTTTTTCTTAAACACAGGAGAGAGAATCTCTAAATCTGCTCTGATAGGAGACTCCAAGGGAGTGTGTCTGTGTGCACACATGCGCATGTAAGTGTATGTGTGTGCAGCTTCTCCCCAATGACAGATGGAACTGGTAAATTGTATGTACACAGGCTTGTGTATGTGGGAGGCTACTTCAGAAATGAGGTCAGAATTCATTCACATGAAGTGCTTTTTTTTTGTTTATGGAAAGTTTGCCTGAAATTGTGGGCAACACTGAGCTCACAGTCCTCTGTCCCCTGCTGCTCTGGGGTGAGAATTGCTAAGAGCCCTCCCTTGCTCTGACCAGCCTCTGGCATGCCTGGGTCATCACCTCCTTACCTTGACCTGACGTTTCTTTTTTGTCCCTGAGAGAAGAATCTGGAGGCAAGTCTGTAGGGATGAGGAGGATAAAAATAGTGTCTGCTGAAGGTGACAGCCGCTGCAGGGGCTGTGAGGTCTCAAGCAGGAGTGGTGTCCTGAGTTCTTCAGTCAAAGGCATCTTTGTGGGGGTGGGGATGTAGGCGCTGACAGGGCATCCAGCTCTGCAGCTGCTTCTAGCCCGGTGGCAGGTAAAGGGCTTTGTCTTCAGTGTCTTTGGCAGGGCTAGAGGACATGTTCTCCCCCTGCCTGACGGGAGTGTGGGAATTTTTGTAGCAGGAGTTGGTGGCATTCCCTCTGGTGGGTGAAACAAAGGGCTGTTTCTCCTTTAGAGCCTGTGCCAAATGAAACTGCTTGTGGCTCTTGGCAGGAACTGCCTCTGCATCCACTGTTGCTGCTTCAGAGCAACGTGAGGGCCGAAGGGAGGGGGAGTGATGAGAGCCAGAGGAGGCGGGACTTCTCCTGGAGGCCGTGGGGGCAGGATGGGTGCTGTCCTTCACTGCTTCCCTGCACTTCCTCCCTTGCCATCTCTCTCTCTCACCGTACCTTATGGAGGTCAAAAATGAAGTGGACAGTGAGTTGCTAGTGATGTTACTATTTCCCCCTTTACTTCTGGGGACTGGTTTTATTGTAGGGCACCCATAGGGGGAGTGGAGAAGGTGATCTGAGAAGGACCTGGGAAAGAATCCTTCAGGAAGCCTGTTCTGACTGAGGGGAACTCCAACTAGCATATCAGGGCAGGCGCTTAGTGTTCAACCCCAAAATCACACCTTAAGTTTAGGCATTACTTAGTGCTTTACCAAGAAAACTCTCTCTTTCTCTCTCTCTCTCTCTCTCTCTCTCTCTCTCTCTCTCTCTCTCTCTCTCTTCTTGGGCACATTGTCATCTCTGTCAGACACGTCCTCTTCCCACAACAGGGTTACACCTTCTGATCTCTAAGATTCAGCTCAAGCACACCCTCCTCCAGGAAAGCTTTCCTGGCTCTCTGCCCTTTGTTTCCTTCCATGGCGCTCTGAATCTCTTTCACCACTTTTAATGCACTGGTTCAGAGTGACCAATGTAGTTATGTCCCACACTAGCCTGCAAGATCCTGGAAGGTGGAGGTCATGTCTTATTATTTCATTCCCTCAGTGCCAAGCACATCCCGCTCTGCCTGGGCTCTCCATAAATATTAGCTGAATCCACGAATGCCTGGCTCAGTGTTAAAACTTCTCTGGTGACAAGTAACAGAATTGTTCTGGTGCCAGCTTGCTTACAGGAGACTTTATTATAGGATACAAGGGTGAGGCTCAGACCCAAGGGAGTAGGTCTGGGATCTGGGACAAGACTAAAGACACTTGGCCCTTGGACCCTCTTCTTCTTGAGCGCTCTCTCTCTCTCTCTCTCTCTCTCTCTCTCTCTCTCTCTCTCTCTCTCTATCTCTCTCTCTCTCTCTCCCACACACACACACACACACACACACACACACAGATTGCTCTGGTGAAAGACTCCTTACCCTCAGATCTGGACCTTGTGTGGTCCAGGTCTAGTCTCTGACCTGGGGGCAGAGGCTGTGGCCAGTGTGGGTCATCCACAAACCATGAAGACAGAGGGCTCATACAGTAAACACATGGACACCAGGAACACCCCGTGTTCGTGGCAGTGTAGGGGTGCTGAGTGAGGGGCATTGTCACAGGGTCCACTGAGAATTGGAAGGACTCTCTCAGAAGCTTTCCACTCCATTTAGCAAGCCCCTTGACTGCTCTATGCTCTGCAAAGGTGCTTCTGCTTTGAACTAAGTCCTTCATCACTTACTCCTGGTTTCTTTCAACCAGTCTGAGGGTGGCATGCCAGCCCTTTGCGATGGGGGTGGGCATATGGGGCGTACCCCACTGGCAGTGTTGGGAAACTCTCACATGGCAGATGTTTCCTTTGGTGAACATTGCACATCAAGTCCACTTTATTCTGGAAGTCTGCGAAAAGTCGGGTTTGCCCGGCTCCTTCCCTGGCCCAGGTGAGTGGCTGGCAGCAGCTGTGTTTATTGCCTCTGGTTGCTGGGGAGGGTGCATGGATCCCTCAGGGTGTCCAGCATCTGAGTCTTCAGAGCAAGTTGGACTCCTGCCAGACCTGGTGACAGTTGGGTGAGCCTGAAGGAGATTAGGCAGGGTAGCAGCTGCTAAGGCCGACTGATTTAAGACCCCGGCAGCACACCTGGACCTGAGGAATGTTGGAGCCGAAGAGACTGAGCTGGTCCCGCCCAGCACACAAGTAAGAAGAGTGAGTTTCCTGGGGACCAGGGATTACACCAGGTCGCGTGGTTAGGCCACACAGTCTCTAGAATCCAGGCATTCCGGCTTCCTGTCCAGAGTGTACCTTACTTGAAGCTGAAATACTACCCAGGCTGTTCTCTAAGCCTTAAAAACCCTCCACCTGGAAGGGTGGAGGAGGGGGAGGTAAGAGATCAACCAAAGGACTTGTACGCATGCATGGGCACAGACACTAGGGGGATGGGGTCTGTATTGGAGGCTGGGAAGGGCTGGGGAGAGGTCAATGGGGGGAAAAGGAGACCTATGTAATACTTTAAACAATAAAGAATTTTGAAAAAATTGACAATGATAAAAAATAAATCAAAACCCTTCACCTGGACAAAGCATTGTAATAGTCATGTCACAGACTTGAAAGAGGATAAAGTGCAGAAGGACACATAGAGCCCTTAGCTCAGTGCCTGGCAGGAGCAAGCCCCCTCAGTGACCATTAGATTTACTGCGTCATTCATGATAATTGTGTGTTCTCAGGGAGAGAGGTAGCATGACTCACAGGGTTACCAAGACGGTCTGAGGAGTTTGCTTATGGAGAAGGAGTCTGAGGACGTCCAAGGCACATTATAAGTTCTTAAGTCCTGCATTGGAAAGGGACTTCTGACACTGTAAGGCACAGGACTACCCCAGGGCCCTCATTAAAGTGCAGATCCCATGAGCAGCTCTGAGTGGGGCAGGTTATGCATTTCTACATCTCCCTGAGGCTGCCAGTGCTGCGAGGACCTAGGGAATGTAGATTTCACCGAGTACCAGGTTTAGCCCTGATTTTAAGAAAGAAATATGCCACCGAATGCAACCTACCTGTGTCATCTGACTCCATTTCTAGGTGATGGTAGGGATATTGCTTAAGTTTATAAAGCGCTTCATCAAAATCAGAAGACAGTCTCAGTACTGAGATATGGATGTTTTCTACAGGTGGTTGTCTTCCTGCTTGGTCACTAAAAGTGGTTTCACTAGGTTTCACTATAACCTTATCCCAAGGCTGCTCATTACCAAGGATAGCTCTGTGGCAGCTGACCAATCAATCACATGCAACCTCTCCTTCCTTACTAACCAGACCTAAATGTAAATTGAAGTATCAATGTGTTAGGAAAACTTTATTTCCCAGCCTCTCATGCAAAGAGGAATGGATAATAGGATAGAAGGCAAGGTCATTCGGTAGGACTTCCAGAAAAGGTTTTTATTTAAAAATGGTTTTCTCAGCCAGCAGGTAACCTTTTCTCTTCCTTCTTGGAGCACATCTTAATGACCGGAACTCCAGCACCCATTATGGAACATGAGGCAACTCCGAGGGTGGAAGCCACATGATAAGGATGTTGGGGCAGAAAATCAGAGCTGTGGCACATTGATGGTGTCACAGCTCATCCCTGCTTAACTCCAGACTTCCTTTGCATTAAAAAAATAAAATAAAATCCAGTTGTTTCAACCACCACTTGGGTTCCCTGTTTCATGAAGCTGGATGAACCCAGTGCTGACTGATAGCAGTTAGCGGATGCAGCTTAGCAGGGCAGCAGCTTAGCAAGGGACATGCAGGGGTGACACTTAGGTACAGGCCTCTCAGCACTTCCCTCGTGTGCCCACCTTGGTGTGCTGGGGTCAGCAGAGCACCGATGCCTGTTGTAACTAAGAGGGTTGAACTAAGAGCCCATTACCATTCATGTTCTGTGAGTACGATTTTGTTCAGGGGAAGGAGGGGAGTGGGGAAGCACAAGTAGCCTTTCTTTGGGTCTTGAGAAACGTGCCTCAGTATCTTCCTTCCACCAGCTTGTGAGCTCCCAGCTGAGGCCTGGACAGGGGGGGCGGGGGATGGGGAAGGGGAGCTGTTCAGACATCTCAACTCCTCCCATTACTTTGCTGCTGAAACCGAAGGACTCCACCCCAGCTCCTTGCGCCCAAGCCAGCTTTGTGGTGTTCTCTCTCTTCTACTGATTGGCACCTATAGCAAAAGGTTTTCAACCACAGCAGAATGGTCCACACCTTCTCTGTCCAAAGCAGATACCTTTTTTGTTTCCAATTTTGGAAAACTATCCTCCAAGCCTGGAGCCACCATTTCTGTCCTTACCTCTTCTTCACCCCAATTAGTTCTGTTTGTCACCTCGACCTGTTTCAACTCAGGCAGAGCCAGCTGGTCCCCAGAGGGCAAATGCCCTGTCTGTACAATGACCTTAAACTACTCAAGGTGCACTTATCTCTGTTGAGGAGATGGTGGCAGGGACTTGCGATAGGACCTCTGCTCCCTGAGGGGCTCCATTCTGACCAGCTGTAGATGGTCTGAAAAATGCATGCTTTTCCTTATTGTGGCCTGTTCCTAGATTTTAAAATTTGATATGATTGAAATACATTTTTCTGAGTAGACATGTTATACACAAGTAAGTGTCATTGTTCAGTAAGGCTTAAGGCAACCAGCACTGTATGTACTTTTTTAAAAGCATAACTAAAGTTTTTAATGGAAAAGGGATATGTGTATGTGGGGATATAAGGCAACCAGGCCCTAGATGGTGGGTAGAGTATTGGCCTGCAGACTGAAGGATCCTGAGTTTGATTCCAGTCAAGGACACATGCCTGGATTTTGGGCTCGATCCTCAGTAGGGGTGTGCAGGAGGCAACCAATCAATGATTCTCTTTCACCATTGGTGCTTTTTCTCTCTCCCTTCCTCTCTGAAATAAAAAATAAATAAATAAACTAGTGGCCTGGTGCAGGAAATCCTTCAGGGGAGGTGGAGGAGGGGAGGTGGCCCTCAGCCAAGCCTGCACCCTCTCCAATCAGGTACCCCTTGAGGGATGTCCAACTGCCAGTTTAGGTCCAATCCTATAGACAGTCAGACATCCCACTTGCAATCTGGGACTGCTGGCTTCTAACTGCTCACCTGCCTGCCTGCCTGATTGCCCCTAACTACCTCTATGTGCTTGATCACTCCTAACTGCCCTCCCTTGCTGGCCTGCTCACCCCCAACTGCCACCACCACTGGCCTGCTCTCTCCCAACTACTATCCCCTCCTGCCTTGATCACCCTCACCCACAACTGTCCCCCCTGCTGGCCTGCTCACTCCCAACTGCTCCCCTCTGCTGGCCTGCTTGCCCCCAACTGCTGCCTTCTGCTGGCCTGCTCTTTCCCAACTACTTTCCCCTCCTGGCCTGATCACCCCTAACTGCCTCTGCCTTGGCCTCACCACCATGGCTTTGTCTGGAAGGACATCTGGAAGGTCTCCTGGAAGCATATTACTCTTTTATTAGTATAGGTAGAGGCTGGCTGGTCTGCCCTGAAGCGGGTTCTAGATCAAAGTAGGGGTCCCTTTGGGGGATGGGGCTGGTCTGGGTGAGGGGCTGGGTTGGGTTACATGCTGACCAAGTCCCATCAGGGTGAAGGTCCCAGCTGGGGGCAGGGTGGGCCTGACAGCCATTTTCAGGCTGGCCACACACCCTTCAGGGTGGGGGGTCCCTCTTGGGGTGTGTGGGTGGCCTGGATGAGGGGCTGAGGGCCGTTTGCAGACTGGACATGCCCCCATGGAGGTGGGAGTCTCTGTTGGGGGGTGTGGCCAGCCTGGGCGGTGGGCTGAAGGCCATTTGGGGGTGGTTTGCAGGCCGGCCAAGCCCTCTCCAGAAGTTCTCCTTATCTAATTAGCATATTACTCTTTTATTAGTATAGATAGACAGGGCAACCAGGACAAGAGGGTTTATAATGAATGGTGACTCTTCACACCCTAGCCCAAGTTCCCTTCCTGAGGCATGTTTGTTAGCCTGCCTCAGAGCATGATATTGCATGTATCTTTCCAGGAAGGATGAAGGGGCAGTACAGTGGTTAATCCTGCCCATTTTGGGACTGTTGTGAGCGAGCAGTGAGAGAACCAAGGAAAACCTGAGATAGTTAAACTGCAGCAAGGGACTCTTGTTGCCATGGCTGGATAGGTATTAGCAGTGGGATGAGGCTGGGCTGCTGCAGAGGATGGTAAACATTTTAACGCCGGCTAGGAAAAGTGTCCCCTCCACCCCATCAGCAAGGCAACACTGAGTGTGAAGAGGTAGCCTCTTGCCAGATGATATTGTTGCTATTTTAACAACAGGGCCTTGTAAAGCCAGTACACTGAGCTTTTTAAAAAATCCTCACCTGAGGATATGTTTCTATTGATTTTAGAGAGAGAGGAAGGGGGGTGGGTACAGAGAGGGGGAAGAGAGAGAGAGAGAGAGAGAGAGAGAGAGAGAGAGAGGAGGTTGACCTATTGCCTCTGGTACATACCCCAACAGGGATAGAACCCACAACCTAGGCTTGTTCCCTGACTGGAAATCGAACTCAAAACCTATTGGTACACAGGACTGTGCTCAACCAGCTGAGCCACCAGCCAAGGCCACACTGCAGCTTTTGTGAGGTTGCCAAGGACTGCAGCGGGGCACCGGTGCCAGGTGAACAGGCCTGGGAGCACGCTTGTACAGGCTGCTCCAGGTGGCACAGCGGGGCGGGCCCACAGGGATGCTCGGACCCAGCCCTTTACCCTGGTCGAGCCCTTTACCATGGCGGAGCTTTCTGAGACAGTAAGCTCATCCAATGCATAAAGCATTTTTACCTGCGAGGCTGAAGAGACAGTATGAGAGTGAGGGTGAGGAGTGGGGAGGACTCTGGAATCACAGCCTCGTACAGCCGTGGCCTCTCCTGGACCCCGAGACTCCCACTGGACAAGGTGTCCGTGACCATAGATAGAAACGTTCTCCCTCTCTTCCGCCATTTGTCTCTTGTTTTTTATTAAAGAAACAACAGCGGTGACATTACCCTGCAGGAGCGACTAAACCACCTAACCTCAGAGAGCCCATGCAGTAGACCTCATCCACAATGAGGGAGGAGGGAAGAGCTGGCGTCTGGGTGTCCAGCTCAGCACATGCACCTTCACTGGCTGCCAAGCCTGAAAGGAGAGTAGGTTCAATTCTGCTTTCACGGTTTACTCTTCCTGCCTCTTCTGCAAATGGGTTCATTAACAAGGGTGCCTCGCCGTCACCTGGGGTGTTGCGCCATGAAAGTATTGGATGACTTGCTATTATGACCTCAGGAGCGTTTTTTGATGAATGGCACCTAAAGGGCAGGGCCCTTTCTTACCAGAGGTAGCATTTAGGACAGGGACTGGCTGTATGTCTACGGTTGACTGACAGATGCTCTTCCTGTCTGGCAGCAGCCACATGCTGTTCTCTCTGCCTTTGCTGCAGCTCTAGGTGGGCCCATGCCCTGCAGGTGCCTCCTGTGACATTACTTCCCTCGCAGGAAGTCATAAATATTGGCTGACTCTCTCATGGTTGTGGGAAGTTCCCACTGCTGGGAGCCCCAGCCTGCTTATGGCGGGGGGGGGGGGGGGGGGGGCTGGGGGAGGAGAGGGTGGAGTTGGGGGAGTGGGGAGGGTAGGAGAGGAGAGAGGAGCTGAGTGAAGGAACAGCTTCTGAGAACTGCAGGCTTGGTGAGAGTGTGTCTCTTCTGATCTGGGTTCTCAGTCTCGGAAACTGATGTGATCGCTTAAGATGGGCTGCTGGATAATAGGAGAGAAGCTGGAAAGTGTGAACAGTGAGTGGATGCCTATCAGGGAGAGGGAGAGCAATGCTTTAGCATCAAACAGACCTGGGTTTGAAGGCCATAGGCAATATAAACATTAAGTAAAATTGCGTATGACAATGGTGTAGCACAGATCCGGGTGTATTCAGTGTCTATTGTGTGGGAGCAGCCAGTGGTGGTGTCAACAGGAACTGAGGGCCCAGAAAGCCAGAGCTAGAAACCAGGATGCACACATCAGGCACCACAAGGGACAGCCATTTGTTCATATTTGGCCTCTGTGGCAAGCAGGAGTGCCCTGGCCGCCCACAGTCACCTGAGCGAGGCCTCTCTTGGGCTCAGTCCGGGGCAGCATAGGCACTCAGTCCCCGAGTCCCCTTGTTGGACCTGGTTGTTCCTGTGGTGATGGGTTCAGCACAGTCCCCCTCCCCACCACCCACCGCAGGACTCCAGAGCCCACAGTGCAGCCTACCTGGACAGGTGTGCGGAAGGACATGGCTGGGCACCCCACAGTGACACCAGGGTGCACACTGGGGCTGGGTTTTATGGGAATGACAGTGGGGGTCACGGCAGACGCCAGGCAGGAGTGTGGTATGAGTGAGTCTGCTTGCTAGAGGACGCAGGCAGCCGGATGGGAGAGGTGGCACGGCAGGCGAGGAAGCGCTACTACCATCACTGGGGTGGAGAGGTGTCAATGAAAGGGCGGTGGAGTAGCCCCAGAGCGAGGTGGCAGGTGTCTGTCACACTTCCAGCTGGCAGTGGAGAGGAGGCAACTTCTGGGTAATGCCTTTCCCCAGAGAAGGGAGTAAGAGGAGACCCAGGAGGGCCAGAGGGGTGGGGTTTGAAGATATGGATGGAAACAATCACATACCGAGTTTGAGGTGCCTGTGAGAGACCTACATGCAAAGCAAGCATAAGAGTTAACATGTACTAAGGCCTACCTCCATGTCAGACACCGCTAGGCCCCTTACATATATCCTTTCATTTTATCAGCCCTACAAAATAGGTGCGGTCAGGCGCTCAGGTAAGAGTAAAGCTGCAGCTGTAGCCACAGTCACCTGAGTCCAGGATTTCTCCCAGGACCCATGGAGAACCAGCTAGGCAGTGTTCCTTGGATTAATGAGCAGGTGTAAAGATCACGTCTCTGCAGCACCTTGCTGGGATGAGGGAGAAGGCAACAGGCTGTGTGTGAGCATCACTGCTGGAGGATCATGAGCCCCTCCAGGGTGCTTTGCTTAGAGGAAGAGACAGGCAGGACAAAGCAGAGTTACCTGGTTGACTCCAGCTTTAGGACAAGCCCCCACAAAGATGTGTTGGAGCAGGGAGCTCTCAGTACCAACCAGCCCTCCAGGAGGCCAACCCAGGGCCTGGAGGGGTGCAGGCAGACTTGCAGGTGGTTTGACGAGGAATCCAAACTGAGAGGCTGTCTTGGCAGGAGTTTCCCAGAGCTTACTCTTTCTTAAGCACTAAGTCTAGTATCTTAAAAATTTAGATGAACCCAAATTTTAGAGATAGGGGACATCTAATTCAGTGCCCTCACATTCCAGACAAGACCACAGAGGCCCAGAGAAATTCAGTGACTTGGCCAAAGTTGTCCAGTTAGATGTCGCGGTGCAACCAGGAGACCGCTCCTCTGCCCGAGGACGGTATAAATACGTCCGAGGGGGACACACCAAGCGCCTCCACCTACTGAGAATGTACAGTCACACCTTCCCTCTCCTTCTGAAAGGATGGAGGCCAGTTTCCTTCCCTGTCACAAGGCAGGGCCTGTTGGGGGTTCTGCCGAGGCTTTTCTCTCTGGCCCTTTCACTCACTTGGATACCGGCAGCCAAGCTCTGACAGTTACATTTATTAAGTGGGAGCTCTGGAGGTGAGAAAGCAGGGTGAGGAGGGGCCTGGACAGGAAATCCTGCGCACTACACGTCCTTCTGCTGTGGCCACTCCTGCCCAGCATCTGGGCCCAGAGCCCATGGAGCTGAGAGCTTGCTGACACTCAGATGCAATGCTGCAGGATGCCGACTTCCCATGGGGGCGGTGCTGCTGCTCTCTGCAGACATCACAGCGCATGTGGTCTTCTCCGAGGCTGGAGATTCCCAAGCAAAGGAAAAGCGGCTCCCCTTGGATAGTTCTCCCAACCTCTTCCTGGACTAGGGGTCCCAGCATGCTCTGCGAATTAGTTAAAAAGACAGACCCTCAGGACCCCACCCTCCACCCCCCAGACCTACTGAGTTGGCACCTGCACTTTGACAAGCTCCAGGGTGATTCTCAATGAGGGTCAGAGAGCAGCGCTGTGCTAGGTTCCTCCTTCCCAGAGCCACACTCCTATGTTTGCGGACCAAGGACATGTTACCCAGCAATTTCACCCTCTAAAGTGCAGCCAGCAAGTATTGCAGCCGCTCTTGCTCCCTCAGACCTTGGCTTTACAGGACACATACTCAGGCTTCTCAAGGAAGAAGTCAGATGTCAGTATTCAAAGAATAAAATGGTCTGAGGCTCTGGCTTCCGGGCAGTGTCACTCCAAAGGCCCCCCAAGGCACTGCTGTAACCTAAGGCTGTCTGGTGTCTGATACTACCCAGATGCCTCCGAGCTACCAAGTCAATGCACATTCGTTACTCCCAGATTATTAAAGGACAGTTGGACAGTGCATTCTAGACATTCTTAAGAAAATGTTTGGAAGAAAAAAGTCCTGGTTTACAAATGTTATCTAGACAGTTAATTCATGTGCAACAATCCTTCCTTCCCTAATAACAGATGTATGAGGTTGTCCTGTCTCCACAACTCAGGATTTTGCTGATGGGCTGCCTTTTCCGCCCCCCTCTCCCGCCCCCCACCTTTCCCAGGCATGCCAAGTATTTTTGGTGGTTCCTACTGGTAGTTAATACAACACAAAGGAGGCAAGAAAACGATTTTTTTAGACTCCTTTTTTTTGGATTTGTTTTTAAAGAAACTGCATACATCATCAGAGACAAACAATAATTTAAATACCATGCAGTTTCTGTATGTACAAAACCTAGGCCATAGAGATCCAGTTTAACTTGTATTCTATTTACATCGTCTTCCTCATACAGCCGTCATCTGTTGAATTAGAACACGAGCACGCGCTCCTATACAAAGACAAACTATGTACAGACACCTGGGGAGCAACTGGAAAAAGCAACCGTTTTGGGGATTAACAGAGAAATGGGAAGAAAAAGTCATTTCATTTAAGGTGACCTTCGCACACTGGCTGTGCACAGGGAGAGCGGACATCCCCTCAAGCACACAGCACGATTTTCATTCAGCAAATATACATGTTCGGAAGCGGGAGAAAAATAAACTCAGAGGTTCTCATCACAACTACCGTCACACCGTTTGGTTTCTCTAATCTGACATAAAGGCTGAAGTTTTAAAGGTTTTCCAGGGCTTTGAGGGCCTTTGGAAGGAACACAGCAATTTTGAAAGAGCACGCAGGCCAGGCTGGTAGATGGCACTGTTCTGTCGTAGACGGGCGGGGGAGATTGGGACAAGGTCTCATTTTCAGAAAGAAACATGTTGATCTGAGGAGTTTCACACTTTTCCTTTCATGATAAGAGGCCCACTTGGAAATGTATACATACAAACCAAACCTCTACTTGAAAACAGCAGCTTTTTCAGACAAGGAAAGCATTGTAAACCTGTCAGACCATCTCTCCCCCAACCCCCCACCTCTAGTTAATGTCGATTTGTCATTTTGGGAATTAAAACACATTTTTCAACTGTCAGAACAATGTGGCAAAAAAGAAATTTTGACAGATTTCTACAAATTTCCTTAAGATTTCAGGAAGGGAAAGGGATAGCAGAGGGGCCATGCTGTGGTCCAGGGAGGTTGCTGAGCCACATACAGTGTGTTTGAAGCCACCCACATCTGGGTGGGTGCTTTCACTGGCGTGGAAGGTGCAACCCTAAGTCCTCCAAGTGGAAAACAGTGCTCTGCAGGAAGAGGAAGGGAACATATTTGGTTCCTTCCATGCAGTGGACTGCACAGGAGAGCACTTTGGGAGAAACCTGAACTACTGGCTGGCAGGTAGGCTGTGGGGAAATTGATTTGGGCCTCATGTCCCCAGGGAATCAGAAAGGCCCAAGAAGCAAGGCAGCAGAGAAGCCACTGGCCTTGGTGGGAGGAGTCCAGGTCATGGAGTGAGTTCCCCTAGGACTCGCTCCTGGGCCAGGGGAAGGCCTGCCCATCCTGCCAGGGCACTGCCAGTCTCTTGAAGCACAGCAGCCCTTAAGAGGAAGCACACACTCAGCTCTGGGCGAGGCAGGCAGCTCCGTCCAGAACACGTGCCTGCTGCAGAGAAGTCAAACGAAAGAGTCCTACATCTTTTGCCATACCATCTGCACATTCAGACGTCAGGAAGCCTTTTGGGAAGATAGTGCTTACAGCCACACATTTCCCCTGAACAATACTTCTACTCACATCAAGAACTATTAAGATTCAGCAAAGAAGAAAGGATCTAGTGATGGGCAGCGGCATGTGCCAGGTGCTGTGAGAAAGCACAAGACAGCTGTGCAGCGGCTGGTGAGCACTGCCTGAAGAGCTGCCCCCTCCCCCCCTGCCTCCCGCCCCGGCATAGGCACAGCCCTAGGTGGTGCTGGCGGCAGGGGCTTCGGGTGCCTGCAGCAGGTAAACAGCCTCACTGGTGGGTGCACATCCCAGCAGCCACTCCCTCCCCACGTGGGTTGGGGTGGGGATTGCTTAATTCTTTGCTGTGAAGGCCAAGCTGGTATCCTTCTAAATCCTGGGCATGTGTGGTGGAGGGAACCATCACCTGGAAAGACTATAGTCACTGTGAGACCACGGTGACTGTGGGAGGCCGGGCAGCGCTTCACAATGGGGGCTCTGTTGAGCTCTGTCAGGAGGAAAAAAGGGGCTGCCATGGACCTCATAACAGTTCTCAGGGTCTGGGGCTTGTCCTTCCTCTCACTGCACATGCTACCCTCGAGGTCCCTCGGTCAACAGAGCACTGCTTCCTGTGGTCCCAGGTGAAAGGGGCAGTTAGAGAGCATCTCCAATCACCCTGGCCAGTATCACCAGGGAGGAAGGGTTCCCCCTGGAGAAACATGAACAGGGAAGGAAGTAGAGCACAAGGCAGGCATGGCTGCTGTCCACCCAATTCTGGCCTATGCCAAACCCACAGAAACCCCTCAGTGCAAAGAAAGGAGACTGGAAGGCCATCACGTGGTTCTACAGTACCAGTCTGTCATTGACCAGAAGGCCGGTCCTTCAGGAATGGTTTCTGGCCTACATGTGTGGGGGCCAGTACTCGGGAGTCACTAACTTCCGAGCCACACGGTCACCAGCCCTGGGGCAGGCAGAGAAAATGAAGACCACCAGCCAAGCAGAGTTCCCACCCCAGCCTTTATGCCCCTCCATGTGGTCCTTACGCTCACACATGTGATACCATAGGCGCACCTCAGCAGCGGCTGTTTGTGTGCAGATCACCTGTGACATTGGGCATTCACTGAGCAGATGACAACTCTCCCCTTCTAACCCCAGAGCTTCCCGCGGGCAGCTCCGCCCCACCTGAGGGGACAGGATGGGTGTGAACGTCACCCAGACTCCCCCAGACAAGGGCTCTTCCCTTTTGTTCACTGGAAGGAGGGTGGCTGGAGGGAGAGAACAGGTCAACTGAGACAGTGGTTCCTTCTCAGCACCCTCCTCCTGAGGGGATCCCAAACCAGAAGCCAAACCTAATCAGCCAATCAGATCATTTGCTTCTCAAAGTCATTCCCAGGCCATGCCCACTGCCTCAGCTTTCTTTGGACTTAGGTGACAGGTGCTTTTGAGGAAAGGTTGCTGGAGCCTAAGTGAAGGTGGCGCCCAAGGACCTGGGCTCAAAGTCTTCCATGAGGCCGCAGGGGCTCTTGGCCTACCGGGGATGGGCACGGTTCAGGATCCGTGGTGGTGCCAGCAGCTCTGACCACGGAGCGGTGACCATCGTGTTTCTCAAACAGAATCCTGATTGTGTTTCCTTCTTCTCCTTCCTTTAAAAAAGGCAGTTCAGAAGATTTACATCGTAATGGGAAGTGAATAAATACCAGCACTTATGGTTCTTATAAATTTATGTTTTGAAGACAGCATAGCACTCAAGAGGAATTTGACTGTTAAGGTCGGTGAAACCTGGGAAAAGAAAGAAATGAATCAAGACCAAGCAGCTGCCCAAGGTGTCCAGTTCCATGGCCCACTTCTTCCGTCCTCAGAGTCCTTGCCTCTGACAGCAGAGGTGGGTATACATCTCCCCCCAGGGCACACCCGACAGCATCCCCGAGGCCCACTGAATCCACCTTTGGTTTTGGAATAGTTTAATAAGAATTCCTACGAACTAGTCAGATGGCCCTGGTGGCCTGCAGCCCAGACTTGGCAGTGAGGTGGAGACCTCAACCTTGTGTCTACAAGCCCAAGCATCATTTCTCAGAATGCACCCCAAGGGGAGTATCCAAGAATTGTCAGTTATTCTGTCACTGAGTGACCCTATATAAGCTTATTCTCTCTGTGTTCAGTTCCCCAAGCAGCACCACACAAGATCACCTGGGAGAATGACAGGGAATCACAGAAGTGAACTAGGGTTGGCCTCTGCCAACTGGCAGTCAATCGACAATGATCTTTTCTCCTCAGCTTAAGTTTTTGTGAAACCCACCTCAGGTTAGTTGTGGTCTCGCACTTAGCTCTTCAGTTTGAATGAGTTAAAAAAGTGGCTTTCAGAAGGTAGCTTTCAGCCTGGGCCTTGAATGCCCCTCATCCCAGTTTCAGTGGCCACAGCGGGAACTGAATGCTAACCTTTATCTTCTCCTTCATGTGCCCACCACACTGCTTGGCCCAAGAAACAGGTAGGTCATTTGGAAGTAGGTTTTACAACTTGAGAAGGGAAAACACACCATGATACTAACCTTGTTAGATGTCTACTCAGCTCATGAACTTCCATCTCAGTGCTTTTAAATTCATTCAGCTCCTTCCGAATGGCAGCCTAGAATGGAGAGAAGCCCATGAGTATGCCGAGGGGGCAGATGGGAAGGAGCTCACTTCTTATTTTATTTCTTTTTTTCCCCTTTGACAAAGCCATACAAAGTGGGGTTTTCACTGGGAGAAAAAAACCAATCACCTGAGATATCCTTCAAACCTACTATGACTCTCCCTGGGCGTCGTCTTCTTTCTTTCTTCACAGAGCTATCTCATCCGCCATCCATAGTGTGCACACCTCCCACACTCCTGGGCTCCTGAGTACACACTTAAATGTCCCTGGCCAATGTAGCTCAGCGGTTGAGCATTGATCCAGGAAACAAGAGGCCAGGTTTCAGACTCAATGCCCTGTGAGGGTTGTGCAGGAGGCAGCTGATCGATGATGTTTCTCTGTCATCAATGTTTTTATCTATCTCTCTCCTTTCCTCTCTCTCTAAAAAAAATAAAATAAAATAAAAACATATTTTTAAAAATAATATATCAACCTCTCACCTTCCTTAGGTAAAAAATCTGAACTCATCATAGCCACTGCAGTGTCTCACCATAGATAATTCTAGAAGGGGAGGGTGGCCCTCCTTCCCTTTGATTTGTAAACCCTCTGCTCTTTCATGACTCTTGAAGCTGAGGCAGTATTTTTCACCATTACAAGTAGATGGGATGTCTTGAAGAACCTTAAACCTTAGTATATTCTGCAATAAACTTGAATAACCTCATCCTTCCAGCACTACCCACCCACATGGCTGCAGCCCACCTGGAGGGTTGGGGAATCAGGTGCAGAGACAGGTGAGAAGGGTCTGGAACACAGGAATGCCAGGGGCTGAAGTTTTAAATGTGTGTCCTTCCGCAGAGCTCTTTCTAAGGTCGTCTTTCCTTTGGTGAAAATGCCAAAGCACTGAGCGTTTTAGGCTGGAGAAGTCTTCAGGGAGCATCACAGTGGCTCCTCTTGAAAGGAAGGCCCATGAGTGTCTAAGGGCCAGTTAGAAGGAAGGCACCTTGTCCAGTTTCCCATCCCCAGTAGCCTGGGAGGAGCTGGGTCTGCTCCCCACCCAACAGCTCCTCAGAGCTGGAGTCACCCTGTAGCACTCCTACCCTTGGTAAGCAAGTGCACTGCAGCCAGTGTGAGCAAGAGAACCAGGGCCAGGGTCCTCCTCTGGGGACAATAGATACCACAGCCCAGGGGGCAGGCTCTGTCTGGGCCAGTTCCTAGGGCCTCACCGAGTCTCTGCACAGGGAAAGGATGGTGCTACATTTAAGAGGAGGGCAGAGTTTTCCCCTCTCCAGGATCTGTGGGTTGACCATTTCCGGGAGGTCTCTGCCTCTGACCTCATCAGTTTCCTTATGTGCAGTGGCTCCCCTGCCCTTCCCAGCCCTCCAGGTCCTCATGGTGACTGGACCAGAATCACAAACAATGACCAAGTAGAGTTTAATTCTGATACATGGTCTAATGGGCAGGGAAGAATGGCATTATTTGCATCACTGCGTTTCTTATAAAACAAACTCAATTTCAGACTGTTTGTATTCTGCTTTCTAGTCATTGGAGGTTTCGTGCAGGGACATGTTTTGCTGTCTCTATGGTTTGTGTCTTTGCCTCGAGGTTACAACCACTGCCAGGATAGTGGCCTCATCCCCTTTTGGTTGTGGGACACCCCTGTGGGTGCTACAGCCAGTGGCTCTACCCAGAAGGTCAGCTGGGTGCCCCACAGGTGCTGTTCTTTTCTCTGGGCACCATCTTCCACACTGCCTTTCCTTCTCCTGTAAAATGGCACAGTATTACGTGTCTATCTTGCTCTTTCCCCAGAGTGGTGAGGAATCAATTCAGTGACCCCTCCCAAGTATTTGGAGCCCTAGTGAAAGGTGGTGGGGACATGGCACTCCCAGCCTGCCCAGCGGGCACTGAGCGACCCAGGCCTTGATCTCTGCAAGCAGCCTGTCCTGGGGGATGGGTGTCTGTTGAGAGTTTTCCCACATTTGTCTCACTTCTCCTGAGACCCTTTGCTGTTTGTTAAAATACAGCATCCCAGGCAGCAAGTGAGGAATCCAGTGTAGGGGCGATACCTCGGTGTGGGCACCTGCCCCCTCTCCTTGCTCTTCTCCTTACTTTGTCGGCAGCGGTGAGGCGGGTCCAAGGCTTGTCGGCCCTGCGGTCATAGTCCTGGGCATCAGCCACCTCCACGTAGTCGCTGAAGCGGATGAGGATCTTCCTCTCCCGAAGTTCTTCCACTGTGGGCCTCTGGCTGAGCTGCAGGTGGAAGAGGGGGGCACAGTCATAAAGAGAAGTTTGGATCACTTGCCCATCGGTGGATTTATAGGTGAGCAAAATGAGGTCCAGAGAAGCAACTATGCATGATACAGCGAGGGCTCCCTACTCTTGCACCCGGACTTTTCTAGGAGGGAGAGAGTATGTGTTATTGTTCATTGAGCTACATTATTCTTGGAGCCACCTCCAGGCCTGTGCACAGCCTGGCTGTCTCTGGTAACATGGCAGTGTCTTGAACTCTGCAAGAGCCTGTCCTGGGAGGATGGGTGTCTGTTGAGGGTTTTCCCACATTTGTCTCACTTCTTGCATCAAGATGACAGGAATCTTACACAAAGGTTTTATCTTACTTTGGATTTGTGAGTCCACATCTGTGTCAAATGTAGTGCTCTCTGAAAGATGGGTTAGTGCATCATTTCACATACAAAAGTTTCAGACACAAAAACCTGGTCTGCAGGTCGGAGGAGACTCTGGTCCTCAGGTCAAGTGAAATTAAATGAAAGGCCAGCCCACAAAGGCAGAGGTAGGCCCATTTTGTGCCAAGAAAGCCTCAAATGGGCCTTTTGGATTGCTCTGCGGTGAGGGACAGAAATCGTAAAGAGAACCCCACCATTTCCCATCTCCCGATGTCACCCACTGACACCCTCTTTTGCACTTTAGTCACATAAGGCTGATGTTTCTACTGCCTCCTCTTGTTCCTGGGCCTTTCTTCTGGAGCAACACAGCTGCCCTCTGTGGATGCTGTCAATTCACATTTCACTGATATTATTTTCTCTAGGCCCTGGACTATATTTAGTCCTATTAATGGAAGACGCAGTCAGATGCAATCCTGCCATAATGGCCTAGAGAACACACACCCACCAGGGGCTATTTCACTGTCTCATGTGCTGCCATACACCTTTCTGGTGTCAAACGCTACACTCACTGCCAATGGCCTGCAAAGAAAGGTATGACTAGATGCCTGTCTGGCTGGTACTGAACAGGATGGTGAAGGGTTTACAAGGCTACAGACAGGACCAAGGCAGCTGCAGCTCCCCCCAGGCCAGTGGTGGGAAGACCTGGGGATCAAAGGCCTCTGGGGCCAGGGCAGGGCCCACCTGCCTGGACTATGGAGCTCCCGCTCCAGGTGGTTCTGGTCTGCCCTGGAGCAGTTCTGGTTCTCCTGGGACAGGACATTTCGGCCTCAGGGCTGGCCTGTCACAGGAAACCAGAGGTCTCCCAGGCTCCATTGGGCAGGGCTCTACACGATGGTGGTGGTCCAACCTGCCTCTACCCTGTGAGTGTGGGAGCTTTTATGCTGTCATTAAAATATATAAAACCACTTAACATTTACCTCATTTACCTCAGATACAGGAGGGTTCCCACTCAAAACCCTCAGTTCGTGTTGCTTAGGACTTGCAAGGTTTATCCCAGGGTTCTGGACAAAAGGTATTCTTTCAAAGTGTGCCACGACACCAAAAAGTTGTTAAGCATGGAATCTGTGGTTTATGTTTCTGCAAATCATGACCTGGATTTTACTAAAAGCCTGTTGATGGCAGAGACTGGTGTGACACTAAGTGCTAGCTCTGAAGGTCAGGGAGCATTTTTCATGCCTGAGTTTCCTGGCAACCTTAGACACAAGCTCTCCAAGTCAGCAAGTCATTCCCCCAAGTGCCGAAGGAGGCCTGAGGAGGGACTTCTGCTGGGAGAGTCTCAGGTGGTGTGTGGGCCGACTAACCAATGTCCGTGGACTCTCTATGAGCATGGGCTCGTGCCCTTGCCACGTGGGGCTCGGGAGATGTCCCTTTATCTTGTGGCTGATTGTAGCCACTGGGGCATGTGAACCCTGGGTCCTCCCTCAGATGCGGAGGAGGTGATCTTGGAGTCAGAGTTGATTTTCTAGAGATAGTGGACTGGAGGAAGAGGTAAGAACAGGGGTTGGTAGTACTATGTATCAATCTATGGAAGCAATAATATTTGCAGCTAAATAAACAACAAGAGTAATTAATTGAGACCCATATTTCAGTATTAATATAACCTGACTCAAGTGGGTTTCCTTCCTCCCTCCTTCCTTCATTCTCTTCCTTCCTTATCTCTTCCCATCCTTCTGTCCATTTAGCTAGCTAGCATTTTTTTTTTTTGAAGGAGGAGGAATGCATTTATTAAAAGATAGAACACAATTTTTAGGTGAGTATCAGTCTGGCTGAAGAAAAGAGCTGGTCTATGGCTATGAGCATTAGCCACTGTGTTTTATCATTCTCACGTGTATAATTAAATGGACTAGAACTGCAAGGAGGAAATCCTTGGGTTAAGGGAAGTAACTGAACAGCAACCACCAGCACTGGCATCTGCTGAGAACTCACATCTCTCTCCCCAAAAGAGAGGTAAGAGGTGCTTCTAGTTTCTCCCTTAAAACTGACCCCTTCACTCAAACTCATTATTTCTATTTCCCCAAGCCAGTCCCTAGGGAAGGACAGGGAACCAGGAGGAAGAAGAGACATTTACCTTCTCAGGGAGACCTGAACACCTGATGGGCTTTCTGAGGTACTTGTCCCTGTGCAACCCATCCCAGGGGAGATAGGTATGAGAGCAAACCTTCCTCCCTTTCCCTTTGCCAAATGATGCAATTTTTATCTACAAAACTATATATACTTTTAAAATATGATGTCTTAAATTGATCTTAGAGAGGAAGGGAGAGAAATAGAGAGATAGAAACATCGATGAGATAGACATGGATTGGCTGCCTCCTGCATGCCCTCTATTGGAGATTGAGCCTGTAACATGGGCATGTGCCCTGATCGGGAATCAAACTGAGAACTCTGGTTCATGGGTGGATGCTCAATCATTGAGCCACACCGGCCAGGGTATATACTTCTTTTAAAGAAATAAGAATTAAATGGATATTTAAATATTTACCTATTATTACTTTTTAGAAACCCTAAAGTTTAGGAGAATTTTTGGATGCCAGCAGTCAACTCCAATGAACTTTATGAAAACTGGATTTTCAATTTTTTCTGAATGTCTAGACATTTCTGTGTCAGAAATGAACCACTTTTTGATACTGTAGCCATTTCAAGGTCACACTTAGAACAAGTTAACATACTTCCCTCCCATCATCCTCACTTCTCACTCTCAGGACAAAGGGTGCCCTGTGTCCAAAGACCGGATGGTCGTAAGGTAAAGAATCAGATGGTGGCTGAGGTAAGGGTGCCTGGATGAAGTGAGCTCACTTAGCTCTTGCTCTAGTTCCGATCAGGAGCATGCCAGCCTGTCAATGGCCTCAGGCACTTGTGTATCCTACTCCTTTCCATTGGGATGGTATGTAGCTCATCGCCAGAAGTCTGGGATGTGCTAAGGGAAAGGAGAGTGTTGAGAAACACGAGTCATCATCACCTTCGTAATTGGTGTGATATTTTAGGATCTTTGAATGTCTTCATTTGCATAATATTTCTAGGGAGAAGCATCCATTAATAAACCTTTTAAAAATTAATTTTAAGGTGATTCTTAACTGTCTCCGAGTTTTGAGAACCTTGGTCACTGCAGGAGGCTGACTGAAACTACTCTTGTCTGACAGAACATACTATTATATCTTGTGTGTCATCAAGGAATTAAATTTGCCAACAGCATCCAGGAACAGCCTCAACAAGAGTTTCTTTTTAAAGAGACCACTCATGTAGAATTAAATCCATTTGGTTCTACAGTGCATTGCCAAGTCATCTATTTTTGGGGTTAAAAATATATAAAAATTCTAGTTTATGGCTTCTATCTTAAGTGCTTTTCAAATATTTATCAGTACTTTAGGCTTTTTCCTGATTCAGTACTCCAAATTGATTAGCATAATCAAGTTAAACTGTTCTTAGTTAATAGGTAAGGAAGAGTATCAGGGAGGCAAGGAAAATTCAAATGTTCCCAAGGTCATAGCAAATAACTTATATTTGAACTACTGATTTTGACTATGAGTTTCCGATTGCTTGATAGCTAATGGTACACTTTTAAAAATAAAATATTCACTGTAATTGAAAATGGAATGCACTTGACATCAAGTTGCTTGGGGGCAGGTATCACAAAAATCAAGCAACACAAGAATGTCATCAGACAAGACCGAAGGTCACGCAGCTGAGTTGACCGTGCTCCCGTGGAGAAGTCCTGGAGGGTCAAGACAGCTGCCCACTCTGCCAGGGGCGATTCTCCCTCTGGGCTGGGCAGCTGCAGGCCACTGAAACCAGCAGAGGTCACAGGAGCAGGTGACCGCCCTCCTTCTCCTGCCCCAGCACTTGTGAATTTTCTCACCTTTCGAGTTAGCCTCCTCTTGATCTCTCTTTTCTCCTCTTGTTCCTCTTGTTCGTTCCGAGCTGAAAGAAACATTTAAGATGCTTTCGATTTTGTAGACAGTGTTGCACCCAGGGGCATCTATGAGCCTTCGAGGCTCCGAGCCAAGCATCTCAGGTTAGGAGAGGGGAAGAGAAAGCTGATGTTTCCTACCCAGGCCTTGCTTCTGCCTCTGGGGACATTTTCAAACTGGTGGTGAGCAGGCTGACCTGCCTATTTTATTTCCTTTCTGTCACCTAGGGTTTCCAATCTCCTGGCAGCATTGCTGGGTGAGAGGTGTAGCTTGAAAGACAAGAAGGGAGATCCTAAAAGAGCAGGGTGCTGCCAGCAATGAGGTGGGGCTCCCTTCTCTGGACAGCCCAAGGGCCTCCCTCCACTCTGCCCCAGTCTCACAGTCCCTGCAGGGTTCATTGTGATGTGGCCCTGGGGTTGGTGCACTGTGGGAGTAGAACCCAAGACCGGCCCATAGGGGTGCCTGTCACCTGTGCAGAAACAAGAGGAGGAAGCAAAGGCCAGCCTGGCTGCACAAAGAGGAATTTCAAAATGCTCACCTTTCGCAAGCCCTGCTTCCATTAATTCTTTGAATCTTCCGAGAAGTCCACTGAGCATGTGTGTGGCCAGAGTGTGGGGCACAAATGCCTGCATTGGGACTTTTAAGGAGTGCCTTAAAGGAGCAGGCCCCGGAGCCTGGACGTTGCCAGCTTAATATGTGGGTGACTTGCTCATCAGATGTTTATAGAGCCACAGCTAAGAGGGTCTGGGGAAGGGAGCAGAGGTTTGCAGGACAGAACCCGTGGGCTTATTTCTCCTTTTGAGCTAACGGAATGACCTTGAACATCACTTCCTTCTGGGAGCAGAATGGAAGTATGGCTCTAGGTATAATATTGTTTAAAAGCATGAGAGTCAAAGGACTCTGCTTCTCACCTGCTGGATCTTGAAAGACATCACTAGTGTTTAATTGTATTTCAATAATTGAATTAATGTATCATATCATGCACACTTGCAATTCAGTCATTTCAATATAGGGTAGATCTTTAACAGGGGGAAGCTTCTGTGCACAGCAGTGGGCCCCACCCTGCCCTCCTGTCAGCCCTGAGCAGACACAGCAGCCACAGCCACTCCCCCACAGAAGGAACCATGCCGTTCTGTGCAGAGCCCAGAGGTACGATCCCTGGGGGCATCAGGATGCTGTATGGGGCAGTACTAGAAATGCCATGGCCTGCTGTGGGCCGAGGTCCCCATGGTAGCCTGCCCCACAGCGCCCCTAGCTACCCACACAAAAGCTCCTTCCTTTAGATGTAAAGATGTGATCTCTATCTCGGTTCCTTTAAAAATGCAAATTTCTTTTGGATAAAAATCTCTTAAACTAGTTAGCCATTAACATCTTAGTATGCACTAACCTTACAGAGATAAATAAGTTGGGTGGCAGACAGCAAGACTCAGAAGAAGGGGAGAGCCCAGACAGCTGCATTTGCAGGTGGCAGGGAGGGAAAGGTCTAGTCTGGGTAGGGGTGCAAGGAGGCAACTGGGGCGCTTGGTTAAAATGTACAGAGGATTAGGGCCATGAGGGGCTGAGAAAGCACATACCCTCCCACTCTGCGTTTGTAAATGAGGATGGGAAAGCCCAGAGGATGAAGTGACTGCTCACAGGCGACACGGCCAATTAGACAGACAGCACCACTCTTTTCTCACTAGGGACACTGCCCTAGTGTCTAGCCCTCCTCCTTATTACTGGTCACTGGCCTCAGGCTCTAGTCAGGGCTTCCTCACCCTACAGGCCCCTTTCCAAGCTTTGAGTGGCATTCTGTGACAGAGCACAGAGCTGTCATCTCCTATGTGCAATTCGTAGGTTCCTCTCAGGGGTGGGGCCCCAAGACCACCTATGAAATCTTTTCCTTTATTTGAAAGCCATTTACAAACCAAGGCAATGTTTCTCAGGCCAGAGATACCAAGGCAACTCCACTAGGCAACTGTGGGGAGAGGCAGGGACAAGCCCATGATGTCATCACACCTGCTGTCACTATCAGAGTGTGCTCATTGTGTGCTCAGGTGTGCACAGTGCCTCATTGGCTGCTGACAAAGCAAGCACTGACTACAGGGCCGGCAGGGTGGGGCTGGATACCCGACCCAGACCATGCTTCATTGAGTGCCTTCCCTAGCACCTCACGTGATTTAAACTCAGAAAATGAGCTTTAGAACGATTCGATGGAGGGTACACTAAAAACTTCTTGTTTCACAATCAGATGGGAAGAAATGAAAGAAAAACATGTTTAGGAAACAATGTTCCAGAATGAAGGGGAAAAATAAGAGCCAACAGGAAAAATGAGTTTATTTCCAACAAGTTTTGGAACTTGAAATGATCAAGCTGTTTGAATCCTGTCAAGTAGTTCTTTAACATGCAGCTATTTGAATAGGACGAGGAGGAACTAGAAAGAAACATGGACACAATCTTCTAAGCTGCCTGGATCTCCTGAATCTAAGCCTCCCTGAGGCTTACTCGACATGAGCAACTGCCTCTAAGATGTATTTTTCTGGATGGCAATAAAAACCCAAGGCAAGGAGCCAGCCTACGGTCTCCCAGGGGTCTGGGTTAGTGGCAGGGGTCAGAGGAAGGATGGGGAGGTGAGCTATGGAATGTGAGATGTGCCTTCAGGTAGCCAGAGGTGATCTGGGGCTTTGACACCACCTCTTTTAAAAACCCTCACTTTTGCTGAGAAGAACTATTTTCTGAAACCTGAGGTTTTTAGCTTCTTTGGGTCTAGAAGCCAGTCAGGGGACCCCAATATAGTCTAGCCATGTATAGATGTTCCTTCAGATCCCTGTTAGGCCTGTGCCCCATGGGAGTGAAGAGACAGAGGGAGGAGGAAGCACATTTACATGATTTGTCATTTTAGGAACAAATAGAAGCTTTTCTGTTTTTCTTTCTCTTCAACAGAGAGTTTATAATAGATCAGGTATCAGGTTGGGGCCAAAAGTGCTTTCTTGACCATGCAAATCATCTGAAAAAGTTCTAACTCTGTTTACAGCATATTAAGCTTTCAAACCTTAGTGGGTGCCCTTCTTAAAAATCCTATATAATAAAAAGGCTAATATGCAAATCGACCAAACAGTGGAACAACCCGTTGCTATGATGGGCACTGACTACCAGGGGGCAGATGCTCAGTGCAGGAGTTAGCCTCCTCTTGATGTGAAGAGGGCTTGTTCAAATGTTTCTACTATTGAACAACATTTCAAGGAGGTGTCAGTGCACTCCCACAGAAGGTGTGCTGCTCAGCTAGAAGCTGGGCTCATGGCTGGTAAGTGTAACAGAGGTGTCAGGAGGAGGTGTCAGGAGCCTCTCCCTCCTCCGTAGCAGCACTAAGGATGTCCAACTGATGGCTTAGGCCTGCTCCATGGGGAATGGGCCTAAGCTGTCAGTTGGACATCCACTGAAGGCTCCCGGACTGTGAGAGGGTGAAGGCCGGGCTGAGGGATCCCCCCCAAGTGCATGGATTCCATGCACCAGGCCTCTAGTATATACATAAATTCCTAGAGACCTAGGAAGTCTGTGAAGTACACTCTAGACTGAGAAAGGCCAGACCCAAATATAGCAGCCACTGAGGAGGGAAGGAGTGGCCCGAGGGTACACATGGCAGGCATGGTGCCAAGGGCAGTCACCACTCAGGTGAGAGCTCTGGAGGGGCTGTCCTGGCCCCCAGCCTTCTCAGGGGAGATAAACAGCTCACCCTCAATAAACTATCCCACGCTGACCAGGTCTGCTGACTAGGTAAAAGACCGTGGTGAGGAAGGGGAGAAACATAAAACCAAGAACATTTCAGTCTGTTCTAAGTGGAAATACACTCCCACACAAACAGCTTTCACGTGATTGGAGCATGTGTGAGCGTGGACGCAGGTGCACAACTCAGCATTTCTATGAAATGCTAGTTCTCTTTTCTGGAGATAAATTAGCAGGGGATGTGCGTGTAGGAAGACAGGATAGTGAATTACACTAAGAATATTTGTTGGCCATCTTGCAAAACATGTTTGTGAAAGTGGTAGCAATGGCTGGGTAGAATGTGAGCAGAGATTTTACTGTTTAATTGTTGTACTTGATTTCTTTTAATATTATATACACATTATGTAATATTAAAATTACATATCTATACATTTTTAAGCACCAAGTGGGTTCTCTGTACATAGTCAAATATCTCTGTGTCCTAAACCAAACAAGGAGCTGGTTTATTTTTTCTGTCCACAGCCACAGCAACAGTGAGTGCGTTTTTCTTGAATGAGGGCATTGGGCAGATAGCCCAGCAGCCAGCTTGCAGGGAGGGGGCAATGAGAAATGAACACAAAGCATTTTTTCTTGGAAATGCTTCCCTAGACTTTAAATTCAGTGTGCAGAGGGAGGAGGGTTTGATCAACAGCAGCCAGATGCAATGGGGAAGTCACATTTTCTAGTCCCAGGTTTCAAATGGCAATTTGCCTTATTTTTGCCTTCAATGTAGTATTTGCAGTTTTCAAGGCAATTTTGGTTTAAAGGTCACGCTAACTCACTTCACAATCCTTGGGTGACCAGTGCTCTCACAACACATTTTCAGCTTCTCTCTGACTTAGAGCCCACCACAGGGAAGGGGTGTCTGGAGCTTCTAAGGAGCCACATGGATTAGAACTTTCCTTCTGTGGGGAGCTGGCATTGGCTGTCCTGACACTCAGGGATGGAGCCTCAGCCACCACTTTCCCAACCATTCCCACCCAGGCACAAGGGACAGACTTTGCGATTGGCCACTAAATCATAACTAAAGTCACCGCACAAACATCAGGATTGCCACAGGCTTAGTCACTTACGTTTCAAAATGTTCCTCTGCTCCAACTCCTCTGCAGTAGGCCTCTGGCTCAGCCGCCTGCGGAAAAAGTCCAGGAAAAGTTTTTGGACCATATCATATCCTCCTTGGGTCATTAATCTCTCCCCTCTTAGGTACATGAGGCAGAGCCGGTGGCCTGAGTTCCTGTTCCATCCTGGGCGTTGAAGGACTGACTAGACTACAGCCTCAGTTCCTCAATTTCAACCCCAGGACAGGCACTGCACGTCATGGCACCAACGGACCCTCCCCTTTCCTCCTGCAGGCCCCTCCCAGCCTGCTCCTCCAGTGCCTCAGGCAAGGGACTTCTTTCCACAGAAGTCCCTTTCTTTCCTTGTGGCCTCCATACTTGGGACCTTGGCCTCTGCCTTTCTCTCCAACCCTGAGGCTAGAGCCTACTTCCTGCCATGATTGTACAGAGCTGTTAGAATATAAAGAGGCCCATGGCCCCAGGGAGATGCAAGAAGCTTGTCTGTCTGCAAAGAACAATAGCTGCTCTTCTTCTCATCTCTACCCATCACTACAGGCCTATTAGTCCTGGAATGACAACTGAATAGGAATCCAAGCCACACTCCTAATGCCTGACACGTAATTTAACCATATCTAGTGAAACACACCAAGGTCATGAACCTGAGATGATGCAACAGCAGGAGGTGGGGACAGACAGTGGCCCGGCATCACATAGTGACCCCGAGTAGAATTCACCAGAGAAAGGGAAGGACATCAAAGGGGAGAATTATGTGCTTGTACATCTGTGTGACGTTCTAGGAATGGTTAACGCAAACCCAGTGGGCCTCAGCATTCTGAGGCATTCATATTTTTGAAGCGCTTGGGAATTCTTTAACAACCACTCCATTACCCAGCATTCTGCATCCCCCATTGGGATAAGGTGTGCCGGGTAATTGTGGAAGGGGCTGGAGGCTTCTCAAAGTCTTCCTCCAGGGCATAAGGGGTGGAAAGGAGTGCTCTCCTGGAAGTAGAGGTTCTGGTCCCTCCCCAAGTTATCTGCAACTAATATCTAAAGTGCCAGATCTTCACACGTTAGGATCTGGACACCCAGATGTCAGTGTAAATATTTTATTTTTGCTGCTATTGTCACTTGCAATTCTCTTTATTGAGCTGGGCCAGAAAACAGTTGGCTAGTGATACCCCAACATCAACACCACATGCTGTGGACAGCTAGGAGTGGGCTTCAGCACCAGAGAAAGAACTTTTTGTCAGCATTCTGGAAACTGCTAGAAACTGTATTCCAAAGCATTTTAAGTTTACAGCTGCATGTTTGGAAAGTCACAGTATTGGAGGTTCTAAACTTGGACTCAGCAATCTTGAAGTCCTTTCTGAACTGGGTTCTCATCTGCAGAAGGAGACTTGAGATCACACAACTGAGCAAACGTCAGGGGTCTGGAATGCAGCCACTGATTCTGCTGAGAATGAGCCTCTGAGAGACTATCAATTTATCTTCCCTAAGAAGACTTGCTTCTTTTACAGGGATGGGACCATTTGGTAGCACCCAGGTGTTGAATGAAGCCAGGGTTCTGAGACAATGTTTTTGAGCAAGCCCTCCAGATTCAAGGTGGAGCTTGCTCCTGGGAAGTCCAACTACTGTTTTGGAGTCTAGGCCCGAAGTGTCTGCAGAATTCGCCCACTGGCTCGTGCCAAGCAGCCCATCCATTCCATTTCAGATGCGCTGCCTGGTTCTGTCTGGGTTTCATTTTTCTTATGGTCTATTTTTGGAGGGTATAAGACAACAGTGACTCAACTATAGCCAGAGAAAATTCTGTTATTAACCAGGTGGGCTTTTAGTCCAACACACATGGTTTCTAATGAGGGCCTTTATGTTTTGTTTCTCTTGAAAGGGTCTGAGGACCTTCAGGCTAATCATAGCTATAACATGTAGCTAAGCCCTCCTGAAGGGCACTTGCTATAATTAGCTATTTAACTTTGAAAATGAGATTTGGTAAGAAAGTGATATTGCGGCATTGTAATGACAAAGCCCTAAACAGCATAGGGGCTAAAAGGTTCTAGTTCTGATCTGCTCTGAGCCTATTTTCCTTGGACAAAGCATTGGATCTTGCTGGGTCTGTGCTCTTTTTTTTCTGCAAATAATAAATAGTAGTTTAATAAGCTAATGCTGATGTTATGCCTAAAATGAACTGTATGTGTGCTAATTAATTTAAGTCTTCATAGCAGCCCTTTGAGGTAATGTGGACTACCATTTCCATTGTACAAATGGGAAAACTGAGGCACAGAAAGTTGCATACCTTAACCCAAGTCACATGGCTAGCACATGACAGAGTGAGGGCTTAAATCCAGGCATTCTCTGTAGTCTCAATATTCTTAACCAGTGTATTAGCTTCCTATTGCTACTGTAACAAATTAGCACAAATTTAGTGACTTAAAACAACACAAATTTATTGTCTTACAGTTCTGGTGGTCAGAAGTCCAAAATGCATTTCATGGGGCCAAAAGCAGCGTTAACAGGAGTGTGAGCTTCTGGAAGAAGGGAAGAATGTTCCCTGGCCTTTCTCAGCTTCAAGAGGCTTCCTATATCCTTTGTGCCCATTCCAAACCAGCAGAGCTGCACCTGCAACTCCTCTCTGACTCGGGCTCTCCTGCCTACTCATTTAAGGACCCTTCTGATTACCCACCCAAGTTATACAGAGTAATCTCATCTCAAGAGCATTAATCACAGCTGAAAAGTCCCTTTCGCCATCAAAGGTTACATGTTCATAGGGTTGGGGATTAGGACATGGACATCTTTTAGGCGGCCGATATTCTGTGTGCCACAACCATAATGTCTTACTAATCAGAAGCTGCAAACTGATCTCTGCTGGGCTGGGTTTGACTCTACATGTTCTCCTTAGCATACTCAGATGCTAGAATTTTCCACCTGAATGCCTCTAGATTGGGAGATAGCCCAGTTCCCAGCACTTAGATATCACGTGTGAGTATAGTGACCTTTGTCCTAATTCTTCTTTTCCAATCATTCTGGCCCCTTGGGATCTGAGTTTGAGAGCCCTGGATGAGATCACCAAGTCATAAGAATTTTAACCTTTGTTTTCCTTCTTTCATCCACCAATCTACCATTAACTTCTAAGAGCCCCATGGAGGACCAAGCAACCCACAGTTCTTAAAGAGCTGACAGCTTAGAGGAGCACAATAGTGATTAAAATTTGCATGTTAAAACTGGGCCAACAATTTTCAGGAGCTGAACTATAATAATAAAATGATAAGGAAGTTGGGGATGATATAGACTTCCATGGCAGTTTAGAAGGCACTCTAGATTCTTGCAGCACCTCAGGTTGGCACTCTAGAGAGTTAGCCAGATTAGTACCTATATGGAAGTGTAGGTGGGCCCACGGCAAAATTGTGAAGGAGATAATGTATGAGTTCTGTCTTGACTCTACCTCCTGAACCTTCCTCTCCTTCCAAGTCCCTGGAATTAAGTCATCAGCTCTATCTCATTCCTGTCCAGATCTATTCTTAACAAACAAATGCTATATACTCAGCCATATTCAAATGGAAATTCTTTCTTTCATTTCACAAATTATTTGAGTGCCAGCTCTGGGCCAGGTTCTGTGTTAGGCACTGGGGTACAGAAATGAGCAAAAACGGATCGAGGCCTTGACCTTTTGGAATTTAAAGACTAGAAAGGCTGTGGGAGACAGTCATTAACCACATACAGAATTATCTATAAGATGTAACTGTGGTGAGTCACCTGGGGCAGCAATATTGGGATCTCACCAAATTAGGGCATTGGGAAAAGCTTCCCAGAAGAAGTGACACTGTGACCAGATCTGAAAAATGGAGGACGCCCAGTTGCTGGAGTGGAGAGAGCACAGGGAAGAAGAATGGAGGGAAATGAGACAGGGACCAGCCAAGTGACCACATAGGTTCTTTTTTTTTTTTAATGTTTTTATTGATTTTTAAGGAGAGAGGAAGGGAGAGGGATAGAGAGATAAAAACATCGAAGAGATAGGAACATCATCGATCAGCTACCTCCTGCATGCCCCCCACTAGGGATTGAACCCACAACTCAGGCATGCAAACTAGGCATGTGCCCTGACCAGGAATGGAACCAGTGACTTCCTGGACCCTGGGTCATTGCTCAACCACTGAGTCACACTGGCCAGACACCAAATAGGATCTTGATCTTTTTTTTTTAATTAATATATTTTTATTGATTTTAGAGAGGAAGAGAGAGGGAAAAATATCAATGATGAGAGAGAATCATTGATCAGCTGTCTCCTACATTCCTCCCACTGGGGATCAAACATGCAACCCGGGCATGTGCCCTTGACCTGAACTGAATCTGGGACCTTTCAGTCTGCAGGCCAACACTATCCCCTGAGCCAAACCAGCTAGGGCAGGATCTTGATCCTTATCCAAGGAGCAATGTGAAGCCATCAAAAAATGTACATTTTAAGGTAGGTGAGGAGAGGAGTGAATGAACATTTCAGATTTATATGACACCACATTGATCGTTATATGGAGAATGGACTGGGGGAAGTAAGAGGAAGTTTGTGTAGAAGCCTCAGAAGGCTTTTTGCACACCTGGTAGAGGCTGATGGACCCATGGGTTAAAGTATTGTGGTAGGCGAGCACGTTTTTTAGGCAAACACATTGACAGATTATGCAGACAGTCTAAATGAATGGAGGAGCAAGGAGGAGAGTACACAAGATATCTCCTAGGTCTCAACTTACACAGTAGAATGAATAGCGATACCAGTCATTGAGATGAGGAACACTGGGAGGGAGCTAGCACATTCACGGGAGAACTGAGGAAGGGTAGAAGAAAACCATGAGTTGGAGTTAAGGTCCATTGAATCAGAAAGCTTTTGTGGTATCAGAGTGAGGATGTCAAATAGGCAGCTGGATATTTAGCTCAATGGACGGATATTTGGGCCAGTAATAGAAATTTGACAAGTCTGCAGTAGATGATATTTGAAGCCAGGAGTATGGAGAGAACATAGAATGACAAGAGAAGGGGGATTAGGATTGTGGACGAAAACATGCTAACCTGACTAACTCAGGGAAGGTCTGCATGGTGGTCTTGCAAACTCAAGAGACATAAAGTAACCACAAAGGATGGTCTGAAATTAAAATCTTTTAATTAAAAAGCAGTTTATAGTGGGGTAGTCATGTCCTAGGCCAGTATCTTTTCTGACAAAGATCAACTTTACTGGGCCTATTGTCTTTTTGCATCTAAGATAACATATCTATGGAATGTCAGGGTAACATGTAACTTCCCTTTTTCCAGATCTCCCCAGGCACAACAAATGGCACAAGGGCAGCCATAGACCACAAATTCCCTCATGGTTAGTTGTCTGGTTAATTGTTGACTGTTAACTATCCTATGCCCACCTATGTAAAAGAGGTATGTGTCTAACATCTTACTTTTTATCCAGTCTCAGAGGTTTCCCCACTTTGCTTTCTCGCACCTGCCTAATCTATCAGCATCGGATGTCATGTAACCCATTTATGACTCTTCCTTTGACTGTGTAAAACAAGGTGAAAAACCACCATTTTCTGGAACATTATTCCAATACATTGAGATTCTGCTTCCCAGCAATTGTCAACAGTCTGGCTCAAATGAACTCACAAAAATTTCTTACAGGTTTAAATGTTTCTTAGGTTAACAGAATGGATCCTGATAGAATTCCAATAGTTAATGCTAAGACGACGGAAGAAAAACCTACCAGGAAGTTAAGAGGAAAGGCTGTGCATGGAAGCAGATAAAAATTAGATTGTCACACCAGAAAGACTTCCCCTCTTTAAAGAAGCAAAGCGATGGGTGTGGCCAACAGAGTTAGTGCCAAGTCTGCACGCTACTCAAAGGTCGGATGAGGCCTGAAAAAATGTCCAGTCACTATAAAGGGGATGCCCAGTGGGATTAGCACTAGGTAGGTGATTAGCAACCTCACCTGGAGCTTTTTCGGGAGCTGGTGGGACAGAAATCAGGCTGCAGGGGGTTAAGAACAGAGGTGACAGAAAGGACCTAACAAATATGGAGGACTCTTCCATGGAGCCTGACTTTGAAGGGGACCAGAGAGTTGGAATTGAAGGAGGCTATAGTGAGGTTTATATTTTTTCATGGGAGAAGACTGAACACATTTAATGAAAAGAATCCAGATTAAGTGGTAGTAGTGGTGAAAAACTGAATATACACAGAGGGAGAAGACTCAACTGATAGTTCAGACACCCTGAGAAGGCAGAGGGCTTTGGGACCTAAGTAACAGAGAAGGGCTTCCCTTTCACGTGGCGGGCAGATAGCCCTTCATTTTGACAGGAGGAAGAAGAGTAGAGGGTGTTGTATGAAGGTCTGTATACTAAGAAAGGAGTTCTCAATTGATGGCTCCTTCTTACTCTTTCAAGTTGGAGTATAATAAAGATGACTTATGTTAGTTGAACATATTACCTTTCCTTGAGGGATGTGTCTTTGAACAGAGCCAAAATCACAGACCAGAAAAAGCTCTAGGTTCAAGAATTCTAATCATCAGAATTTTAGGAGAATGCCCAGGCTGCCTGCCACCAAGTAGAGCAGCCATTACAGGGTTCCTTATAAGATCTACCTGGTGCATAAGTTTTGATTAATAGCAGAATAACAGCACAACTGCTATGTTAACAAAATGATAGCTTTATAATTCCAAGGAGCCCAAAACTCCAAGGATAAAAGTAGAGATGCCTTCTGAATGTTCTGTCTCTTACCCCCAACTTGCTAATAGATTTAAGTAATTGCATCTGACTTAGGCTAATATTAAATTAAAAAATTTTCCTGACTATATATTTATTTTTTATTATTTTATTTTATTTTTAAATTAAGTCTTTATTATTCAGATTATTACATTTGTTTCTCTTTTTTCCCCTCCATAGCTCCTCTCCACCTGGCTCCCACCGCTCCCTCTACTCTTTCCTCCATCCTGTTGACCTCATCCATAGGTGTATGATTTTTGTCCAGTCTCTCCCTGTACACCTCTCAGCCCTTTCCCCCTGAGAATTATCAGTCCACTCCCTTTCTGTGCTCCTGATTCTATTATATTTACCAGTTTATTCTGTTCATCAGATTTTTAATTCACTTGATTTTTAGATTCACTTGTTGATAAATATGTATTTATTGTTCATAATTTTTATCTTTACCTTTTTCTTCTTCTTACTCTTCTTAAAGAATACCTTTCAGAATTTCATATAATACTGGTTTGGATTTGATGAACTCCTTTAGTTTTTTCTTATCTGTGAAGCTCTTTATCTGCCCTTCAATTCTGAATGATAGCTTTACTGGATAGAGTATTCTTAGTTGTAGGTTCTTGCTATTCATCACGTTGAATATTTCTTGCCACTCCCGTCTGGCCTGCATCGTTTCTGATGAGAAGTCAGCTGACGATCGTATGGGTGCTCCCTTGTAGCTAATTAACTGTTTTTCTCTTGCTGCTTTTAATATTCTCTCTTTGTCTTTTGCTCTTGGTATTTTAATTATGGTGTGTCTTGGTGTGATCCTCTTTGGATTCCTTTTATATGGGGTTCTGTGTGCTTTCTGGACTTGTAAGTCCATTTCTTTCACCAAATGTGGGAAGTTTTCAGTCATTATTTCTTTAAATAGGGTTTCAGTATCTTGCTCTCTCTCTTCTTCTGGCACCCCCACAATTCTGATGTTGGTACGCTTAAAGCTGTCCCACAGGCTCTTTACATTATCTTCACATTTTTGGATTCTTTTATCTTCTTGCTTTTCCAGTTGAGTGTTTTCTGATTCTTTATATTTCAAATTTTTGACTTGATTCTTGCCCTCCTCTAGTCTGCTATTAGGTCTCTGTATAATATTTTTTTATTTCAGTCAGTGTATGTTTAATTTCTAGTTGGTCCTTTTCCATCTATAGTTGCTCCTTTTTCATCTCTAGTTGGTCCTTTTTCATCTCCTCTTGGGTCTCACTAACTTTATCCAACTTTTCTAGGATATTCTTGAAAAACCTTATAAGTATGGTTTTGAACTCTATATCCAGTTGTTTGTTTTCCTCCATTTCTTTTGTTTGTGATCCCTTCCCTTGACTCAGCATTTTCACTATGCCGGGAAAACTTCTGTGTTGAATTCAGCCTTATGATACCAGACTTGAAAAACTGCAGAAGCCTCTCTGTTGAGCTTGGGATGGGTGGAGTCTCAGGGCTTAAGAGACCGCCTTGCCTTCCAGTTGGCCCCGCCCTCCAGGGCCCCTGAGTCTCACGTGACTGGGCAATCGCTGGAGCGGTGGTCCCTGTGTGTGTGCACACACTCTCTCTCACAGTTCCTCTAGACTGCTGCCCCTCCGGCTCCCCTGCACTCCGGGACCACACGAGTCTGGATCCCTTGGGTTTTGCCCGAAACTGGGGTTTAGTGGGATTAGAAGTGGCACAGTTGGGAGGATCTGTCTCCTGCCCACTCGTGCAAGCCAGTGGCACAATCAGCAGTTGGTCCTCTGCGCGCAGTGCCGTGCACGCCACCAGATTTCTGATCTTTTGCGACTCCCCTAAATTTCCGTGCACTTCTCCCTCTTCACAGTCCAAACTCCCCCCTATGAGTTTCGGTTGGATCTGGGGTTTAGTGTCGTAGCATAAGGAGTTCAATGCCTTTGAGAGTCTCTGTCTCCCTCTCGCCAGAGAAAGCCAGCCAGGTACTCCTCTCCCCCCCGCCCTCTGTCCACGCATGTGTCTCCATACCTCAGCTTTTTTTGCAGCTCCTCTGGGTCTCTGTGACCCCCTCTTTTTCCTTCTAGTTATAGAATTTCCACTCAGCTAGCTTTCCTGTGGTTCTGGATGATGCCCGTTCTGTCTTTTAGTTGTAGTTTTGAAATTGTTATGCGAGGCAGCAGTGTAGGTGTTTGCCTATGCTGCCATCTTGGATTCTCCTGACTATATATTTAAATGTGACCATTTGTATGCTAGGTAGCAAGGGAAACTCTTTTGGGAATTAAACATTTATATGAAATGAATCCAACACATTTGCCCCAGATAGCATGGCTTAGTGGTCAGAGCACGGGCCTGCACACTGGAGGGTTGTGGGTTGAGGCAACCAATCCATGTCTCTCTTACACGGATGTTTCTCTCTCTCCTCTCTTCTTTCTTTTCTTTTTCTCCCCTCCTCTTTCCTCTCCCCCTGCCCCCCCGCTTCACTCTCTCTCTAAAAATCAATGGAAAAAATATTCTCACTCCTCAGGTAAAGATTTAAAAAAAAATGAATCCAACACATTTATGTGAAACAAATCCAAAAGTAAACATTTAATCTACTTTCAAGTGATCTATTTAAATAACTTTGCTATTTATCTGGTTTATAAGATACCTCTGAGTAGCAAAATTGTTTCCATTGCTCAAATGATTTCTTCTCTACTGTGGACCACAGTTAAATGAGTTCTATTTACTGTGAACTGAAAAATCACCGAATTTCCATTTAAATGCCACATGCCATCAATCACCATAGATGAGACTTTTATTTTATTTCAACATTGAGAACGGATCTTTCTATCAGTCTTATCAACTATTATCACACCAGTAAACCATAAACAAGCAAACAAACAGACAGCACTTCAATTTGGTCTTGGGAAAAGGAGAATGCTAAAGAATGTAGTGGCAAGATGTTTTAAATATATGCAAAGCCGGGGGGTGCTGTCTTTGTGCATCATAGCATCTCCCCAAGAAGTGACAAAACCCATGCCCTTTTTGCTGGGCTGACTCTTGGGGGTCCACAAGGATTCGTTCTGCTGTGTGTGCTAATGAGCCTTCTACAGGCTTTAGAACAAGGTCACAGCTTTCATTATCCTTTACAACTGCTTATTGTTTTGAGAGCCCTAATTTTAAAATTTGGATCTCTGAAGCTGTATCTCATTTCAGGAAAAATAAAAACAGAATTATCTTAGGTTTTCTCCATCTCAGCTCCAGAGGGAGATCATGCCTTTTTAGACAGATGGAAAAAGAAGATACAAAGGTATCTCATGGAGAATGATAGAAAACAAGGTCTTGCCGAAACCAATTTGGCTCAGTGGATAAAACATCGGCCTGGGGGCTGAAAGGTCCCAGGTTCGATTCCAGCCAGGGGCATGTACCTTGGTTTCGAACACATCCCCAGTGGGGGACGTGCAGAAGGCAGCTGATAGATGTCTCTCTCTCATTGATGTTTCTAGCCCTCTATCCCTCTCTCTTCCTCTCTATAAAAAATCAATAAAATATATTAAAAGAAAAAGAAAAAGAAAACAAGGTCTTGTCTCCTAAGATAGGAGGAGACAGGTTTTCCACAAATTCCCTCCATGGGAAATGCAAGTGGACACGGGTGTGGGGAGAAGCATTGAATTTTCTCCCCTCCACCTCCTTCAGAACTTTCCTGTCCATTCTATGTGAACTGGGGCATTTCTTTCTGTGTGTGTGTGTGTGTGTGTGTGTGTGTTTAAGATATGTTTTTACTGATTTTAGAGAGAAGGAGGGAAATTGAGGGGGGGTGGGGGAAGATAGAAACATCAATGATGTGAGAGAATCACTGATCAACTGTCTCTTGCACACCCCCTACTGGGAATCAAGACTACAACCTGGACAAGTTCCCTGATCAGAATTGAACCATGACTTCCTGGTTCATGGGTTGATGCTCAACCACTGATCCATACCAGCTGGACAGAACTGGATCATTTCTGTCTGGGCTTGGTCATCACTACATCACCACTTCTCACAGGGCCATGGAGAACATAATTGTTCTCATTTGGCAATTACACCTGCTACTTGAATGATCTCAACAACAAGTATGACTTCAGGTAGCATCCAGATGCCAGTGACTGCAAAATCTGTACCTCCTGTTGTATTTCTGAATTTCAGACCGTCTTTTCAGCTGTTGTCTTTTACTCCTACAGGCTGTCAGACTTAAAGGGTTCCAAATGAAAGAATCCATCTTCTTTTCTCTCCTGTCCAGATAGTTCTGGATCCCACCCCCAGTGAGCTGCCCAGGCTAGAACACTGGCATCATCATCATCTGTACTTCCTCCTTGACAGCCAATTAAGTCCAGATCAGTTCTCTCATTCTGTCCCATCATCCGGGCCGCCATCATCTCTCCTAGTTGCTGTTAGCCTGTCCTACTCCAGTCCTCTTTTAGCCTAGAGAGAACGATCTTTCTAAGAGGCAAGTTTGATCACACACACTCTGCTTGAAAACTGTGCGTGCCTTCCCAGGGCCTGTAGGAGGGAGTCAAAACACTCAATGTCCTGTAAGAGTCTTCATGATTGGGATGGTTGTCACGAATCTTCCCCATCCTGTCCCTCAGACATAAAGGTCCATTCTTGCTTCATTCCAGATTTGCATGCTTTTCCTTATATCTAAACATTCTTTCCATTCCCCTTTGTCTGGTTAACTGATGATAATCCCCACTGCAGCTTAAACTTTGCACATCATTTCCTCTATAATCAAGCTTTTGATTAAGGTGCCTCTACAGCATGTGCTAGTAGTTCTGCACCCCTTATCCTGGAGCTGCTTATACTTCCCCTGCTATCTACTTCATGCCCTGGACCCTGGGGCTAAAGCTCCATAAGGTGGGACCATGCCTATTCCATTCAGCACCAGGGTCACTTCATGGGCATATAACTTGGGCACTTGTACAAGGGACTCTGCTTAGAAGGTCCCTACATTTAGGGTTTAACGCTCTCTGTCATTTTGAAAATTTCCAGTTTTTGAACCAGAAACCCTGCATTTGCTCACTGTGGCATCTGTAGAGCCTAGCACTGAGTCTGTTAACTGGAGATATTTAACGTTTGTGAAGTTATTAAATGAATGCTGCCTATGACCATCCCTTGTCTCTAATCTTTCCTTCTTATTAGTCTTTTCCCTAGGGCAAACATGTGTGTTCTCATTTGACAAACAATGAGAACAAAACAACACCATCCCCCTAACCCTACTTCCTCCTCCAGTGAACTCCATCTCCTGCCTCTCCTGGCTGCCAGGCGTCTCAAAAGACTCATTGCAATGTGGCTTCTGTCACAACTGTACTACACTGGTTCTCAACTGGGGATGATGTTGCCATCCCCAACCTGAGGTATGTTTAGCAACATCTGGAGACAGATTGTCATCATTGTGGAGGATGCTATTGGCATGCAGTGGGTTAGAGGCCACGGATGCTGCCCAGTATCCTAGGATGCAAAGAACAGCCCCTACAACAAAGAATGGCCTGGTCCAGGACTTCAGCAGTTCAGGGGAGAAACCTTGCTTTCCTGGACAAGTTCTTGTTAAGGTCATTGGTGAGTTAACTGCCAAATCCTGTGGCTTCTGTGGGGACCTCTATTTTATTTGACCTTTATCACAACACCTTTGAATAATAGCTACTTCTTCAATCTTTTCTTCCCAAGGTTTTCAGAGGCCTCCTATCCTCTTTTCCTACCTCTTTATTTCCTGCTCCTCAGGTTTCATGGATAATGGAAGCCCCAGAGGTGCCCTCATTCAGGATGACTCAAGGAGCAGGCTCTGTATGCATGCCAGGGACCAGGGTGAATTCACTACAGGTGTGGCCCCCAGATAGACTGGTGCTCCTCTCTGAGCCGAGCTCGACCTTTCCACCTCTGCGCAGTGGAGAAGGGACTTGATAGGCAGTCTCTCAGACTCCCTAAAACTTTAGTGCCAAGAACGGGAAGAGGAGGATGGGGGAAGGGAAGGCCATAGCTAGATTGTTTAATTTCTCTGCTAACAGCCTAACATGCTTTATTCACCTTCACCTTTTTATTCACCTTGAGATAAAGATAACCCTGTCACACACACCCGTGAATTAGGGAAGCTGCCATGCCCGCTTTTGGTTCTACCAGACAGCTCAGCAGCTCACCTGCTGTGTTCCCACCTTGCTCATGGCCTTATCCATCATGCTGATAATACACATTTACACGAAAATCTCCACCAGTCTTTGAATGCCCTGAAGGCAAAAATGATGCCTTATTTATCTCTGTGTTTACAGACCTAACATAGCACCCGGCACCAGGAAGGGCTCAAAAGATGTTTAATAGTTAAATAACTGAATATCCTTTAACCCAAGAGTTGTGCCCCTGGGTATGACCAGTACCCAGAGAGGTTCCTCTGGGCAGGCTGAAGAGTAGCTTTGCTTTTATACTTCAGTTACTATGCCCTTCCACCTCTTCTTTCTGTAACCAGGGAGCACAACTCTTAAAACTGTTGCTCCATACCCAGTTCCTTCCAGGTATTGTGGTAGGCAACAAGACAGACATGAGCAGAACAAGGACAATGGCCAGGTACAGAAAGTCACAAGGGTGGAAAGCCCCAGGTGCTGAAGGTGAGGGGGGGTTACCTCATCCTTAGGGTGGCCTTTCCTCTCCAAGCATATCGCTGGTCATAAGATTTGGACGCCTTGACCTTTTGTCCCTAGAGATAACATCTGGGCCTCATTTGTATTTCAGTTCCAGGCCCAGTTAAGTAACAAAACCAGCCACAGCTGTACTAAGGCGTAGCTGCATTGAATAATGACTCTCTGCCCTGGTGCTGGTCAATCAGTGGAGACCACAACCCAGAAAGGACACACCTGGAAAATTGCTGAATATTCTATTAAGATCTTCCCTGGGGTCTCCCCTAAAATCTCCACCCTGAAAACCCTTGGGACCGAGTACCCAGAACACTCTCCATCCCCCCAGCTTTGCCCCTTCCCTTTCCTGACCTCCCCGCCTCCTCCCGACCCTAGGAACATTACCATTAGCTTCCTCACTTTCAACTCCAAGGGCACTTCCTTTACATCTTAAACTTGTTTCCTAAGCCCATTTCTTATAGAAATTACTCTTCTATCTCTGACTTCACAAACATTCTCTTACAGTTTGGGTGTTGGCTTTGAATATTTTCCTTCAATACTGGTTTGGTTTTGACCCCACCAGTCAGACACCTGGTGCTATTCCCACTGCTACAACAGCACTTCAGTCAGTAATGTTCAATTCCTTCCCTCATCATTCTCCTCGAGCTGCTAACATAGAGCCTGGCTATAGCATTGGAAAGAGCTCAGAGGGGACATGAATTGGCATCCAGAGCCCTGCCTCCTGGCCTGCCTCCACCATTAACCAGAAGGTCGCTTGGGTACATTACCTGGCTTTCCCTCTCTGCACCCGAGTGTCATCATGTGACAAAAGGCCAAAACAGTGCCTAGGAGTGCTGAGAGGACTGACTGAGAACGAGAAGTGGAAGACCCCTTTAAAAATAAATATAAAGCATAAAATATTACTGTTAGTAACTTAAGGAAAGTCTCTTATCCCAAGAGAGAAGTGTTTTTGGATTTAATTCATGTAAGACCTCCATGGTATTATAAAGTAATATAATTATAATAAGGCATAATAAGGTATCATAAGGTAATAACCAGGGAAAACATTGAAGTAATATTGAAATCAGTTTGGGATTGAGTATTGCTAGGCGTATAAACCATTAAAAAGACCCAACAGTATGAAAACTGAGAGCCTGCATAGTGAATATGTTCATTGTTGTTAGGTTATGAGACATAAATCCAATATTAGCAACCAGGAAGGTCACACTTTGAAAGAGTATCTGAGTTGTTAAAGTATAAATTAAGATAATTACTAAAGTTAAACAAAGAACATACTCATTTCAATAAGGCCATCTTTACATGAAGAATCAATCAAAACAAATATGAAAACAATGTGATGTCAAAAGATACGGAATGTGGGAATTAAGAAAATGTCCACTATTCTAGGTACTACTTTAAAGAGACCAAGGCAATCTGATCACCTTTGGCTTAATTTGCATGAATCTGTCCGTCCATCAACCCATCCATCCATCCATCGATCCATCTGTCCATCCATGCATATATCTGTCCATCTATCTCTCTGTGCATGCATGCATATCTACATCTATCCATGTATCCATCAATCCATCCATGTGTGAGTCTATCTACTGTCTAACTATTACACACTAGACTTTGGTCTGGGCCTTCAGAACTAAATATAAAAACTAATAATAACACCCTTGCCAGTGTGGCTTAGTTGATTGAAGTGTTTTCCCATGTACCAAAGGGTGGAAGATTCAATTTCCAATCAGGGCATATACCTAGTTTGTATCTGATCCCTGGTTGTGGGGCATGTGGTAGGCATTCAATCAATATTTTTCTCTCTCTCTTCCTCTCTGTAGAATCAATAAAAAAACAACAACACACCATAATAATATTAACAAGAATGATTGCATATGAATGATATAATAAAATCTGCCATCAAATATAGAGTGTTTTATCTTTTGCCATTAGCCTCTACTAAACATAGACACTAAAATTTAGCTTTTCTTTTCTTTCCCTTCCTTCCTTCCTTCCTTCCTTCCTTCCTTCCTTCCTTCCTTCCTT
>JAAGEH010000392.1:12121595-12159181 GCA_011751065.1 Lasiurus cinereus
CTTTCATAGATAGCTCTACTGAGTTTCTATTGTAAAAGTTTACATTTTCCTTAGGAGCACAAAGCATTTGTTAATAACCTTCTGTTAGCCTTCAATAAGTTTAATACGATCTGGTAAGAGGTCAAGGCCAAAGACTGAAACTGTGTCAGAACCAGTGCATTAGTACTATCCTAATTCCATGCTTCACTAGTCTGATGAGAACAAACACCATCCTTCAGTTAAAATCACACTTATCCTTGGTCCTCCCCCTGTAGCATTTTGTCTATTTTCCTAATCTCTGTCATTTCCATGGTTTCTGAGTGAGTGTTCTCGACCCTGTAACATATTAGAATAACCTGTATTACCTTTAAAAATACTACTGGCTGGGCTACATTCTTAACCAATTAAATCAGACTATAATAAGGCAGAGCTCAGTTACTTATACACATTTTTACAGCTTCCCAGGTAATTTGAATTGCATTCAAGACTGTGAGGCACTTCTTTAATTCAGTGCTTCATTGTGGTCCCTGGACCAGCAGCATTGCATCATCTGGCAACTCATTAACTATGCAAATTCTTGGACTCAGACCTATGGAATCAGAAACTCTGGGAGTGAAGCTATCTGTGTTTTTATTTTATTTGTTGTTTTTAAAATATATTTTTAATTGATTTTTAGGAGGAGAGGAAGAGAGAGGGAGAGAGAGAGGGAGAGGGAGAGGGAGAGAAACATCAACATAGATTGGGTGCCTCCAGCATGCCCCCTACTGGGCACGAAGCTTGAAACTGAGGCATGTGCCTGACTGGAATCAAACAATGACTTCCTGGTTCACAGGTTGACACTCAGCCACTGAGTCACACCGGCTGGGCTGTCTGTGTTGTTTTAACATATGAGACACCACACAGGAACCTCCAGGAGATTTGCATGCACATTCAAGTGTGAGAACAAGGACTCTGGATGGTATTATAGAAAGGTGGAGGAGGCTGCTTCCATGGCTGGGTGTGCTATAGTAGAGGCAATAGGTAAGCTTATAGGGCATGTGAGGTTTTGAAGATTTTCTGTATATTCTGAAAGGGGTTCAGTCATTAACTTCACTGAAGTTAGAAAAGAAATGAAGCAGGCAAGATATTGATCTTCCACACAAGAGGAAGACTTGAGATTTATTTTCTATGTTATGGAAATAAAAAGATCTGGAAGGAGCTAAGAGTTATAATTTAGACAAATAGGTATAACATTTATTTAGTACTTATTTTGCTTCAATATGATTCAAGATAGATCTGTTGAATATTTTCCAGATAAGGTACCAGGTAGGTTGGAATTAAAAAGATGAATATGATATATGTAGTAAAAATTTGTGGAGTTAGAGATGTGTTAGCCTACTGGCCTTGGGGAGCTAACAGGTAGGTCTTTCTTGGTTCAGAACTTATCTCTTTTCTTAACCATTGCATCTGGGATTTTCCTACATATCTTTTTTTTTTTTTAAGATTTTTATTGATTTCAGAGAGAAAAGAAGAGGGAAAAGAGAAAAAAAACATCAACGATGAGAAAATCATTGATTGGCTGTCCCTGCATGCCCCATTCTGGGGTCTCAAGCCCACAACTCAGCATGTGCCCTGACTGGGAATTGAACCATGACCTTCTAGTTTATAGGTCAACACTCAACCACAGAGGCATGCCAGCTGGGTTCCCACATGTCTGTAACTTCTTTATATAGAAAGAGAGATCTAGTCTATTGCTTTCTTGGTTCTAATGGAAGATGTAATTAATAGTAATCTACATGAATCATATCACTTGTCTACTCCTGTTTGACAAACACTGTCAGAAGCTCTGTGTTGGAGAGGCTTCTTTAGCCTGTCCACATCTTTGTAATTAGTCCTATTGTGAATAACTTCTCCTGAAGTTATCATAATAAGTGAACCCTCTGTTTCCTTGATGGATGGGAAGATCATAGTGGAAAAGTCTTTGATGAAGCTTTTGAGGAAGCTATTCAAATGTGAGACACTCAAAAACCAGGGGAGAAGGAGACACTTGCTTTAATAGCTCCTTAAACATATCAAGCTTGCTGATCAAGAGTGACAGATGACATTCTAATTAGATTATCTTTGTTCCTCTTCTCCTTAGAGGTAGAGGATCAAACTGGGTACAAGGTGCCAACCAAGAAGAGTAAGTCAAGAAAAATATTCAAATGACTTACATAAAATACTCGGTGTCACACAAACATATAATCTCCAATCTTGGAAAATTATTCCAATTATTTCTGGGAGTCCCCACTTGATTTTTAACATGTCACCCAAACAAGTCCTGCTGTTATCAACTGTCACTGGCCATTTCCTTCCCTTGTATGCATTGGCCCTTCAGTGAGGTCTCCTGCCTTCGCTGCTGGAAAAGCCATGTGAGGATACTGGTCACCTTACCGCTAAAGGATGCTTGTTCCACATGAGGGCACAGATATCCATGTCAATGAGGCTGACCTCCCACAAGAAAGCAGCCCTTTGGTATATCCAGGACATGCTCAGAAAACATGCCCACAGCTGTCTGAATCTCAGTGAAAGATCTGATTCAGGCTCATGCAGGAACTTCCGGTATATGTGGGCATCCAGATAGTTTTTCTTTACTAGAGCCTTACCTAGGTATGCCTGTATGTACTGTGTGTGTACTACTTCTTTAAAGTATATTGCTTCTGATGAACACAGGTCTCAGGGCAAGGACAAATAGTGATTCAATGAAGGGAAGACACTCTGAGGGTTACTGCTGAATGGAGGACAATATCATGGTTATGTGGGTATGCACAGCTCAGACAACACAAAGATGTGATAGAGGATCTTAACTTATTCATCTACTCAATTCATTTACAAAATACGCTGGTTCCAGATTTCCCCGATACTTCTGCTTTGTGGGTTCTTCATAAACAACATATTTAGCCCTTGGTTACTTGCAAAGAAGGCAAGAGATGGGAAATAGGAAGTAGGGCCCTGGATGTCTTCTCTCCTTCCTGCCCTGATACCCTGACACCTTCAGGAACCTCAGAGTATGGTGCAACTCATTCCTTTTTTACATTCACTCCCAAAGGGCCAGTCTTGTCCTGGGACACTTCCCAAAGAGGGTAAGAGGGTGGAAACTGAAGCAGAGCGCCCGGTAGTGGGCAGGAATCCCTAGCTTCCTTTGCCTTGCAGTCAACAGGGCTACAGCTGCTCCCCAAGGTCTGTACTGCTCTCCTACTTCTGGAAAAAAAATCACAACTCACATGCAGATGAGACCCCAACTTGTTTAGGAACCTGGAAACATAAAGACCCCAAAGTCTTATATGCATGAGTGGAGGGTTTTGGTCAAATTCTTTTGCAAAGCTTTCTGTAGTTTTCTTTTATCAAACGTCTCATGTTCGCTACTGCCTCCTGATCCATCACTCTACAATTTTAAATATAAGGCTTCATTTTAAAACCAGCAGCCCTAGGGCCCAAAGGAGTGGTATTCTCATTAAAATGCTTTCCCATGCCTGGCAATCTTTCAGAACTATGTTTTTCTCTATATGTGGTGTAACAAAAAGAAAAGACTTCCCCCACTCATACCTTTGGGGGGAGGTTCCAGCAGTGTGATGGATTTTGGGAATGTCTCACCAATCTGCATTTGCATTTTTGGGTTCTTTGAAACTCTTTGTTAATTCTAAAAAATTCAGGAAACATGGATTTCTGAAAACGGGATGGGATGTTTGTCCAGGAAAGGACCTGCTCACATAGGAAAGGGAAAGAGGAGCAAGGAAGCCCCTGACATGGGGCTTCAAACAGACTTTACACTGATTTTATGACTCCTCACTAATTTCTTGGCCTTACCCACCCAACACATTGGGAGATCCCATGGGAGAAGACCCTGTCTCCCTTCAAATATCTTCCCCCCAAAGGACCGTGAATTTATAGCACAAATCTGAGGATTGTTAGCTCCCAGCCTGATGAATATTAGTTCCTATAGCTTCCTAAGTTTCCTCACATTCTTGTCACAAAAGATACACAGCACATTCATATATATATCAGACACACACACACACACACACACACACACACACACACACCCTCTCCTGCATGTGCAACGTGACGGGTGCAGCCAAGATCAGAGACTACAGACACTCCGGCCAACACAGAACACCCCACAGGAGGAGCGGGGGACAGCCTGGGCAGAATCCATTAGCAGCCCTGAGCTGAGACTGGAATGCCCCTCACAGGAAGCACCAGGGCAACCAAGCCTGAGGTGTCAAATGAATACTCAGCGCTGTCCTAAGGGGAAGGGCTGACTGCATAGCAGTCCCTTCAGGATCAGGAGCTGCCTCCTCCTCCCCTGAGGAACGCCTGAAGCTGGCCTCCCACTTCCACACAGCTTTCCCAAGAGGCCTCTGTGGAGCTGAGCTTGTTTGCAAGCAGAATCGTCACACAGCAGACAGGACTCTTGGCCCCTCAGAGCCCTGAAAGCCACCTTCTTAGCCAGGCCGGTGCTCCTGGGATAAGCCAGGGCCAGGGCTAGGGAAGGCCACCACAACAAAGCACAGGACCCTGATTGCACTCTCTCCTCTGTGAGATGACAGACACTGCTGACATTGGGGGAGTGGGTATAAAATACACGCCTTTCTTCATGCAGTAAGTATTATGTGGAGGCTTTGTCAGTCTCTCATCACCACAGTCTGACAGCTGTGTGACAGTTGGCTTAGGTGTCACCTGCACCCTGCCCTGAGGTAGAGCTTTGAGGTTAGGCCTGTCCTGTGACCAAGGAGTCACATGTTAGCATTGGACTCTTGTCGCTGCAGCCCCTCTCTCTAGCCCATACTTTTCCAGTGGGGCTGGAGTGCAGCTTCTGCAGCTGAAACAAGAAGACATTCATCACTGTTGTTGGTGTTTATGGTGTGTGGCCTTCCTTTCTCGAGGAAAAACCCACTGCGGAAACACGTTCCCTCTCTCATGTGCCTGCAGTACCAGGCCCTTGGTGGCTGCCAATAGTTGAGCTGCACTGCCTGGGACGCCACCAGGCTGACCCAGAAATGGCTTTCTAGCTCCTCAGGTAACAAGTCAGGTTTAAGACACGAAACTGTGTGCCTGGTATACAGGGTAAGGCAACACGGTGCTGCCAATCTGAACTAAGAAGTAAGAGTAAGTGCAATTGTTTTGATGATTAGGGAAATGAGCACAAAAAACTCTACTTATGTAGATAAACTTAATTTACCCCTCTAATGGAGATGCTTTAAGTATATGCACTTCCTGAATGAATCTTCTGCCAGTCCTATGAGCGCAAGGCCACCTTCTCCAACTGTCCCCCGTCCAAACCCTTGAATACACCATCTCTTCTTCAGAGGGTCCCACAGGAAGTACTGCAGGTTTGACAGAATATGGTCTCAGTCACAGCTAGTCTACTCCACCACTATATGGTGAAAGTAGCTACAGACAACACAGAAATGAATTAGATTGTCTGTGTTCCAATAAAGCTTTATTTATATAGATAGGCAGCAGGCTGGGTTTGGCTCTCAGCCTGTAGCTTGCCAGCTCCTGCCAGAGTGTCACCAGTGCCAGAACACTGTCCTTTAAGCACCAACCATTGCAGTGGATCCACAGAACTGCCACAGGTTACTCAACATGCACTATTTTGGTGCCTCAATGCACAAGGAAAGCAGTGATTAATTAATCACGTGCTGTGTAGTTGTGAACCCCATAAGTAGGATGGAATGTGCTGGGTCCTTCAACACATTAGGTGAAAAATACGAGCACTAGACAAAGGCCACAAAGAATAATGGTGACTGACAACACGAATGCATAATCATTGTACAGTCTGATTCAGACACTGTGGGTGGCAATAAAGGAAGGCTAACAGCTTATACTCTTCCTCTTCATCATCATCATGATGAGTGAAACTTAGGGAAGCTGTCATGTCTCTCACGCATGGGCTTTTCTTACTAGTAGCTAGAACACTATTTTTTTTTTCTTTAAATTTAAATCTTTTTGGCTCACTATTTTGATAAGGATTTGTTAAGGATTTTCGTTTGTTTTTCATACCAACCCTTCTTATGCTGAGTGCTCATTCTCCACTCTGGCGTCTGGCCTTCTGTCCCTTACTTATGGTTTGGCCACACGAGAATTCGTTTTGGTGGCTCTGCAGGGTTTTGCAGCGGCTGTGAGTTGCTTCACATATGCTTCTCTTACTAGGATTTATTGCCTCATCTAGTAATTAGCCTTACAAGGATTTACTTAGGGCTATGCCATCAACTTCATATGAGGATGATTGACATAGATTAATGTCTCCCTTAAATCAAGTTGGCATGTCCAATAGGAAGTATGAAAACTTTCATAGAAATGTTTGATGTTTTAGAAAATGTTTCATATATTTTTATATACCTCAGCATTCTGATATTAATAAATTAATAAACAGATATTCTGTAACATGTGGTGTAAATTTAAAACAAATTTAAACTAGATTCTTAGGTAGTTTAAACCTGACATTATACACTGAATGGCCAGATTATTATGATCTCTGAATGCATAATAATCTGGCCATTCAGTGTATATCCTATATAATAAAAGGCTAATATGCAAATTGTTTCCTCGACCAGGAGTTTGACCAGCAGGCAGGCCGGCCAACCACCCATATCCTCTCCCCCTGGCCAGGCTGGCCGGACCCCACCCATGCAAGAATTCATGCACCAGGCCTCTAATACATACACACACACACACACACACACACACACACACACACACACTCAGAGATCATAATAATCTGGCCACTCAGTGTATATAGGCTCTTTTAAAAAAGGCTTATTTTATTTTTGCCTAGACAATGTGATGTGAATTTACAGCTCCCTCGTGGGAGACACCCAGGCATATCCTGGTGGCACTATTTGTTGACCATGAGGTGAGAATCAGATTTCACAGGCTTTGGTCCCAATGGCTCTATTGGTTAAGGGCTATGAGGAGAGGGGCAGTGTGACAGGGAATCAAAATGGAGAGTCAGGCCAGGCAGGGGAGGTGCACCAAGGATGAGCTGTACTGACAGGGCAGGCTCCAGGCAGAAGGTGCCCATTCAACTTCCAGGAATACAAAGGCAGAGCCATGCCACTTTCCAAGAAAAAGTTGAGGGTGTTCCTTGTGGAGGATAGGGACCGGGCTTCTTGGGGTGAAATGTACAGGAGGCAGATACATTGGTTCAATCAAATTCAGGGAGGGCAGCTCCTCCTGCATAGTATCATTCTAATATGCAGGAAGATGCAATTACCTGTCTTGGCATCTTTTAAGAGAGGGCTTAATAAGTTACAACATAAAGATGAGCAAAACAAGGGGAAATTGTAACAGTCAAAAGGGGGATTGAATTTCGGGTAGGTAAAATGCTTCAGCACACTGATTACTGTCAGCACCACTATTTATCTGTCTGCCTGTTTTTTCCCAAAAGAATTAACAAGGCTGCTATTAAAGAACTATTATTTTAATGATTCAAGGGCACAGAAGATAAATTTTTCATGATCATACTTCTTAAAATAGAAGCGTATTCACTTATATTTCAAAGGAATTGCCTGAGAATCAGAGAGAAAAGCAATTTTCCAGGCTTTGTATCTCTGGATGATTTTTCCTGTTTATATCTTGTCTAAAAATGACTACTTAGTTAGCATATATGCAAATTTTGTGGTCATTATAAAAATCTTTGCACTCTAACCAAGAAGGAAAAGAGCATAATGGAGATAAATAAAATGAATTACTCTTATTTAGCATTTTGCATGAGATTTGAGATATTTTGCCAGTAAACAAAGATGAAAAACAACTGCATTGGAAATTTCTTTTATAAACCAGTTGTGCTATTTAAATATTCAGGATGGTGTGCAAGCTCTATATAGCTACATATGAGTAAAAGCCAACTTTAGTGGGTGTGGGAGAAAGAGTACTGCAACCATGGAAATTATCCTGCTAACATCACCACTGAAATACAAATCAAGGTTTCCTTTCTCATGGGCCTTTTGAGTACGAAACATGTTTCTTAAAGATTTAGTTCAAAACTTTTGCTTTAAGTCATTTGTTTTTCTTTCAGGTGTGAACTGAGAAAATCAACTAAGATATATGACTTGTTGTGCTTTCTAACTAATAACTGACCTGTTCTTCCAGAAGACGTGAGTACATCTCTCCTTTTCTTGAAGGATATTAATTTCTAGCACTGGCTGGGGGCAGGGGACACATTTTAAATCCTAGTGTAGCCAGATAGCTATGTCACTTGGCTAGCAGCTTCACGCCTTTTGGCCTGTTTACTTATCTATTAAATTAAAGGTGTTAGAGGCAATGATGGTGAGTATCCATTGAAGCTCTAAACTTCTCAAATTATATTACATTTTCAGATCCACAAGAAGCACTTGTAAATTGGTGAAGAGACTCACAAAAGCTCCTTGAGATATAAGCACAAAGTCCATAGTGGGCGGGAGCTAGCAGGGTGGGACCAGGGACATGAGGAGGAATCTCTTAATAAGCCAGTTTGAAAGCATTAGACCAGATTTTGAGGTAGTATTCCATGCAACAACATTTCCTTTCAACCAAGGTTTGAAAAATATTTGGATCCTTTAACTAGGATTGTTTAACTCCCAGGTAGTTCATTGCTCTCTGATAAGTTCACAAATGGCTCTGAGAAATCCTTTCATGGATAAAGTATGATGGAAATGAGATGTCCTCATGACTGTTTGACCTAATGATCAAAAGATTGTAGGAAAGAAAATAATATATTGCAAGAAAGTGCTCTGAGAACTTGCAGTAGTTAACATTAATGTATAGACTTAAGAGAGAATAAATTCTGAATAAAAAATTTAGATTATTTAACATTCTATGTATTCAGAACCAAGTCCCACTTCCATGCATTTGGGAACATTAAAAAATATTTTTATTAATTTCAGTCAGGAAGGGAGAGGAGAGAGAGATAGAAACATCAATGAGAGAGAATCAGTGATCAGCTGCCTCCTGCATGCCCCCTACTTGAGCCGGCAACCTGGGGGAGGAGGAGCATGTGCCAAATCAGCTAGAGCCATTTGGGAACATTTTAAGGGGGGGAAAAAGTAGAAAGAAAAATAATCTAAAATAAATTCAAACCAACAAAAGAATGTGCTCCAAAAGGCCTATACTTTCCCAATAGAACTTTTCATTGGCATCCTAGACTTAAAAAATGTGTACACCCTGACTAATTAGTCTTTATTCTATTAGAATGATTATCAGCTACCTTCTAAATGGCACCTCATACAGGGTTGTGCACACAGCAGATTATTAATCAATATATTCCAACAGAATCTATTTGTTGAAGCTGGAGTTCCATGATCTTCCTTAGTAACTGTTTCCCTGGAAAGCTAACCTTAATCTCATAGAAAACAAACTCATTCAACTCAAGGCCCACCCTTCTTTTTGGGATCTCCCAGTTATACTTCAGCTATTTTTTTTCCTTTAAAGAGAAGCAAAGTTTATTTTAGGTCTCATTTTTCTCTCATTGGGATTGTTTTAATTTCCATGAGTTGCTTTACTAAACTGGACTACAGAGCAATTCATTCATTGAAGGAGATCATGGGCATGTAGTGTAGTGGTCCCAACACAGATCCCCCTGACACTCCAGTGCTTCTCAAATTAACCATGAGTCTCTGCATTCCAATTGCCATGGCTGTCTCCTTCCTCTAGCCAGTTTATTTTTAAATTTTTATTTACTTTTGACAAATAAAAATTATATTTAAGGTATAAAATATGTAAAATGTAGTTTTGATACACACACACACACACACACACACACACACATATAAATTGTGAAATTATTACTGCAATCAAACTAACATATCCATCACCTTCCATAGTTACAGTGTGTGTGTGTGTGTGTGTGTGTGTGTGTGTGTGTATGTGTGTGTGTGTGTGTGTGTGGTGAGAACACCTGAGATCTACTTTCTTTGCAAATTTCAAGTATGTAATACATTAATAATAACTATAGTCACCATTCTGTACATTAGATCTCCAGAACTTGTTCATCTTATAACCCTTTGATCAATATCTTACCTTTGTCCCCCCCTCCCCAGCTTCTGGTAATTACCATTCTACTTTATTACTATGGGGTTGACTTTTTTTTTAAGGTCCTACATATAAGTGAGATCATGTGATATTTGTCTTTCTGTGTCTGGCTTGTCTCATTTAGCATAATGTCCACTACCTTCATCCATGTTGTTGCAAATGGCAGGATTTCCTTCTTTTTTAAAGCTGAATAATATTCCATTGTATGTATATACCACAATGTCTCAAAAGTCTTTTAATCAAGTATTTTTTATATGTGATGGTCCCTTTTATAGGGAGCCATGATTGGAACAACCATCACACAAAGAAGACCCACGACAAATATGGGCTCAGTGGAGCCCACTTTGTGCTCATCAGATATAGTACAACCTAGATATAACAGACTAATTCGGGTGAAGGGGTGTCTGTTAAAGCTGTTATATAATAAAGTAGGTTTTCTGAATGCATATTTAAAAAAATCAACAAATTAGTTTTAACTTATGTAGACACCGTTGTGTAATTAAAAATGTATGAAAAGCTTAATTTCACAGAAAAATTCTCTATATGTGTTACTGTAATTTTAAATTTATACTGAAAAGATCTAGTAAATTTGTGCATTTACCAGTCACTGTGAATAAGCAAATGCACAAGGCTGGGGCAGGGTGGACTCTTGGCCAGCACACATTCAAACTGCTGCAGAAAGTCATGCCAGAAGACAAGGGAACCAATGACCTAATGAGATGTGGTGTGATCCTATGCTAATCATTCCCCAAACATTGTTTATAAGCGGTGGCTTTTGCATTTAAATATGTACACTATAGTTGCAGATATGTAGTATTTACTTATGTTGGTGAAATTACCACAGTGTTTTTTCCAACATATGGCCTATTTGCTAAGATTTGTTAAAAATAACAGTGAATTAATACAAAAAAATCTGTTAATTTAATTATGAGCAAATCTTGGTTAAAAATATTATAAAATTAACGGTGATAATTTTTCACATATGATGTATAAACCAGAAATTTTGTCTGTTAAGTGTGAAGGTCCGCCAAGTCAAAGGTCCCTGCAGTTAGGTCATAAGTCTAGTTCTGGTTAGTGAATTGTAAACAGGAGTGATGTGTGTGGCTCCTCCACTACCCCTTCCCTTGCTATGGAGATGTTGGAGCCATGTTTTCTAGAAGTTTCTAATGGCTAGATGCTGGATAAAGACTATCTGACCCATCTAAGGCTTTACCCCAGTGAAAAACCTTGACTGCCTTAAGTCATTGGACTTTAGGATTTTCCACTTAGGGCAGCTAGCATTATTTAACCTGGTTAATCAGACTCCAGTGTAATATACAACTCAAATTCTCAATGATAATGAATAGTGTTCATTATTATCACAATTGGGAGAATTACTCATTTGTGTTCTTGATGACCTTGGGGGGAATGCCATCTGAGAGATATGGAAATGAAGGCTTGACAAGAACCCTGTTAGTAAGTGATAGATGGGACTTTCAATCTATGTCCAGTTTTGTAGACCACTGCTCTCGCAAACTGTAGTGTGCATTAGAATCACGCTTGTTTAAAAGGCAGATTTCTGCCTGGCCAGCATGGCTCAGGGTTGAGTATCGACCTATGAACCAAAAGGTCACGGTTGGATTCCTGGTCAGGGCACATGCTCAGATTGCAGGCTTGATCCCCAATGGGGGAATGTGAAGGAGGCAGCTGATCAATGACCTCTCTCATCATTGATGTTTCTTTCTCTCTCTCCCTCTCCCTTCCTCTCTGAAATCAATTAAAAAAAAAAGGCAGATTTCTGGTCCCCTCCTTCAGAGGTTCTAATTCAGTCTGCGTGGGGCCTGAAAACATGCACTTTTAACCAACTCCCAAGTGATGCTGATGTCACTGACTCAGGGACCACAGCATGGGAACCACTGTACTGGATCACTTTGCCTCTCACATTGCATCAGGCATAAGGGAGGGTATTTAGTCCCAAACCTCAGTGTCAAGTTTTACAGCTCTTCCTACTTATCATGAACAGTGTTACTGAAATGTAATAAAAAGCCCACTTAAGTTCAAGGTGGAAGAAAATTTCCTATTCCCTCTTTCTTCCATGGCTTATCTCTCCATTGAACACATTTGCACACATGAGCCTGAGCCACTAATCTAAAACTCCCATTATCTCACACAATCTTTACTCAACCAGGGTAACTTGGGAGGAAAATTCTGTTCAACACAAAAACTAAACAATCAAACATTTTGCTCAGCATGTCTTTCTGCAGTAGGAAAGTCTTAGATTTAGAAGATGTGTTTCTCTTTGCCTCTCATCTCTAATATCATTAGTTCAGTTTTCTCATCTATAAAATGGGATTCCCTATAGCAGCCACTTTGCAGGGCTGTGGTGAAGTTCATCAGATGAGGCACTGGTGGGAGAGCATATTGTTAACAGCAAAAGGCTCTAAAGTTTTAGATAATGTTATGTCAGTGATCATCTTTAAACAGAGACAGGCTGATTTTTCTTTTAGCCAAGTAATCCAATAAACAGGGCCTTTCTTTCTGCCATGTGCTAAGATGAACAACACACAAGAAAATCATTACAGATTACTCTAATAATGACCAGGAAAAAATCACAGGGAAACTAAAGGGCTCTCCTCTTTAAATGTGGCCAGAGAGTAGCCTGAAGAATTTGCCTACTTACTTAGTTTGTAGTTGAGTATAGTAGTACCCTCTCCACCTCCTGCACCTCAATTTTAAAATGCTGCTGGGATAATCAGCCATTTATAAAAGCTATGAAATGGAAAACAAAATAAGACTCCCTATCCACCTATGATGGCACTTAAAATGCACACACACACACACACACACACACACACACACACAAAACCTTAGTAAGTTTTAAACATCGAGATCAATTCTGTTTCTGCTGTGTAAAAAGCAGCTCGTTTGTCCTCCACACTTACTATATCACTGCAAGATGCACTGGGCAGCTGCAAGTCACAAACGCAGAGCTCTGGAAGTGCCTGGCAAGATGTGGCTTTGTTTCCTGACATCCAGTGCGGTGTTTGCACACTGTGACTCCTCCAGTATGCACACTGTCAGGCTCAGAATTCATCTTAGTAACAGGATACCAAGAGCTCAGTATTGAATGCATTTCCTAATAGCTGGAACCTGGGGTGAGAAGGCAAGAGGCTATGTATGTCTCTGTAAGGCTCTGAAGCATGTCTTGTGGCTGTGGGTCCCTGAGATGGGTGTAGCTCAGCCTCAGTGGCCTCTATTCATGTGGTTTTGAAGTTTTATTCCACCTCCTCTCGATGGCTTCACTCAAACCTTAACGGGACAGCTTTCTCATCTTTCATTTAGAAAACACACCAAACAATCAATGTGTGGTTGTCTTTAACTTTCTATCATCCAGGTAGTGCTATGGTCTTGACTCAAGTCAGCACCTTTCAGACGATGTCAGCATTTCTAAAGGGCTTTTAGAAAGAAAGTTCTATTTTGTGCAGCGAGGTAATGGGAGGTGTCAAATGATCTGAAAGCAGCCCTACCTGCAAAGCTGGCATGCTTGTTATACAAATGTTGCAGGACTCAATAACAACAGTCAAGTCATATTTCATTCAGACTTTACTTGTTCCATCCCTGGTTCTCAGCTTGGAGACTAGCATCCAATTTCGGTTTCATTAATGGGAGGTCTCAGAATCCACAGGAAAAGCACACACTCTGAGCCCTTCCCATCCAGGCTCTGAGGATGTGAGGATGAGCAGGTCTAAATGCCCTCTCTACATTTCTCCCCGAGCTGCTCTGTGAGGTAATGTGAGCCAAAGTGAGGAGGATGAGGATGAGGAGGATGAAGGGCCAGGTCTACTCCAAACCTCACTCAGGTCTATTCTTTCCCCTTCTTTCTTCAAGTGATTCCGTAATGCATGCCTAGGGTGTACCAGTCAGTCAAAGTTGGATTGAATTCATAGTGCCTTGTTATTCCTATTTTTAGGAAGTGCTTTTGTAGCAGAAATAATGACCTAGCCTGGGAGAGGCTAGAGCACACTTAGCATAGGACCTTAGATTTTCGGGGGAGACACCACTTGCCACTTTGGAATGAAGCTCTGGGGTATCAGACCGATTTTCCCAAACTACAAACAGTATAGTGAGAAGTCAGCATTACTGTATTTTATTATCTGTGCTAGGAGCATAAAAATGGATTTCAATGTTCTCCCTTGATCATTGTATTATAATTTAAAGTAGCACAAAATCCTCTGTACACATCATGTTATAACTGCCTGTAGTGACTACAATGTGAACTCCTTGGAAACATAAAATACATATTCAGAATATGCTTTCTTCCTAGCATATTGTTCATTACTAAATAAGAAAGAATACCTGTTAGGTTTCATGGGATGATCAGGCCATTATTTGTCCAACTTCCCATCTTATCCGCCCCCCTCCGGCCATCAGAAAGACAGCAGTTTCTTAAGTGATGGCACTGAGCAGTAGGGAAGAGAGAAGGTAGGTTTGGTACTCCCAAAGGAGGGCCTGCATCTGATTTACCATATGGTGTTCAATGCTGGTCTACATGCCTTACATATAGATTCAAACTATCAACAATCACCAACTGCTTTAATCCCAAGTCCATCTGATTCCCAAACTCGTGGGCAGTAAGGAAAAGAAAGCAGTTACATCTATTGATATTTCAACCAACTTCTTCACCCAACCTAATGTATTCTTTAGCAGAGTAATTTATAAACATTCTGCAAACCATCTGACTAAATCCCTGAAACAGAGAGAGTTGAAACTCAAATTCTTTTAAGGAATATAGTATGTTGCTTTAATGATCAATCCATAACTATGTCCAAATTAATTTAGATACTACAAGATGTTACTTTCAATTTACTACAGAGGTACACATGCACATTCGCACAGTTACATTCATTGTACACATAATCGTCTGTCTCATCTCACCTAAATGTGTAGGGCACTCACATAAACTTTATTCTCTAGGTAAGAAACACATGGCTTCTGGGACAGAGGTTAAAACCAGGGGCTCAGGCTGAGGTGCAGTCTTTGGGCTGAATGTAATCCATAAATATATTCTGATTGTTCTATACAATGTTTAAAAATTTTGGAATTTTCATTAAAAAAAATCCACATTTTTCTTCAGAAAATTTGACAAACTGGCCCTTCATTTCTACAAAACAACAGGGGTTGAAGGTAAATAGTGACAGGCCCCATAGATAAAGGGTGAACTTTCCACCTTGCCCTAATTCTCAACATTCCCTATCAACAATCCTAGAACTGCCTGCTTCACTTGTGTTCAACGTCTATTTTGCCCTGGCATGCATTTGAGGTTGAAGCCCCTGTTGTAGGTACATTATACTTCCCCAAATGCTATGAGTTAAATTGTGTCCCCTCAAATTCATATGTGAAAGTCCTAATCCCCAGTAACTCAGAATGTGACCTTGTGTGGAGAGAGGATCTTTACAGAAGTAATCAAGTTAAAACAAGTCATTAAGGTGGGTCCTGATCCAATCTGATTGGTGTCCTATAAGAAGGCGTCACACATGAAGGGAGAAGTAAGATGAAGACAGAGACTGGGGTGTTACATCGACAAGCCAAGGGACACCAACAATGACCAGCAAGCCACTAGCAACAGGAAAGAGGCTGGAGCAGATTCTCCCTCACAGCCTCAGAAGGAACCAGCCCTGACAATATCGTGATCTCAGACTTCTAGCCTTTAGAGCTATGAGACAATACATTTTTGTTTTGTAAGCCATTCAGTCTGTGGTGGTTTGTTATGGCTGCCCTAGAAAACGAAGTAGCTCCAAGTAGCTCAAATTAAATATCTTCAATCACTGTCTGTGTCTCATCTTAAAAAAGGACATGACAAGGAGAAACATTCTTTCCAAAACCTGGAAAGGTGCTGACAAACTTCTGGTGAGTCATGACTGCCAAAAGATGGTAATAGTTCACCTCTGAGTGGGTGGGTGATATCAACATTGAAGAAATATTTTAGGGGAACAAGTGTGTCAGGGAGGCAGAGTGTCTGGATCCTCATTTATTCCTGAGCCTAATTTAGATGACATATTCCTACACATATACTTCAAGACACCTTCTGCTTTCTTTTTCTTCCCACACTTTTTCTCCCTCTGTCTGATTTAAACATTACAGAGGGTAATGGAGGCAGTTGAGTGAGAGGAGCACAGCTGGAGAGGAGCCGAGTCTGAACAGCTTGCTACCTGCCAACAGCAGGCCTGTGAGTACTGGTTGTGGAATAACCATGAGTCACTAATGTTTCAGAGCCCCGGTTCTTTTCTTTTAAAATAAGTAGTCCTGCCCTGGCTGGTAGGGATAGCTCAGTTGGTTAGCGCCATCTCAATAAGCCAAGTTGTGGGTTTGATCCCCGGTCAGGGCACATACAAGAATCAACCAATGAATAAGTGGAACAACATATCAATGTCTGTCTGCCTGTCTCTCTCCCTCCCTTCCTCTCTCTCTCTCTCTCTCTCTCTCTCTCTCTCTCTCTCTCTTAAAAATCAATCAAAAATTAAAAATGAAACTGCCATCTGACCTAGTAATCCCACTTCCAGGAATATATTCCAAGAAAACAGAAACAATAAAAAATAAAATATATGCAGAATAAAAAAAGAATAAAAAATAAAGTATATTCTTTAAAATCCTCATAGGGAAAAAATTCAATGAATCAATCAATAAAAATTTAAAATAAGTAGTCCTGGTGACTTATATAGTGATTCACCTTCTGTGATGTTTCAGAAATAAAAGCATTACTTCTTCCCTCTAGTACCTGAAACCCCATTCCCAGTGGTCCTGAGCTCCATCCTCTGAAGGATTTCACTTCTTCAATCAATTAGTGTCCCAAGCTGGGAAATGGCAAAGGGCCAGAGCTCTGCCCTTGCTGATCAAGGGGTCACCCTGACAGGTTGCCCTGTCAACTTTCAGAAGCATGGCTCCATGTCTAATTTTTTCCCATTGATTTTTAGAGAGAGTGGAAGAGAGAGGGAAAGACAGAAAGAAATATTGAGAGAAACACATAGATTAGTTGCCTCCTGCACATGCCCCAATCAGGGTTTGGGCTGGGGAGGAGCCCACAACCGAGGCATGTGCCCTTGATTGAACTCAAACCTGGGACCTTTCAGTCTGCAGGCCAGTGCTCTATCAACTGAGTCAAACTGAGTAGGGCTCCAGATCTAATTTTTAAATGATGAAATTTTTAGGGGTGATGGTAAATGGGATTTCAAATAAATAAAATGGAGTCACGTGGACTAAATATGACTTCAGGGGGAATAAAAGGCTTGGTACCTGAAGGGAACCAGAAGTGGGTGTGATGGTTAAGATCACAGTTAGGCTGACCATTTACTAGGGTTCAGGTTGAAGGGCCCTAAGAAGACACCTAGAGAAAAGTAGTATGGTCTTGCATTTGGGGAACTCTGCTAGGGGGTGGAACTGTCCTGAGATCTCTTCACCTCCCCTGACTGGAGCTCACTGTAGAAGAAAGGACCTGAGAAGGGATCCTAAGACCTGTGTACTCTCAGCATTTGGAGTACTCTATTAATAAAAATCTAAGCAGGTGCCCCTACATACTCCATGTCTTTATTTAGAAGTTTATACAAGTACGCCTGCACTAATAAACCATGTATATCAGATGAAAGGAAGAATCAACTTAAAAAGAGTGATGTAAAATAAACAGAAGCTCTACTATTTTTGTCCCCCATACATCTGAGTAGGTGACCTTGCTTGTCCCTTGGTTCTTTGCACTTGTCCTGAGTCTGTATAGCAGGCCCCCCTTATCTGCGAGGAATATTTCTAGACCCCTAAGTGGATGCCTGAAACTGTGTGTGGTACTGGGACTTATATACTTATGTTTTTTCTTTTCTCTATATACATACCTATGATAAAGTTTCACTTACAAATCAGGCATAGTAAGAAATCAACAATAACTAATCATAAATGGAAAAAATACTTTAGTACATTGTAATAAAAGTTATGTGAATGTAGTCTCTTTCCCAAAATATCTTATACTGACTCAGACTTTTCATGTAAAGGAAGCACTTTATGGCTTCTCTTTGGCATATCTCAATTGTCAACATCACTACTCATTCTTTGGGGCCATTATTAAGTAAAATAAGAACTTCTTAAACATGACACTGTCATGCCTCTGTAGTAGATCTGGTAACTAAAGCAGCTACTAAATGACTAATGGGTGGGGAGTGTATACAGTGTAGGATTCACTAGACAAAGGGATAATTCACCTCCTCGTCAGGAGAGAGCGGGGTTGCCTGAGATTTCATCACACCATTAGGATGGCATGCAATTTAAAACCTAGGAATTGTTTATGTCTGGGATTTTCCATTTAATATTTTCTGACTGTGGTTGACTCTGGATAACTGAAACCAGGAAAAGCAGAACTTCGGATACGGAGGGGCGACTGTATAATAAGGACCAGAGTAACCGCACTCAGTTGATCATGTTCATGTCTCACGGGCAGCCCACACTTCTTAAATGGTGGTTGATTGAAATGATTATGATCACAACATCCAGGTGACTTGTTGGTTGAGGTGTAGGAGACCCGCCCAATAGCATCAATGAGAAAACTTTGGAAGAATGATAGTTTTGTGTTCTAATGTAGAAACTCTACCTTCAAGCTTCACATCATTTTACTAGATATTTCTGCTCTCCACTTTCAATGTGGAATTACTCCTGGGGTGATGAATTTTTTAATGCTGTTCAAACTGTCAGGTTAAAGTTATGTTTTATATCTTGCTTACTACATGAGGACTACAGATTTGACCACATTTTTCAAGAAGTTAAGATTTTCAGCACATTTCTTCTACCTCAAATGGCCAAAGAATTTCACAACCTTGTAGTTTCAGAAATGCAAACTTGACAACAGATTCCCACATTCTTTTAGTTACTTCTTGCCACACTGAAGTCCTCCAGAGGGCTAGGAGTAACTATCACCGAGGAACTGAGAAAGATTGGGATGCCAGCTGGTGGATGTGCACCATGTTCACTGACCAATGAGGAAGGGTGAGGGGAGTAGGTGGGTAGATATGCTCATTCCATGATTCTAAAGACTACAGAATTCAAGGACAAATTATCCATCAGTGTTAACTATTTTATACTGCTCTGTAGGATTAAAACAACAACCTCCAGGAGAAAACCACATTAATTATGGGAAACTGTCCTTAAGTAAAAAAATAAATCAGTTGGAAGGGAAGAATCCAGTAGCTCTGGTGGATGGCATCTGTGCCCCTATAAAATCTTTGGGTACTAGTTGCCTCAGTTGTCCTGGTGAAGGTGATAATGCAAGCTACTGATGGGGAGAAGAAAATGACATAACAGATAACTGAATGCTTATTATGGGCGAGGGACTATTTTAAATGCTTTGCTTATATTGCTTATATCTTACAACTGCATATTTTAAAAATATCGAAACACAGGCAGAGAGAATAAGTGAGTCTCTCAAGGCTGCACAGCTAGGAAGAGGGAGAGGAGAATGAAACCCAAAAGATGTCTACACCCAAACACTTAGCACAGTGCCTGGGACAAAGTGGGGCTCGTGATCACATTATTACAGAGGCAACGCAATATGGTCATTGAAAGGGAGCGTTCTGCAGCCAGTCTATGTGACATCATACAGGAAACTGAAGTTCTCTATACCTGGTGTTCTTACCTATAAAGTGGGCACAAAATGTCCATTCCATAGGGAGCTTTGAAGATTAAGTGATTTAATGCATGTTAAATGTTTGGAAGAATATCTGGCAAATAATCAGTGCTCCACAACATAAGCTAATATCATATGAACATGCTCTAGAAGACAAATACATCCAGGTGTTTAGTATGTCAATATAACCCACTCTATGTTCATGTCTGTAATGTACACAAAGGGCAATCACTCAAAAGTCACAGCTTAGTGACGAGGCATTATTAACAGCCACTGACATCTTCTGGTTGCACAGTATAGGAGAAAGTGCATTTATTAGATTGCTTTGTGCATAACCAAAACTTCAATTGTATACAGGCCCTCAATTCCACTGGATGGTGGCAATTTTTCTACAGGAGATTTTTGTCTGGGAACCCTGCCTCTCAGGTTCTCCTTGAACCTCAAGTGAAATCCCCAGATTTGAATGAGTGAAGGGGAAGGGACTGAGAAGAAATGGAATGTTTTCCATGGACTTTCTGCTGTAAGCTCTCCAAGGGACACCCAGGACTGTTCTAGGGGTGGAGACTGACGTCTTCTACCCAAATCTGAAGAGCTGGTGGTCCTGCTGTCCTACCTGGTGAGCTTGGTGCCAATCTGTTGCCTCAGCTCCAGCCTCTCTTCATCCGTCTGCCTGGGAAGAATGTTCTTTTCTTCCAACTCTCGCTTGGAGGGCCTGTTGCTGAGTTTGATAGCTAAGGAGTCCTTCCGGCACACTTTCATGGCAAGGGAGCCTGCAGGAGGGGGAAACGAGTTAATAATGCTGACACCCACCTGCTCAGGATCCCACAGGAACAACTGTGGGTCACAAGGTGAAAGGCAGGAAGACAGTGGCTTCACACCTAAGAGTGGGTAAGAACTCAAAGGACACTTCCATAGAGTTCCTGCAAGCAACATGTTGGGTACACCTTGCAGTGTTGAGCATGTGAGGAGCACAAGAAAACCTGTGATTGGATCTTGGCTCTCTAGGGACTGCCAGCATGCAGGTAACACCATAAAGGAGGGACAGACTGGAGAGTAATAGATGCAAAGGGGAGAGAAAGGACAGGGGCCTTTAGTAACCACATAGAGCTTCACCGAGGAGTGGCTGGCACCTGCAGGCAGCACCTTGGTGGATGTCTGCATGTGGGAAAGCTCAGAGGTGACAGATAAACCAGGTCATCACAGGAGACAAAGGAGATCAGTGACTGTGGAGCTGGGATCATGAAGGAAAATAAAGCTGGGCAGACAGTGAGGTCTGTTTGGGGTGGGAGTAGAAGTAAGTTCATTAAAATAGGCAATATTCTGGGATAGTTCTTCTTTCAATGTAAGGAGTTCTGAGCAGCCAGCCAGAGCAAGGCTGCCTTCCATCTGGAATAAGTCTATTATTTGAGAATCTATGGTTCTCCACCAGGGATGATTTTGTTTCCCAGGGGACACTTGGCAAAGTCTAGAGACATTTTTGATGGTCAAAACTGGTTTTTTGGGGAGGCACTTCTGGTATCCAGTGGGCAGAGGCCAGGGATGCTATTAAATATCCCACAGTGCACAAGACAACAAAGTCTAATCTGGCCCAAAATGTCACCTGTGCCAAGGCTGAGAAATACTGCTATAAAGCATTCACTTCTCCAGGCAGGAAACAGTGCCCAGAACCGAGCAGCTGCTTCTTCCTCTCTGGGTCATTTGGGCCTTTGACCGCCCCTTGTGCTCCTCTCCTGGACATCACCTTGATCATGTCATTGCCACCAGGACTCCTACCAGCAGCAGGAGGATATTGGGCAGCAGCAAGTTTGGGGGATTCCTCTGGATTTTATTTTGTAGGCTAGTTCTCTCCCTTCCTCATTGGTTTTACATCATGGACTTTGGAATGAGACAGTGGTATCAAACCTTAGTGCTGCCCCTGAGTAGATGTGAGGCTCTGGGCAGGTCACAGGCCTGACCTTTTCTTCCCCTCTCTCTAAAATGGAGCAATAGTATCCAAGCTACTGCATGCTGTAAGATGTAGATAACAGAATAAAAATCTTAGCACATGGCCAGGCATAGTATACATTCAGTGAGAAGTTGCTAATAAGTTCGTTTATTAAAAAGTTAACCAAATATAAGCCTCTAATCACTTAACTAAAATGTATTGAATTTTCATGGCCAGAATGTCAGATTTTGAACTTTGCTTTCTTCATCTCTTCTCTCAGCATGTTTGAGGCCCTAAGTAAGAAATTTCAATTCAGGCCTTCTACATTTTGTTGAGGTCTGCTTAACGTGAATTTGCTGCATACACAATGGTGAGTCTATCTGAGTATTATGCAGATTCAAATTGAATTTTAGGGTTCTTACCCCTTTTTTTTTGGAGAGAGGGCTGCTTCTCAAGGGAAGCAGTCAAAGCAAGGAAGAAGCATCTAAGTAGCAGGGGGCAGCATGATGTAATTTTTAGAGCTTTGGGGATGTTCAGAAGACATTGACTCTTTCATTTTACTAACAAAAACACTGAGGCCCTCAGAGGTTAATTGAGCTGCCCCCGTGTCCCAGGGCCAGTTGACACCAGACCTCAAGTTAGGGCAGCTCGTCAGCACTCTTTCTATAAAGGCCCCACCCCATCCTCATTGAAGAGCTGGATGCACGCACTGGTGTACAAGGAGCTGTCGTCATCCTCGTCTTCCTCCTCCTCCTCCTCTTCCCTTGTGTAGAGACAGGAAGAGTCTTCGTAGTCTGATTCATGAGGCACATTTTCTTTATTGTCATCACATTCAATCACAACAGTTGGCACTTGTCTTATTTCTGGAAGGCCCAGAGATCCTGCTTTTGTGATACCATCACCAGAGTGCAAACCGGAGCTGTGGTAAGAAGTGGGGCAGGGGACCCGCTGCTCAGAGCTGTTAAAAGAGAAGGAGGAGAGAAGACAGTCACTCTGGCTAATGTCTATAAACGCATCAAAACTTTCTTAAAACTCAGTTGTCAGTTTCTAAGAGAAAAAGGATCTCCAGAGCAACTGAAGTCTCATTTCTCATCGTATAGTTAAACATTTGAGGCCAGCAGACTTCTCTGATGGCGGCAACAGCACGGGGTAGGAGTAGAAATCCTTATTCCCTGTGGGTGACACTGGCACAACAATGAGAATGTCCCTAATGCCACTGAGCTAAACACTTCAAAATAGTTAAAATGTAATTTTTTTTGGTTCTGTGTATCTACAATTAAAAAAAATAAAAACACAAAATTAAAAAATATATTTCATTTCATAAATATTTCTGGCTAAGAGTCAGGAAAATTTCTTTGCTACTGACATGTCTCATAGGAGGAGTAAAAGGATTAATTTGATGGAGAAGCTAGAGATCCAGAGAAGAGAGAATGCATGAAGTTTTAGCTTTCAGAGCTCCACAGTGTGACTGGTGGAGGCTGAGTGTGGAACAGAATGTTTGAAACTTCATGTATGGAAAGACTCAGGTAAAGAGAAGAGGTGGGACCATAGGGCTGGTGACTCATTCATGAACATCAGATTGGACGTGGTCAAGGATGACTTAGAAAGAATTCTATCCCCTCAGCCACCACAAGTACCATAGTCAGTGGTTTTATTTAGTTGTTTTTTTGATTTTATTTTTGTAGGCCAGTTTTCCATGCAGCAATGGTAATGACATTTTTGGTTTACCCTCTTAAATTGAGCCAACTCAAATAAAATGTATTTTTAATGAAAAAATTATTTGCTTCATAAATAGAACCCATATAAGTCCACTATAGGAAAATTAGGAAATGTGTCACATAAAAAAAGTAATTTTTTTTAAATAGAGTCTATCTTAGGCTCCTAAAGCAATTTAGAATCCTTTTCATGACAGACTCTGAATGAAGCCCAGTAAGAATAACGGGCCAGAAACACACAACTGAATTTCATAATTCTTCTTCATATTAATTGGAAGTGGGATTTATATCTTTTATTTAAGGAATTTCTAAAATGTAGAAAATTCAATACATTTACCATCCAAAAGTGTTTGATATTCATAAAATAATAGAGTGTGAAGTTATACTATATATCAATGAATTCACATTAAAATATTTTTATACCAAAGAAAAATCTTACTCATGACATATGAATGCATGATAGTCACCTTTGAAACTTTCAATTATGCTTTAAATTATTGCTATGTATAATGTAAATTCAATTAACTTTCTTCCTTTCATTATTTCCCTAAGTGCTGTTTTGCTCTTTATATTTTTCACATAACTCTTCAGTGACACAAATGGAAAATCTAGTTAACACATTATGAGCTATGACATTCAAGGCAATGAATTCAACCAACTAGAAAAAAAAAGCCCTTCAACTACTAAGATTAAATCAAATATTTACAAAACTACAGCATCTTATTAGACACTAGAGACCTGGTACACAAAGCTCATGCACTCAGTGGAGGGGGGCGGGGGTGGACTCAGCCCATCCTGCACCCTCTCGAATATCCTAAGCCAGCAGTCAGACATCCTTGGTGCTGCCTTGGAGGTGGGAAAGGCTCCTACCACTGCACTTTGCCAACCATGAGCCCGGCTTCTGACTGAGCTTTGCTCCCCCTGTGGGAGTGCAGTGACCACCAGGGGGCAGCTCCTGCATTGAGTGTCTGCCCCCTGGTGGTCAATGTGCATCATAGGGACCAGTCATTTGGTCATTCAGTCAATTTGCATATTAGCCTTTTATTATATAGGATGAGCAGCTAAAGGGTCCATTTTCCATCTAGTTCAATACAAATGGTCATGAGCACAGGAAGGTGGAGAACATGGTAGATGGTCTTTGGGTGACAAATATAACAGTTGACTGAAAGGTAAATGACTGAGGGCCCCACCTCATAAGGCATCACTCCTTCAGGCAACCACACACAGGGCATTCAAATTCTGCTTGGGATTCCACACTGGGTATTAAAGGAAGCAGGGATAGAGGAGGCAGAAATGTAATTCCATGGCTCATGCTTTGCCCCACCTGTCTTCTCTTCTCCCTAATCTATAAATTAACAATGGCTCCAACAAAGGCACAGAGCTAGGAATATTAGATCTGAGGGATGAAAAACAGCCAATAGATATTTATGTTTGGTGAGGAAAAGAGTTAGAAAGCAGAATGTATGAATTCCTTAGGGAAAGGGTTCCAAAGTGCCTCAAAAGGACTAAGAAGAAATATTAGGCAAAGGGAGATTAAAAACACAGCCTTAGAGGCAGCTGTAATCAACAGGACCCTATGGTTTCTCTTCTCTCAAAGACACGAGGGAGTGTGGGTCTGAGTAGAATGGGATTGGAAGGCTGATCCACTAGGTGCTTAGGCAGGTATTAGGTATCATGTGACCTACTAACTTTGTGAAATAGGGACCAGCCATAGTGATCAGCCACCGACTGTGGGGGCGCTATGGACCCAGCTGGGATCTCACCTGGCCAATAAGGTCATCTTCTTAAGGTGTGACTCTAGAACATGATAGAATGTCTACTTCCTGGCTGGCATGGTTCAGTGGTTGAGCATTGTCCTATGAACCAGGAGGTCAAGGTTTGATTCCTTGTCAGGGCACGTGCCTGGGTTGCAGGCTGGTCCCCAGTGGGTAGGGCAGGGGGGAGCTGATCAAAGATTCTATTTCATCATTGATGTTTCTATCTCTCCCTCTAGAAAAACAAAAGGAGTAAAGAAAAAAGAATGTCTGCTTCCCCATAAGGGTGAAAAGGGTGTTTTCTAGGAAAGTAGGTGAATCCACCAAAACAGTTTTTAAATATTCTATTCATAAATACTCATTGACGGCCAACTCTGAGGGGAAGGAGGACAAATACCCAGATAGGCTCATTTAGCTGACAACTCTGGAGAAGCACAGTAGAGCAAGAAAAGACAGATGTGAGTGATGGGTTGGCTGAGGAGAAGGTTGGGAGGTGATTAAGCGACCTCAGATTCAGGAGTTAGGATACACATCTGATTCCAAATTTTGCCACTTACTATTGGTCAAATTATCCATGCCCTTATGGAGACCCTCACTTGTTATTTATAGAAATGGCTTCCCAAATGGTTTCAAAACACTCCCAGTTTCAGTCTAGTTTCCACACCTCTGTCAGAGCAACTTTCTAAAACTCAGATCTAGTCTCACAGTTAGAACTCTGATTGCCTACCCTATCTCCAACCACTGCTTCAAGGGTGACAAATGGAAAATCCAGGGAACATGTCATGAGTTATACTATTCAAGACAAGAAACTCAATGTAGCCCCTTATTACACTTGGCCTCCACCCTGGTTGTGGGCAGGAAGGGGAACACATAGCTGAACGTCAGTCTTAGCAATGCGGGTTTTATACACTGGAGTTAACACTTAGAAGGTATTGTCTTCTACGTAAAAGGTCTCACTTCTGAAGAAAAGTAAAAACCCAGAAGCAGTCATGCAATGCCTCACACAATTTGGCCCATATTATGAACCCATCCTCTGTCCCCATACAATTTACCCCTTGATCACACACAGCAATGCATTGCATACTCTTGGCCTGGAGTGTGCTCCCATCCCAACTTCACCCTAATTTCTATTTACCTTTTCATAACTGGCGCAGGCAACATATTGTCTATGTGCCTGGGAGATCCTGCAATAGTGAAAATTGAGAACATCTGTTTGCTTGCTATCTTTCCTTCCCCAACCACGCTGCAGGCTGTGTGAGGAGCCAGGACACGTCTAATTCATGTTTGTAGCAGATGCCTACCACCAGGCCTGACACAAACTGGACACTCAGTAATTGCCCACTGTTTTTGCTGAATGAAGGAAATATGGGCCATGATCACTGACACTCAGGTGCAGTTATAAGTGGTTGACAAATCATTTTACAGGGTATTAATTAAGAGATATGTTCTTTCTTTCCAGGAAGGCGTCTGGTGGTGTATTGCAGGGCTGTGGGTGTCCCTGACTTGGTTGCCACTGTTATCAATGACTTTAATAATGAAAAAAGCATCCTGATCCCATAGGTGTGAGAACTGAGATAGAGAAGAAAAGGAGGGACTGAACAGAGTGAACATTTATTGAACGTGTTGCCTACTGTTCTAGAAGTGTTCACATCCATCATCTCATTTCATCTTTCAAAAACTCTGCAGGAGAGGTCTCATTATCTCATTTTAGTAAGCAAGATATAGAGGCCCCAAGGGGGTAACAAACAGATGCATAAGGACACTGGGAATAAAGAAAGAAGAGAATCTGAACCCATTCTGTTTTATGCATTATATCCTAAAACTGAATTAAGCTACTTGTAAGATTGTGTTCTTTGATTCAACACAAACCCCACTAATTGTACACATGTAAGGTGAAGAGAACGAACAACACGTGTAAAAATGGGCATTATTACTTTTTAAATATTTTAAATCTTGCTAGCCAGGGTAAGTAATAGTGTTCTACCCCACCATGGTCAGGCCATACCTCGGGCACAGAGTTTAAAAGATTCATCTTAGACACTGGATTATAATGGTCAGGATGGGGAGGAGAGTCACTTGCTGGCCTATTGTCTTGGCAGAGTTGAATATATGCCACAGATCATCAAATATTTACTTTTTCTTGTGGAAAAAGTTCTGTGACTCCTCGTCTAAACCAGGATTCCTAACCCTTGATCATAGCCACACTCCTTAGTGTGTTTTTGGTTTGTGCCATATCTGAAGCCCATTTACATTATTATTTACATTGTATTTTTAAATCAACACTTAAAAAAACTTAAATACTAATTTAGCCTCATCTTAAGCAATAATATCTTTGTAATCAAAGGCTTCAATGCTAATTATGTGTTTATAACTTACAGTTAAATTAAATGACTATTAAGACTTTTATAAAAGGCTGTGCTAAGTTTTCTTTGTGTACCACTATTGATGCATACGACATACTTGGGTGAAGTGATGGCCTGGAGACCCTCTCACCTGCAGCATGATTGACATTTCAGGTTAGACAATTCTTTGTGGTGGGGGCTGTTCTGTAAACTGTAGCATGTTCCCAGCACCCCTGGTCTCTACCCACTGAAAGATAATGGCATCTCTTCTAATGTGACAACAAAAGTATCACCAGACATGGCCAAAAGTCTTTTGGGGGCGGGGAGCTGCCTAATGGGGAACTATAGCTTAGAGCAGTGGTCGGCAAACTGCGGCTCGCGTGCCACATGCGGCCGATGAGCCATGGTTTGCCGCTCTGTTGACTAATGAGTCTGCCAATTACTGGGATAGGGGCTTAATCACAAGGAACAACAACAGCCTGTAATTATTGGAATTAAGAGTCTAGATCAGTGGTCAGCAAACTCATTAGTCAACAGTGCTGCAAACCGCAGGTCACAACCTACATGTGGCTAAAGAGCTGCAGTTTGCCGACACTGGCTTAGAGTATCCACAATGGTTGTGTCATGAACTGCATTTTCAGAGTTGTAGCACCAGGGTCACTTCTAAAGCAGCTTTGGTGCTGATTGCGAGGAATTCGCAGGATTAGTGGAAGATGATAAGTGTTCAGATCCCTGTCTCCTAAGTTCCTGACTGTGTCTCAGACTGTCACTGGGGCTGTACCAACAATTTGATGCTATGCGCCTCCCACTGAGCCAGTTACTTGCAGCCCTTGTCTAGTCCCTGAACATAAGATCACCTGACTCCTGAGCGCAACAGCTTTCTTCAAAACATTGCCCAGGTTGATGATGTACAGAATGATGCTCTGGTGGCTTCAGTTACCGCATCTGCAGAGCACCTGTCAAGCCCTGAGGAGAAGCTGATTCATGTAATCAGGAGATGCTTCACATCAAAATTCTTTGAAGTCAAGCTTTCACTTTGCCTGGAATTCAAGCGGCTCTCATAGCACATGGATTGTGTTCTGTTTCTCTTCCTGGTGGCTGACCAGGTACTAAAACCAGAGGTAAATGTAACACCTCTCATCCTGACCTATGTGAAGCCTTTCTTAACGTGTACTGGATTGCTGTACCCAATAATGAAAAAGTTAATGTTTTTAAGTGCTGACACTATACCCTGATTGATCCATTTAGGTCTCACAACAACCCTAGGAAAATGGATGCTGTGATTTCCCCCATCTCAGAGAGGAAAAACGAGGTCCATGACCACGGTCACAGCTGGAGGGATGCAGGTCTTACTGAACAAAGGCAGCAGGACTACAGCACCTGGTCTCCCAATGATGTCACTACACCACCTGTGCTGCAGTGGCCCGAACCTTGCTGTTCTTCCAGAATCTTCCTCCCTCCCCAAGCCCTCTCCCCCCAGCACTTAGCCCACTCTCAACTGTTGTCAAACATGTCTGATCATTCCCTTTTCCCATGAAGATCTGTGAAGGGTTTCACTGTAAAATTGAATGATAAATTTTATCCTCTTTGCATGGAGTGGGGGCCTCATCACCTGACCCCACAATTCCTTTCAGTCTCCTTTGTTACTGTTCTTCACTGACTGCCCAGTGTTTCAGCCACAGAGGGTCACTTGCCACTTCCTAAGAACACTGTGAATGCCCTGCCTCCTCCCTCTGCTCCTCTCACTGCTCTGCTTTAGCCTCTCCTCTGAGTTTTGCTGGAAGCATCCTGCCACACTTCAGGGACAGCTCACATGCCATTTCTTTTGAACAATCTTTCCTAACTTTTCCAATGAAAATCAGCCCTTCTCTGTGCTTCCACATCTCCATTTTCACCTCTATTACAGCACCTGTCACGTTATGTTATAATTATATGTCTACGCCTTTGCTCCCTGCCCCTAGTGACTACAAGTCTTTTGAAGGCAGAGGCTGGTTGTTGGAACTGATGGAAAAGTCAGCTCAGTATTTGGGCTGAAGTCTCTTGGAATTAGGAGATGTCATATTATATTTCTCACCATTTATTTTTATTTTTATTTTTTTTAATTTCATTTCTCACCATTTAATTCCCTAAAATAATGATCCCTACTCCTGAACGTCTTGCTGTTGCAGGGAAAGTATCCTTGTGAAAGAAGAATTAAGGTTTTAGAAATAGTGATCTAGAGTTTTTTCCTAAGAAGATAATCCAAAGAGGTTTATGTAAGGAACAACGCCTTTGGTCCTAGGACTGGCAGTGTGAGCATAGACGTAACAGAGAAAGCCTAAAGTTATTCTGTTTTCCAATTCTACACTGACAAGCTGTCAGGTCCCTTCAGTGAGGACTGTCCAGAGAAGGCTGCTTTGTAAGGTGAAGTAAAAGAGAACCATAAGGCTTCTTCTTATCTGACATTCTATAATGAATTTAAATAAACATCAAAGACCCCCAAATTATTCCATGGGGAGAAACATGAGCTTCTGTTCCCCCTTTGATAGCTCCAAATGATATAATTTTCCTAACAAATGTATCAGGGATGAGCATGCAAAAACCTAAGGGCATTCACGACACTCACAGATGTTGGACAGCTGCACCGCTGTGGGATATTTCCATTCTACTCCACATACTGGGGCTGCACAGCTCAGGAGGAAGGAGCAGGGCATCCTGCAAACCACTGCAGTAACTAACATGCCTGGTCTCCACGGGGCCTGTCAGAGTGCTTTGTACATGTTCATTATCTCACTCTTCACAGAAACATGCAAGTAGGAACAGTATTGTTACTATCTTGATTGTATGTACCACAAATTCAAAACAACATGAAATATAATAATTATCTGTATAGGGGAAAGAACAGATGCTCACAGAACTCGACTACTCTTTCACTATGAATTCTGCTGTGAGGAGCCTCGGGTTAAGGCTATTGTGGAACAGAGGTGGGTCTGAATTCTGAGCTGGAGCCATACAGCAGGTTTAGTGTGAGCAGCATGTGGCTGGGGGCAAGTAGGGGTGCAGAGAGAATAGGATGCGAGAGAGGAGAGAATAATTACAGAGTTGGCTAGCCCAGCCCTGGATAATGGAGTGTTGTCAATGAGGAGGAGTGCAGTGGGTTTATTGTGGCTGCATTAATGATGTGTTTCTTTAGAAAGACATCACTATTAATGCCTTCTGGTCCCTGCTCTAGCTCTCTTTAGTTCCCTGTCCCCACTGTACTCAATGTAACAGTCACTGGCTTATCATCTATTTCTTTCATGAAAAGGTAACCTTTCAAGGAGGTGGATTTTGTTTTGTCCTTTCTATCTCCCTAGAGGATGCAACAGCCTAAATATCTTCCTTCATGGAAATTATGGAAGAACAGCAAAGAATAAACAATTGTTTACCTAAAACAGGAGGGCTGCTACTTACAAAAGATACACTAAAAACAGAAGACTAAAGAAAGCGTGAGAGTAAATGGCTGTCTTCAACTGGTAAAAAGCATGTATTTCACACACTCTTCTTCATTATGTCCCATGACATGCCATGAAAGTGAGACGCTTTCTTCCTTCCCCTCTGTACTGCTCCGTCATGAACAACATTTAATGAGTCCTCTGTTTGGAATATTCAATTCTCTTCTTTAACTCTTCTAAACTGAGTAGGAGACACATAGATTGAAAGAACAAGGGCTCCTCTCAGATCCCCTTTACCTACCCCCCAGTTCCCTACATTTATAGTCACACTGCAAAGCATCTCTAGATTTTAAAAATTAGGAGACTGCCTTACCTTTCCTGTTTATTATGAGTGAGAGACAGGCAGCTTATTTTTAATAATTCATAAAGAAATAAAGGCCAAGACACCTACAACATTTCAAGGTCATTACAACACTCAGTTCCTTTTCAAGGAGCTTTATAACACTGGCTTTATCTCCAACACTTGGCAACAGCCAGATGCAGAGTAGAGCAGGTGATTCAAAGTGGGCGGGGATTACAGGTGATCAAACACCTTTGATACTTTTGTAGAAAATCAGGGGCAGATTTTGAAATTAAAAATCACTGTACATTTTAAATCCTTAATCTTCACTGAAAATACCTGGAAACCATTATTTCATCATCACTTCTAAAGAAAATCATATAATAAAGGAATGTTGCTTTCTGGTGTCTAATTTCAAATGCAACATTGTGAAAATGAAAAATAAGACATTAATCCCCTCAAAGAAAAGAGAAAACATATTATATACAAATATGACAAGGAAAATGAAATTAAACTTCAAGAGGACTAGAATTTTATAATTTAGTTTGCTTGAGTTATGAAGGGAGTTTTCAGAGGGGAGAGGGAACAATCAACCATTTTCTTCTGAGAGACCAAAAATGTGTGAGAAACTATGCTACAAATTTCAGTGCCCAAGGCTGAGGCTGAAAAACGACAGAAATAACACTGCAACCTAAGAACAGAGTTAATCAGCTTTATTTTAGAACAGCCGGCACACACTGTGTTCCATCATGGCTTAGGATTAGCCTTCTGAGATAAAAACTCAACATTAGAGCCTTTGTGTTTTCTTGGATTTCTGTCAGCAAAAAATTATGTCCATCTATATACAGAGTGGTTCTAAGCATTCTGGATAGAGAATGTGTTTTGAGCTTCTTCTTTTTCTAGCAGTGGTAATGAATTCAAATTAATTAATTCACACCCTTTCTCTGTCCTTGCAGGAATGAATAACCCACATTTCTGAAATAGGGCCTGGACTTGGGATGTGATGAGTAAAACATTAAGACATGCAGAGTCTGCCCACTAGCTCACCCTTCCCTGCATTCTCCATATCTGATGGAGGAGCCACACAGTGGTGGTTCTTTCACAAGACTTCATCCCTAGACCAACATCCTAGACCACGCTTGGTTGGATTGGTTGAATAGGTTGATGTTTGAGTCCCAGCTGGACTATTCACTAATTGTGCAAATGGGTCTCCAATTCCTTATCAGTGAAATGGAGAAACCTATTTGTCTACCGTACAGGGCACTGCAAGATCAGAGGATAATCTGGTGCTGTTGTGACAAAAACCACCACTGTGGGTAGTTGCTGTTTTAGCAGGGATGTACTTAAACATTGGCAATAAACCAGTCATTATGGAATTATTTGTTAGTTTATTAAAACACTTCCTTTAGCGCTTTTATGTTTCTGGCCTGCAAAATCTTTCTGGACAGTAGCTTGTAAGATCAAAGAATCACTATATATTCATTGGGCAAGGCAGATTTCAACTGATGTACACATAGGAATTCAGGCGTGGATTATCTCTCTTTTGAAAATACACTTCCTTTTTAATCTTCTTAAGTCTTCAAAAGATGTTAATGGTTTATATAGTCTCATTTTCAGCTTCCTCTGATCAGTCTGCTCACCAACCTTGCAGGGGACAATCTCTCTTGCTCACAGTGAAAGTACTGAAATCTCATCATGCCCCTCGGAATAGCAGTTAAACCGTAAAACAGTAACTAGAGGCAGCCACTTACAGATAATAAGTACAGTATATGCTTTAAAATCAAAGAACTGCCCTCAAGTAAGAGGCTGATAAAACTCTGACCTTAAAGGGTTAGGGACAAATATCTAACCAGAACTGCAGATTTTAACGAGATGGTCATCAATGTAAGAAAAAGGAATATTTCCCTGAAAATGTACTTCACTTAAAAATGTATGCCATTTGCATGATAATAAACAAAATTCTGAACTTCTTTAAATATACCACTTCACAAGCAAGTAACACTCAGGCATTCAGAATTTAATTCTTGCTAGGGCACCAATGCACCTCTGCTTATCATCCTGGGACACTCTTATTTGCATGTGGAAACGTCATTAACATAAGCCAGTGCAGTAAATGTCAGACAGTTAGGGCTACAAGAAACCCATCAAATTCAGGACCAAGAATTCATCATTAGAAATCCCTGTGACCCTTGAGGCCATATGAAGAAAAGTCATTGTCACCATGAAATGTATTTATACTAGGCTAAAGAATGGTTTACACTCTTTGAAAGGCCTAAAATATTTATGGAATATGAGAATTGTAGAGATTGAAGAAATTTTGGAGGCTACTGATTTCAATTTTTTCTGTCCAATTTTGAAATTATTGTATTTTCAATATTCTTGAAGGTGGTAATTTAATTCCCAGCTAGTAAAACTGATTAACTGAATTAAGATGGGAATGAAAATCAATGGCTGATTAGGATTTGAAGCCTAAATTCCCAGATTGATGCCAACCAGATCACAGAGCTTACTGCAGATATTAAAAGTGAATATTGCATAATATTTGAGATGATAAAATGCTATCTTCAGAAAAGATATGAATTATTACTAGAGAGAAAACAAATGAAAACAATCTAATTTGAGGAAACTGATACAAACAAAATCTACAATAAGATAGATTTGCAATATGCCTTTTAGGGACACTGAAGGCAATTTAAAAATATATTTGTATTGATTTCAGAGAGGAAGGGAGAGGGAGAGAGAGATAGAAACATTAATGATGAGAGAGAATTTCTGGTTGCCTGCCTCTTGCACATTCCCTATTGGGTATCAAACCTGCAAACTGGCATGTGCCCTGACCAGGAATCGAACTGTTACCTCCTGGCTATAGGGTGATGCTCAATCACTGAGCCATGCTGGCTGGGTTGAAGGCAACTTTTGTGTGCTATATAATTTTCCTCCAAAAAATGTATACACACTTTAAATAGTTAAAAAGGCAGTATTTATTTAAATACACTTCATTTTCAAAATAGAGCTATCAGCTGTTAAAAAGGGAATACATTTTTTGAAGATGCTATTTTTTGGACACTTACTGTTATGCTTTTCAATAAGATGAGTGATTTGAATTAAGTCATTTGTTCTTCACAAACAAGTCTAATGAGGTTGATGGTGTTATTAATATTCCTGTTTTAAATACTGGGAATCAAAGGCAAAAGAAAGTAGCATCTCTGAGATGGAAACCCTGGTGGTTAGATTCTGGAACCCATGCACTCAGCCATGGTGGTGGGCTGTCTCCATCATGGCCACACTGCCTACGGCAGCCCTGTGACGTTGGATAAATATGGAACTCTCTAAGTTTGCTTCTGCTGGTCTCTAGTTCTCTCCTTCTGCACTGTCCCATCAAACTTGGTGAGTCACTATTGTACCTATCTAATATGTCATTTTTTAGTGTCATCCAGCAGGGTTCAGATTAGGATAATGATTAAGAACTTCATACAAATTAGAACAGATTTTTAAAAATCTTGGGAGAACATAAGAAGTAAAGGAGACGTCTAGAAACCATCTCAATTCATGATTACATGAACTTGGAATTATTAGTATAGAAGAGAGAAGATAGATAAAGTAAATGGTAGTTATCTTTAAGGATTTGAAAGCTTTTCATAGTAAAAGAAAATTAGAAATAAAACTGGGGGTTATAATAAGTAAACCTTTTAGCTGAATGTAATGAAGAACTTGTACTAATCAGACCTTGTTGATAATGGAATGGGTTATCTTGGGACCTAAGGAGGTTCCTTTTCTCTAAGTCTAAGAGACTAGAGACAAATGATCAGGAACACTGCAATGGTGGGTTGCTTGCCTGGTCCTCAAGGCCCATTTTAATTAAAATATGACTATTGATTCAAATGTATGGTTTCCGAAGTCAGAAATTAAAGCTGTTTAATTCTTCATTAAATTTTCATGTTATGGTAACTGTAATGTTTCATTAGGGTCAGAATAGAAGTGTGAGCTAACACTGTATAGGTGACATTCTGGAACTCTGAGTCTTGGGAGGCAGAATGCCAAACTGTTCAGTAATGTTTCCTTCTTCTCATGGTATTTTTTTGGGGTTACTGGAAATTGCTAGGAGAAGAGAGAAAATAAGTGTTCCCTTCTGTATTAAACTTAGTAAGAACAAGAATGAAGTCATGTTGACAGGGAGAATTCTTAGAAAAATAAAAAAAATGGCAACATTACTGGAGATAGTGGCAGTTCCCATACTCAATTGACAAGTGGCCTGTGACCTTGTTCTGCTCCCAGGTCCTGTCAGGACTCCTGGAAGACAATGTGGTTGCTCAGAAAAATCTCCCAATCTTTATTTGTTTGGGATAAAGACTTTCTTTTTCTGAAGGGCAACCTTGCTAAAGTAGTATATGCATTCATGCCCTATGTCCTGGCTAGTCTATCAGAACAACCTTAGGCCTTGACCTCGGATGAGGGGGAGGAGAAAGAGGAGGTAAAAGAGCCTGGGAATTGCCTTGGCTCAACTGCCAAGGTCATGCTATCTTCCTGTCCACACCCATCTCCCATAATATCACAACAGGTCCCCTCCCACCATCCTGATTTGTTTGCAAGGATTCATTTTGATAAAGAACCGGCCTTGGTTTAGGTCAACAAACCTACCCATTGATCTACAGTGAACAGAAATATTCTATAAATAAACAGAAATTACTGAACCAAGGAACACTGTGTAACTTGTTTGGGTAGTGCTTTCAAGAGAACCTTTGAAAATGTCATGCTTTAAGTGGAAATATTCTTAGCAATATCCCCCTAGTATATTGTCCTGAGTACCTTTTTCAGTTGATTAAAGCTCCCGAGAGATATAAAACTTACTGGGTGTATAGTAGACATGGGGACAGGAAACTACGCTGACCACGAGCTGCTTTTGGGAAATCAGTTGCACAAAATAGAAAGAGTTCTAGATGTGTAGCAGGAAGACCCAGGCTGGAAGGTGTGGCGCTGAAGGGCTACTTAGGGTAGTGCTTTCCAATTTGTCTATGGGGCGGGCCAGTTTTGTTAGTTGGTTGGCTTATTTACATGTTTTAATTTTCAATCCATCACAAATGGATGCTTTTGTGAAATATAATACATATAAAAAGTTAAATTCCTTTTTATTATAATATTCAACAGATATAACATTAGCCTGTTAAGTGGTCATAAACGTGTGTAAAGGCTGGCTCTCACCTATCTGGCTGCAGATGGGCAACCAGCAGTTTGTGGGTCACTCTTTGAGTAGCTGGTTGTGGGGAACTCAGCCTTCCTTAATTTCTCCTCAGTCTCACAAGGCAGTGTGAGGATTAAGACGATAAAAAAGGTGTGTAATCAACTAAAAAGTGTCATCCAAATGTTAAATTTTTATTGTCCTCATTATCATAACAGTAGTTGAAAATGATGACAAGGGGCCAAATTCACTTTTTGTTCTGTGAAGGTAGCTATTAATGTGGTGAAAGTAAGTTAGCACACCTAGTGGCAGTGACTTTCTTTGGAGCCAACAATTTCCTAAATACAAAACACTTGGCCAAGAGGCAGTTGGGAAACTGCACCAGAAAGCTCCCGAAGTGTCCTTCTTGTTTCTGGCTCTCTGCCTGGTGATCAACTGGAACCTCACAATGCTATTTTCCCCAGTTAACAGAGGCCACTAACCTAGGACGGGAATTAATGGTCCCGGCTCAGACACACTCTTTCCACTAAATAGCCACTTTCTTCTTATCAGGCCAGGGAACTAATCAAGCAACATGCCTGGGAATCATAGTGGGAAATTTTAAGCAATTCTGAGCACAAGCAGACTAGTGTTTGAATACATACTCATACATACACACACATACACACATACTCATGCACCGCTCATGTGCACACATACACATGCACACACACGCTCATGCACATCAGAGCCATTCAGAACCAGCATGAGAGCTCTCCCCAGGTGGTGGGGATCAGGCTCTTTGCTGAAGGCCTGCCCTTGGGTTTCTTTTGGCAGATCCCCCAGCAATACCACTGGAAACAGATTCCAGTGAAAGAGCAACTGCACCAGTTGCTGAACATTAGAGGCTCCCACACATCTAAGCAGACTGCAGTACTCCGCATCCTCCACTGGCAAGAACAGGGCACTCTCTACTTTTCCCATCCCTCTGGTTGCCCACCGCCATTCTGCCAGATCTTGTATTTTCTTATTTTATATTCAAGTAGGCATTTTTTTAATATCATAAAAGTAATATCTATAAAATAGAAAATTAATCAGTACAGGAAGATATGAAATAGAAAAAAAACACGCAATTTCTCCCCTACTCCCAGACGTGAGGATAAGTACTATTAATGATTATGTATGTATACTTTGTTTAAAAATCATTTTTAGGGGAGGAATCCAAGATGGCGGCATAGGTAAACACCTACACTGCTGCCTCGCACAACAATTTCAAAACTACAACTAAAAGACAGAAC
>JAAGEH010000392.1:12159581-12395408 GCA_011751065.1 Lasiurus cinereus
CAAAAAATTATGAACAACAAATACATATCTATCAACAAGTGAATCTAAAAATTAAGTGAATTAAAAATTTGATCAACAGAATAAACTGGTGAATATAATAGAATCAGGAGCACAGAAAGGGAGTGGACTGATAATTCTCAGGGGAGAAGGGGTGAGGGGTGTACAGGGAGAGACTGGACAAAAATCATACACCTATGGATGAGATCAATGGGAGGGAGGTAAGAGCAGAGGGAGGGGTGGGAGCTGGGTCGAGGGGTGCTATGGAGGGGAAAAAAGAGAAACAAATGTAATAATCTGAATAGTAAAGATTTAATTAAAAAATCATTTTTAAAATTGATTTCAGAGAGGAAGGGAGAGGGAGATTGCTAGAAACATCAATGATAAGAGAAAATCATTGATCAATTGCCTCCTACAAGCCTTCAACTGAGGATTGAGCCTACACTCTGGGCTTGTGCCCTGACCAGGAATCGAACTGTGACCTCCTCGTTCATAGGTCAACATTCAACCACTGAGACACACCAGTTGGGCTAGCGTGTATACTTTCAAGAAATGTTAAGATCTATCTATAATAATAAAAGTGTAATATGCTAATTAGACTGGGCAGCCGAACGATCTTCTAACGTCTTTCCGGATGACCTTCCTAATGAAGCTGGGACTGCAAGGGCCAAGGCAAGCCGCCTTGGCTGCAAGGGCTGGGTCCCTTGCATGATTTCGTGCATTGGGCTTCTAGTATAAATATAATATGTGCTAACATATATGTCACTTTTTCTTTTTGATAAATGTGATTGTTACATAGTTTGGCAATTGGCCAACATGATTTCTTCCCCCCTCCCCAATACTTTCCTTGACATTCAGATTTTGGTCTTATTTTACTTTCAAACTTTTTCCCCCAGTGGCTTTCACAGCCCTGTGTCATGATCAAATACCCAGCCTTTCTTCTCCCTCCTCCCCAGCCAAGTCCATCCTCCATCACTCCTCTCCCCCTACCCATTACCTTTCCAGCCGCTGCATGGTCATGGCCAGTGTCTTATTCAGCTCATCTATCATCCTGCAGCTGGAGGGGTGCATGGGGAGGGAGCCGCTGGCAGAGGGGTGGTGCTGGCCAAGGCTGCCATACTGCAGCTGGTGCTGTATCTGGGACGGCAGGACCGTGTGATGGTGCTGGGCTCCACCCTGCTGGCTGCTCTTCTGAGCTGCATAGGATGCCAGTGAGAGGTCTGGCCCTCCTACAGGCATACAGATCATGACTTTCTTTGGAGGTAGCGGAGGTGACAGTTTCACAGGCAGACAAGGCAATTTCACAGGGGCGCCAGGATCTGTGGCAGAAGGTGAGAGACAGGTGTGAGTTTTGGGGTAAGAAACCCAGAACACTGCACGTGCCTACCTTGGGCTACAACCTTCGGGGGCCCTGAAATAAAATGCACCTACTGAACACAGCAGGATGAGAGCTCTCAGCAAACACTTTCCTGCTTAACTTGTGCTGGCTGCAAGGACCCTTGGAGACTCTGACATTAGAGGTGCCTGTCACACAGCTGTCAGGCTGCAGGTCAACAGCAGCTGTGCACCCTCTGCTTATGGAAATCCATGGACCTTTGAAACCTGCTCTAGGATGCCCCATGATGCCTACAACTTGGCCATCATAATGTAAATATATTCTTTCAGTTGGCACTTTCTAACAGGAAAGAGATTGGAAGTATGGTTCAAGTCCACTAATACCAGACCCCTCCACTGATGACTTTAATGAAGCACCCTCCATCCTCTCATCTGGAACCTGGGATGATCTCCACACCTGGGAGGATCTGCTGTCACAGAGAGTTCAGGTGCTCCATACAGGGGTGAGCTGTGAGCACGGGGACTTTACTGGTCCAACCACTCACATGGCATCTGTGGTGGGCTGTTCAAACTGTAGGGAAGCTTTGACAGGCTCTTAGGGGCCTGATGGAACTCGCTTGCACCCAATCCCTGGTTCCATGATAGTGGCACTGAAACTTCCCAGAGATGCTCTAACACTTTGGGTTAGACCAGCCCTCATGGCATCTCTAGGATGAACTTGCAGTCTTCTGCTGTACCCTACATTCCTGGACATAATCTAGCATGGCTGAGTTGTTCAGATTGCAGGCTTCATGGCCAGGAGGTCAGTGGAGGGAGAGAGGTGGGCAAGTGCAGACCACTTCACACTGAGTGCTCATGCTGGGAGCAGTACCGGGCTTGACTCTTGGTCTTTGAGGCCCTAGGTTTTTCTCCAAGTATCTGAGTGCTTTGAGAGTAGCAATTTAACTGCCACAGTCCTGCCAAAATGATATCCCTAGAGCACAAATCTGACCATGTTGCTCCTCAGTTTAAAACCTGCCAGTGACCTAGGACTAAAGCTCAGTTTTGACACATTACTCAAGGTTCCCATGGTCTTCTTGCTGATCAGTTCTTCTTCTCATGTTCACACTTTACCTCCCTGAAGTCCACTCGGTTCCTCCAGTTGAAAATAGTCTCTCTTATCTTACTTCTGATCAGTCTCTCTCACCACATGCACTGCTTTTATCCCTTGGATTTTATTTATTTGCTCACCCCCAAATTGAGTCTCCATCCCTAGCTTACTCCTATCAGGTGGTTTTTGTCCCTCACATTCTCCTAGGACTGTTGCCGTCCTCCCTGGCTCCCCACACTCAGTGGCCACTTCTATTTCACAGAGAAAACACGGTGAGTCCCCAAGGCCCCTCTTTCCTTTGATGAGGCCTTGTTCTTACCCTGACCTACAGGCAATGCCCTCACTCCTGTCCCCACCGGCATCGCCCTCACTGCTGAACCCACAGGCATTGCCCTCACTCCTGTTCCTACAGGCATCACCCTCACTCCTGAACCTCTGAGCTCCCCAAATCACCTGGCATTTCCATACCCATGGGCCTTTGTCCCTTTCCATCAAATTGGAACTTTCTCTCTTCTGTCTTCTTGGTCAATTCCTACTCTACCTTCAAGAGATAGCTCAAAAATGTCCTCTCCTGAAAAATTTTCTGTGATCATTACATCACTTCTTCCATCATACATCTACTGGGTCCACTGTGGGCATGCAGATGTCAGTGCTGACAATGTAAATATGTCACCAGAGCCAGCACTTCTGCCAGGCCTATTATGTATCCAATGTTGTTCTGTGCTTTTCATTTCTAACCAATTTAATCCTGTGACGTGGACACTGTTATTATCTCACTTTTACAGATGATGTCACTGAGCTCTGAAGACTTTGAACTGAGCCTCCTGTTTACATAGCTTGCTCCTCTGGAGAACAAAGACCGTGAACAATTTGTCATTATATCCTTAGCATCTTGAACAGGTGCCCAGCTCACACAGCAAAAAGGCTGAAAACATGTTTACAGAATGAGCTGAAACCATGATGCTCTTGTGAGAGAGGAATTCACACCTTCCTAGAAGATAGGGTAGGAGGCAGATATGAACATAAAATGGATCACAGTTCTGGGATCCTGCAGCTGTGGATTCATGGATACTACACTGTTGATTCTACAGCCGAGACACAGAAAAGCCCAATGGTTCCAAGGAGCTCGATGAGATGGCTTCCCTAAAACCAAAATGCAAACCAATCAAAACTACAAGGCTCCTTCAAGCTCTCCTCCAATGGCTCATCTTGTTTGACCCCCACCCCCCCATGCTAATTCCAAAGTGGCTGATAGCAGAAACTCACCACCTTTGTCCTGTTCCTGTTACTGAAGAATGCATTCCTGGAGCTCTTTAAAGTTTTAGCACAAACCTAGAAAATGCAATATGTCTGGAAGCTTCAAAGCTTTATATCAGGGACCCTTAACCCATGATTTCCTCATTTGTGTGTCCAGCTGTCTGTCTAAGACAGGCAGATGCTCAGATGCTTGGGCAGGAGAAAGCAGAGCCAAGAGGCGGCATGGAGCTGACCACCCAGGAAGGCACAGTGATGACATTGGGTTCTGTCCATCTTGTGAAGCTCTAACTTCCTGCGCACTCTCCTCCACAGTATTACTTATCATACTTCCACAGCAAGGCTTACTTGATTTCATTGGAGAAACAGCCAAGTGTATGCCAGGAATTCTATCAAATCAAAGCAAGGAGGAAATGACTAGTAGGACCAAGTTAGTGGAGATGGTTGTTTGTCCCAGGAAAGACCAACTAGAGCTTTGGAGGTCCCTCTCTTCCCCTCTCATGCCTACATATTCCTTTTGGTTGTTTCATTACATATGAGCATAAATTTAAGAGGGATAGACAATGCAATTTTGTCTCAAGCAACAAATACTTAATCAGAAGTTTAGCTTTTCCTAAGTGTGGATTCAATGCATTCGACTCCTCTGTCCTCCTCTTTGCTGGTTTTGGCTTTGCCTTATGTGAAATGTATGCATTTGTTAGAGGATAAAGAAACATATCCCAATACTCACTTCTATTCAGGAAGGCACTGACATTTCTGTAGTAAGAACCACAGAGTGAGATGAATGGACTGGTACTGTGCTGCACGCCACCTACCTTATCCTTCTAAGATACTAAATTCTTAGCATAGTTGTGAGGGTGAGACAAGACAATGTGGACGTGCTTTGTGAATTACAAAGCACTATAGGCATTCACCGTGTGACTAGCAGGGCTCTTGCCACACCTCTGAGAGGTCACCTGGCCTCATGCTTCTCAGTCTGGGGTGTGAAGATGGAAGCCAAGGAAGCAACAGAGAGTATACTGTTTCTGTTACACAGGGAGGGCAAAAGTAGGCTTACACTTGTTCATATGGAAAATAATACAATCACGAATAAATAATAATACAAGGAAAAAACTCTGTATTTCATGTACTCACAACTGTAAGCCCATTTTTGCCCATCCCTGAAGGTAAGCAGGGAAAAAACAGGTGAAAGTGAATCAAGCAGGGGAGCAAAGAGGCTTACAAAGGACCATCATTGCAGTCTGTCATGTTTGACAGAGAACTGCAGGAAGGGCAAAAGGTGGGGCTTTGCAGGTCTCAGTGTGTGTCCAGGCGTGGCTCTTTATCGGTGCTGACAGATAGTGGCAAAGAATGCAGATCTGAAGGTAAGAAAACCTGGATTCACTAGCTGAGAAAGATAGCTAACCTTTTTTTGGGACTTAGGTTTTTTTTACCTCTAAAAATCCAGTGATAAAAATACCCCCTTTACCTTAATAGGCCCTCACTGAGTTGCTGCGTGACACTTATGGATTGTCTGAAGCCTCACTCTACCTCTTGTATTTATAATGAAGACAGTCGCTGGCCCTGCTGGGGCGCACAGAGCTCCTTGCTTGCTGATTTAGAAATGGATGAGTCCTCTGCAGCCAGACTGATCAAGATGCAGTGTATTCATAAAACTGTCTCTGTTGATGGAGTGGAAGAAGCAAAAACAACCAGTTCCAGAGAACAAGAAAAATAAACCCAAACTGTGAGTGTCAAAGAGCCATAAAACCCAAAGGGGCTGTATTTCCAAACATGAGACTGCTCTGGACAAGGAAAATGAACCCCGCAGATCACTTCTGCAATCGGTTCTCTGGCCAGAGGACTATAGAATGAGTCTGGGCCTCTCTTCTCACTTAGTTAATACCTGCTGCAGAAGTCATCTGTAACTGCTGATGTATCAGATGTACTTGTTAATGATAGTAGCACTTAGTGTCTTAATGAAAAAAGATGTAAGAATTTCCCAGTTATTTGCTGGTTCCAGCAGGTCAGAATTTCTGGTCTCCTTTCACAGCTACAGACATTCTTCCCAAAGACATAAAGGACATAAGACGTGTGCTAAAAACTTAAAGAAGAGTACAGTGTCACTCAGACTCTCCTCGCTGCAGGAAAGGCACTCAGTGCCTGGCTGGTATAGCTCAGTGGTTGAGCATCAACCTATGAACCAGGAGGTCACGGTTCCATTCCCAGTCAGGGCACATGCCCGAGTTGCAGGCTAGATCTCCAGTAAGGAACGTGCAGGCAGGAGGCAGCCAATCAATAATTCTCTTTCCATCATTGATGTTTCTCTCTCTCTCCCTCTCTCTTCCTCTCCAAAATCATTAAAAACATATTTTAAAAAGAAAAGAAAGACACTCAGAGGAGCTCCATCAATTTCTCCAGGCCATCTTAGGGATTCTGCGGCAGTCCTTGGTCAAATGCCTGTGAAGGCAACCTGTGTAGACTGACCCTTTGTAGTGAGAGGGATGGTGTAGTGGGCAACAAAAGTAACAAAGAAGTTGTGTCCCCCCGCAACAACCTGGCTTGCTCTCCCAAGCCAGGTCAGCACACGAGGACTGCAGCAAGTGTTAGACGGTTGTGAGGAATCTGTCTTGACACCTCCCAGAATCCTAAAATTGAGGCTCTTAAGGCACATGCAGCACCAGCACCAGCAACCGGCTTTGTGTCAGACCCACTTTCTACAAAGAAACATTTCTGTTTTTGAACTGACCCCTTCCAAGACCTGGGAGGATGCCAGAGAAGAGGAACATACTCCCTAAGGTGGTGAGCTGGGCAGTGTGAATGGGGTCACTTGCTGGCTGAGTCACTGGGTCACGTTATCTTTGCAGAGCAAGCAATTAAATTAGATTTTTTTATTTTAATTTTTAAAAAGATTTCACTATGGGTTTATTTTATTTTATTTATTTATTTATTCATATTAAATTTATTGGGGTAACATCAGATAGGTTTCAGGTGTGAGTTTCTATGTTATAAGATCTATATATTGCACACCACTCAAAGTCAATTCTTCTCCTGTCACCATATATTAGGACCCCTTTCTTTCCTATCCCCTTCCCTCTGGCAACCACCACACCGCTGCCTGTGTTCACAAGTTTCAGTTTTACATCCCACATACGGGTGAAATCATGTTTCTTAGCTTTTTCTGACTGACTTATTTCACTTCGTGTAATATTCTCAAGGTTTATCTATGTTGTTGAGATTTTTTTACAATAAAATTACACATATTCATTGTCAGGAAACTGCCCTCAAAGAGTTAAAATTGTAGATGCCACTGTAATCATGAGAACAGACATCTGACAGGTAAATATTTTGTTAGAATTTACAAATCACCTATATAAAAACACATATTAGTTTGTTTCTGCAGTAATGACGAATGCTGCTGCCCCTCAGGGAGACTGAGGAACATGCTATTTCTTTTATTATTATTATTTTTATTTTTAAAATATATTTTTATTAATTTTTTACAGAGAGGAAGGGAGGATAGAGTTAGAAACATCGATGAGAGACATCGATCAGCCGTCTCCTGCACGCCCCCTACTGGGGATGTGCCTGCAACCAGGATACATGCCCTTGACCGGAATCGAACCTGGGACCTTTCAGTCCGAAGGCTGACGCTCTATCCACTGAGCAAACTGGTTTTGGCAGAGTGCTATTTCTTAAACACACCTTGCCTCACATGCATGTTCCTCTGTGGACCCACCCTGCTTCTCATCTCACAGCATTGTCCTCTACCGTCCCTACTCATCACATTTTTACTCATTTCAGACCTGTCTCAAATACATCCTCCTTTATGACACATTTTCTTATTCTTCCAAAATGATTTGCTCTCTTACCATCTGAATTTCTTTACAGCTATAATTATACACCTTCATATTAACAGTTTCCTGCAGTTACAGCTGCCTACAACCCCTACAGCTGACGGGGGAATACTTTTTGTGAATGACATCAGGGCTGGCAGAGCGCCTCACACATGGTGGGCACTCAGAACATAGCTTCCATTCAGCCTCACAGAGGAGGGGAGTGCTGGGCCCTGCTATCTGGATGAACCTTGAGGACATTATTCTGAATGAAATAAGGCAGTCACAAAAGAATAAATACTGTATAATTCCACTTATCTGAAGTTCCTGGAGTATTCAAATTCATAGAAACAAGAATTAAAATGTTGGTTACCAGGAATTAAAGGGAGAAGAAAGAAAAAGAGGAGTGTTTAATAGGTATAAATTTTGAATTCTGCACGATGAGAAATTTTGGAAATCTGTTGCACAATAATGTGATTATCCTTAACATTATTGAACTGTACTTAAAACTGGTTTAAAAAAGTACCAAGTGAATTAAATCTCCAACCTAATAGTGCTACAAAAAAAGAAAAGTATTTTCTATAATTTTCCCCCTGATCATAGAGGTCAGAGCAGAGAGCACCCTTAAAAAATGTTTTAATCAACAGTTTGTACATGCACTGAAAAAAGAGTTTCTGCCTTTTGAAGACAGAAGATGAAGACTGGGAAAGTATGGAGAAATGGATATAAAGAAGGAACCCAGGCAAATTTCCCATTTCTTCAAGGCATCAGTTATCAAGAGAGTGTGAACCTGTAACCACTTCAGGAGGCTTCTGGATTTTGAGTCATTAACATTTGAAGGCACAGATGAGGTCCAAGGTCACAGTGGGCTAACCATCAGTTTTCTATCACTGTCAGAGTAGAATATTGGTAGGGAAAGCAAGGAGGGAGGCAAAAGTAGTCAGGTGATTTGTAGGGTTGGAGAGGAGGCAGAAAGAGAACAAGGATGGTGGATGGGAATTGGAAAGCAATGGCCAGACAGAATTAGAGAACAATAGTGAAATCACATATTGGAATGTAACTGTAGAACAGTCCATTGTAGACACTGTCCACAAAACTAGAGACAGCTGTAAACAGGAATATTGGCTTTGGCTTGACAAGCACTGGATAGAGGGTTCTCATTAGACACCTGTTGGGGCTGAAAAATACCACCGGGCACAGATGCCATTTGTCAGGTAAATTTGCAGTTGCAAATAGTTTGTAATGTTGAAACTAGCAATCAACCTAGTTCTGATAATACTGTAGGTTTCCTTGTATTTGAGGTTCTAAAGATAGTGCATACAAGTTTTCAGCAGGTTCACATTCATGGAAAGACTTGTTTTTAAGGATCAGCAACAGTTTCTTTTTGTTTCTGAAATGCTCCAATGTTATTTGCCCCATTCTTGAATCTTATACACTGTCTCCTTCTAGCATGTTCTTTGAAACCAGATCCAACTTTGGTCAGGTCCTCCTCTTTATAATCAAGTGCCTTCAGAACATACCTTTTGAAAGATAGGATCATTTTTTGTCTTAAATAGATTAAAAAACACAAGACAAAAACAAACAAACAAACAAACAAAACAGTTAACTATAAAGAAAGCAAATGATTTTTATTTTATTTTAAGACTAGGTATCTTGGTGGACAGGGTATAAACTAATGGTTATAAGTTAGAGCTCTGGAGTCTGACAATATAGATCCAGTCCATCTCTGCCACCAACAATCTATGTAACTATGATCAAGTCATTTCAATTCTCGACATTTCATTTTTTCTTCACTGGGAAAAGTACAGAATAATGACAATTGTACCTCCCTCAAAGGACTAAATGGTATGTTGTAAAGTTCTCAAAATCTGGTCGTTGCCATTATTACTACCCAAGTATAAATGTCGACTAAAGGCCAGCTACCACGTAGCTTCATCCTTTATTCAAATGGCATGCACAGGGTACTCAATTACAAGTCCTTTCTACAGAAGGCATGGATTTTTTGTGCATTGTCTAACATTTGACTTCTGGAGATAGGATGGCTGGAGAGGTGACGGTGGAAGATTTAGAAAGGAAGAAAACAGTGTTTTTGTTTCTGTTTTGCCTCAATAACCCTTTTCCTCTAGGGTCAGCCATCATTCCACGAAGGATGCATTTTGAGAATCATTCATTTCAGGTCATATTCATCATGCAACCAGCTCTGGTGGGCACTGCACTTCCAGAATGGAATGGACTGCAGTGCCCGGACATTCCTGACTTTTATTACATGTTACTGTGGATGATGGTGTTGGACAAGATGAGATGGAAAAGGATGACAGGAGAACAAAGAAATAGTTTGGGAGAGCAGGAGGGCTTCTCTGTACCTGGCTCAAGGACAGAGACAATTTGTATGATAAACAGTTTCAAAGTTAATTTCCTGATAAAGTGGAAACAGATACCACAGCAGAGCTATTTCTGCATTTTCCCCCTGATCATGTACCTGGGAGTATCCCAGTTCAGGCCAGCATTGTACCAGACAATTCACCACTACTACTAAGGCTTGGTGTCTTTCAAATTGTCCTGTGTTTCCTTTCAAAACTGTCAACAGAATAGCAAACACACGCTGAAACTCCTAAGTCTCAATTTAGAGCTCTAGAATTCTTAGTTTATTAATTCCTTCTGACATGGCCCAGATGTCTCTTGGATAATTAGTAACAGAACACAAGGTTAGTATAACTGCCTCATGGTGATAGGGATTCATTATGAATGATTACTCACTTACACAATTTAAACAGCACGGGGATCATAGCCCTCAGGCTTCTGTACCTGTTTTATCTTCATCATATTTAAGAGGCTACCAATTTACTCTATGATAAGGATTACTTTTTTATCCATTTGATATGGAGGTGAGATTTACAGATAATAGATAAAGTCTACTCTTCTTGGAAAAAAATGAGGGAAGCCAGAGAGATTGGGCTAGTTTACATATTTTCATCCCACAAATATCAAGATTCCTAAGGATGCCAGGCTACCCAAGTTCAGGGCTCAGAGCTAAAGCTATGAATGAATGGAGTGTGCCCTCATTAATTAGATAAATTAAAGGGTGTTGCTGGCTAAGAAATTCTGTCAATTCTTCTTTAAAATGTCTTATCTAATGTTCTGTTCTCTCTCTTCCCACTGCTATCAGCCAGATGCTTGTTAACTCATGTTTCAACAACTGGAGTAGCCTCTTAAATAGGTTCAAGCTGTTCGATTTAATTTAACTAGTGATTTTGGAGAACAAGGCACAGGTCTGGCCTCGGTGGCTTCTCTGTCAGATCTTCTGCCTTGTCTTCTTTCTGTTCAGTCTACACAGTGACCCAGGAAACTTTTGTAAAAGCTAGTTTTAATTATAGCACCCACCTGCTCAAAAACCTTTACAGGCTTTCCACTGCCACAGGAATACAATCTAAATCCTCGGATGCCTTACTCAGTGAACCCTCTCTCAGTACACCCCAAAATGGGCCCGCCCTGGCTCAGCCACCTGGTCACTGACCCAGATGTTGGCCCCTCTGAGTCTTTATCCAGGGTCTTCTTTCCTGGAATGCTCTTCCCTCATTCTCTATAGATGCCCTTCATGCTCTAAAGGTCAGCTCAAGCCTCAGCCTTGTCCAGTAACTTTTCATCAGATTGCATGCACTGAACTACAAGGATCACGCTTGACGGTAGTCATTTTGCCACCCTATTTTTAAAAATATATATTTGATCCTTGGACAACACAGGTTTGAACTGTGTGGATCCATTATATGCAGATATTTTCAATAAATAATTTTTGATTCACATTTGGGAGTCTGTGGATGCGGAAGGCTGACCATATGCATTGTTCTACATTAGGAGACTTCAGGATCCTTGAAATTTTGTATTCGCTGGGGTCCTGGAAACAATATCCCCAGAGACGAGGGACAGCTTAAGTTCTTAGGGAGTCAAAAGTTAAATGTGGATTCTCAACCGAATGGAGGGCCAACACTCCATACCCATGTATTAGTCAAGAATCCACTGTATATATAACTAAGCAATTCTAATTTTAGAAATAAATTAGGGAAGACTTGAACATGCTTACTAGTATAAAGAAAAACATGATGTTGAGGATATTTGCTATTGTTTTTCACAAGGAGAAGATGAAAAACCCATAAGAGGTTAATCAAGTAAATCCTGACCTAGACTAAGCAGCCAACAAAATCATGTGCATCTTCTACTAACATGGGGATCAATTCACGGTATATCACTGAGTGCACATAGCAATGATAGAAGACTGAATAGCAGTATTTTAGATAGATAGATGGATATATAGATAGATCATAGATAGATAGATAAGATCATAGATAGATCATAGATATATAAGATCATAGATCGTAGATAGATCACAGATAGATCATAGATAAACAGGTAAGATCATAGATAGATAGATCATAGGTAGAAAGATAGATAGATCACAGATAGATCATAGATAGACGGACAGGGGTGCTCTTTTGGAAGGAGGCTCTCTTCTGAGAGTATTTTCTCCTTGTGGTTTTCTCTGCATTTAAATTTTGGGGCACTGAACAAAAGTGTTATTAATGAACTGAACGGTATAGGTGGAAATTTGCCCTTTTAAACAAAAAACATCTGCAGGGATGGATGCATACATTGATGGAGTAGTTTGACACAATTCCATGTTTAGGTTGGACTCTAATAAAACCCCGCATGAGAGAATCCCATGATCCTGGAACAACATTCACTGAACTAGGAGTTGGGAAACACAAGGTCTAATCGTGGGTCGCTAGCAGTCCTGGAAACATCACTTATTTTCTCGAATCTCAATTTTCTATTATAAAATAAGTGTATATTCTTCCCAACCTCTATCCCCATTCCATTTTACAAAAATGTACAGAGATAAATAGAAACGATAAGAATACCAAAGACGCTGTAAACAGGTAGTCGATCAGCATCAGGTGGGATTACTATCAAGACTGGAGTAACAACCCTCTGAAATCGTTAGTCTCTGATACACCACAGCCTTGAATCACAAGGGTATCCGATTCACGTGCTAATGTGCAGGGAGGTGCAATTTACTGTACACCTGATTTAATACCATGGGTACATTAGCTAAGTAACAATTTAAAAATGAGAAGAAAAGAATTATTTTAAAACAACATTCTTAAGTTTACTCTTCTTTTAAAAGTATTTCTCACAATACTTTACAGCTATTGTCTTTGCTTTTTAAAAATTAGAGAAGTTTTGTTTTTATTGATTTCAGAGGAAAGGAGGGAAAGAGATAGAAACATCAATGATGAGAGAGAATCATTAATCAGCTGCCTCCTCCTTCCTACAAGCCCCCTAATGGGAATGGAGCCTGAAACCCAGGTAACCTGGAATGGAACCCTGACCTCCTGATTCATAGATTGAACCACTTAGCCGGTGGTTTTTTTTTTTCTTTCTATTTTAAAGAGAACAGCACAGATGTACATTTTAATAAAAGAAATATGCTGGCCTTCACATCAATAATTTAAAGACAAAAATTTAAAGCTTTGACAAACTCATTATGAAGGGAACAAGGTGCTACTCTATCTTTGCAAAGATTTTGACATGGAACTTCACTCACCTAAATGGGCAAGTGGTCTTGAATTACTCACATAGATGCTGATGTACATATTTACAGATACACATGACTGGATGCTCTTGGCACATGACTGGTAAGTGTATATCAAATATTTCTTGACACAAGACACAAACCCAGGCATGACTGCGTGTACCGAGACACACACGGAAACACCCACACGTCCCACAGAGCACGGGCCTCAGGTGAAAAGGAAGAGCACAGGTTTTCCCTTGAAGGGAAGGGGGAGAGGGCGGCGCCCCAGAGATGTCTTCACTCACCTGTCAAGTGGTTGGCAATCCTGGCTGTGGGTTTGGGAGGCAGGGCGGGGGGCTGCTTGAGGAGGGACAGCTGCTTCACTGGGGTCTCCTCATGGTCTCCAGAGAAAGCAGCAGGTTTTTTGGGGGGCAGTAGCAGGACTGGTTTGGCTGAAGGATCTTGGGACAGGAGGACTCCAGACTCACTGGCAGAGGGACTCTCTTCAGACACTGAGGGGACAACCACAGGACACACAGGAGACATTACACAAATGCAGTGTGTGGGGCTGGTGAGCACACAGACAGGGCGTGGCTGCGACAGGTAGCGCTCCGGCTCCTCCAGGCAGTCATGAGTGTGTGGGGAGCTGGAGGGGATGTCAGAAACCCCTCTCCAGGGCACAGTGGGGAGGCAGAGGCAGGAAAGGGAGAGGGGGAAGGATCAAGAGGGAGAAAAAGGAAGAAGGCATTTTCTCAAAACGTCACGTCCATCTCAGCAGTTAAAATACTGATTCTGTGGGTGCCCTAGAATGCCATGATCCAGAGATGGCAGGGTAATGCATTGGGGATGAAGCGCCTCCTCAGACCTGAACCAGCACCAAACACTAACACCTCCCTTTGGGCCCGTCACCCTTTGTTAGGCAGGGAGAGAGAGTGGGCTCTTGTTTTTGCTTGATGGGTCTTGTCCTTGCTCCCAGGTCTGGGACACTAGGGAATGAAGACAGCCTTGAGTTTGAAAGAGGTGGGCGGCCTACACTTGTGGTGCAGCTGCTCTGGAGCCCCCTGAGCTGGTGCAGCCTCTAGAGCAGCAGTTCTCAACCTGTAGGTCGCGACCCCTTTGGGGTAGAACGACCCTTTCATAGGGGTCGCCTACGACTATTGGAAAACACCTATTTCCCATGGTCTTAGGAACCAACACACTGCTCCTCGGTGTAGCAAAATGTAGCAATGTAGTTTACTGTTGTTATATGAAGACTGTTGCCCATGCTACACCACGATTTAAGACAAAATTTCATTTATTTGTAATTAGAAATAAATATTTCACAATATATAATTACATATTGTTTTTGTGATTAATCACTATGCTTTAATTATGTTCAATTTGTAACAATAAAAATACATCCTGCATATCAGATATTTACATTACAGTTCATAACAGTAGCAAAATTACAGTTATGAAGTAGCAACGGAAATAATTTTATGATTGGGGGTCACCACCACATGAAGAGCTGTCTTAAAGGATCGTGGCATTAGGAAGGTTGAGAACCACTGCTCTAGTGGATGCCCAGCCTTTTACAGGCACCTCCTTGCCCCCGTGACTCCTATAAACCTCAACCAGAAGGATGCTCCTCACCACCTTTTTGTCTCCCCCCCTCCCTCTCTCCTCTTACTGAACTGAATTATGGTTTTCTTGTTTCGATTTGCCCCATTCTCCTTACCCACTTCTTTTTTTTGTTAATCCTCGCCTGAGAGTATTCTTCCATTGATTTTTAGGGAGAGTGGAAGAGGGAGGGAAAGATAGAGAAACACATCGATTGGTTGCCTCCTGCATGAGCTCTACCAGGGCCAGGGCTGGGAAGGAGCCTGCAACCAAAGTACATGTCCTTTGGTCTGCAGGCCAATGCTTCATCTGCTGAGCCAAACTGGCTAGGGCTCACCCCATTTCTCTTTGCTCTGCCCTGGGCCTGATTTTTCCTTTTCCCCGACTGGCTCCAGTGAGGAGCTATCTTGGGCAGAGGCATAGGCCTCTTAGCAGATGACAGACTAAAACTGTGGCTCCACTGGGATGTCAGACCTTACCATGCCCATCAAAGCCATCTGATCAATGTTACAGGGAAGGGTGAATAAAAACACCATTCACTGCTTCAGCTGGGAAAATCACCTCAGCTTGTGGGACCAGGGATGCAACTCAACTGCCTGTACTCCTTCTTCCCATTGCTGCTACAATAAGAATGCCCAGATATGACTCTTCTTCGCACCCTCTTCCTCTCTGATCTGGGTAGCAGTGTTCCCTGCAGCACCCCAACCCTGGTAATAATCCCCCTGAGTGCTCAATGCTCCCCCATCCCATGTGACACTGTTATTATCAGCGTGGGGCACACGTGGTCCCAAAGTGAAGCCCGGGTCCTTACTTGGTGAGACACCATCTCTGCCATCCTCCCGCCTGAGCTCTGCTGAGAAAGGCCGTGGCTGGCCTCTCTACCCATGTCAGGTCTTCCAAGAGGTCTCCTCCCCTAGGTGTGTCTCCTAAAAACAGGACCAATCCTTACTGGCTTGGGGAGGGTCCCAGAAGGGAATGAGTATTGGCCTCTTGGAGGGCTTTGGACCAGAGAAGTTATAGCAGTTAGATGGCATCAAAATCATCTGTTGACAGGATAAAAGTTAACCAGCAAATTGTAAACAATTTAATGGCCAATGAACATATTGATTATATACAGTAAATTGGTACAACTTGCTAAATTGATATAAACATTAATTGGTACACTGAGGCTAGGATTAATGGGAATGCCAGGGCAAGCAGACAGGTGAATTAGATAGGTACCATAGAGAAGTGCAGGATTTTTTAGCTTGATCTTATCAGAAATGAGTGTTAGAAAACAAAACAATGACATTTTACATACTCAATATTACAAAAACAGGGTATGTCACTTTAAAGATATTAAAGGTATAAAATATTTTTAAAATCTAGAATAATAACTGAATATCTTCCCAATTTTTATACTCAGTATGTACTGGTTGATCAGTTTCATCCCTATGTCTAGGATTCTAGTCCAGTCAGGTCAAAGACCCTTAATGCCCCCTGCTGGGGCTGTGGTGAACTCTACCAGGGCCATTACCTGTCCCATCCATGATGTCTGAAGGTTGGAGCACCTCGTATGAGCAGGGATCTCTGGGCATCGGGACAGGCTCCATTTCGGACAATGCGGGCAGAGACAGCTGGCTGGCGCTCAGGGACTGTCCATTTTCCAGGGAGTCTTCCTCATTGGATATGGAGAGCTCCCCATCTGCCAGGGAGAGGAAGTGCTGTTAAATAGCGTCTGCCTCTGGAAGGGTGACATTTGTGCCTGCTGAGTTTCCATCTTTATCAACATCTACACTTGTTCTTTTGCTTTTAAGACATTGACTTTATTTTTAGAAATGTGCCATCAATTTCCAATGATCTTTAGCCAGTTGCTTCTTTTCTCTTCATCTTTCTAACCATAAAACACCATATTTTGTCTCTTTATTTTTTTTAATGAAAGTGAATAAAAATTGAAATAAAAATCTTGAAAACTTGGAAAAATTGAACAGACCTCAGAGACTGGAAAACCCGGATTAGGAATTCCTACACCAGGGAATAAAGGATTCCATATCACGACGCAACAAATGCCAGGAGCATGGGACTCCAACGCCTAGGAAAAAACCCATCCTGTCTTCTCTCTACGTCTGTCCAAATTCCCTCTGAAAGGCTACAGGCACCAGGGCAGTGGCTGAATTCTCAGGAGCTCACTAGTGCTCTCGGGTCTTGTGGGTGGGCAGACTCTGATCTGGCTTACAGCTCAGCAAAGCAAGAGGCAGCTAGTTAACACCATGCGGAGAATCAAAGGCTCCTGCACAGTGGCCATTTGTCGAATCAACCCTCTCTCCCCAGTGTGATTTCATCCTAGCCCAGGGGAGTCCTCCATAACTAGACACTGAAATAAAATGAGATTTTAAAGGGGACTGAAGGCTGTTCTGGTAAAATGAGCAAATACCCAGATAAAAGGCTCTTAAGTGATGCTTTGTCAGAACACAGAAATTAGCAAAGCCATTACCTGGCTTAGAACTGGAAGGAAGATGACTCACTTGTAGAAATGAGACAGTGAAATGACTCCAAGGTTAAATTTGGAAACACAGTCCTTTCTTTTTGCCCTTCTCAAGGCTATAACTTGATCCATAATGATACATAGTGACAAAGGATCCTCTGCCAGCCCCTTCCCCAATTATCTGACATATATGTTCAAAAGAGTGACCTACACAAGAGCAGGCTTTAGATAACATATGGCTCAAGGACATGTGATATTTAACCTCAATGTCCTATAAACGTAGAGAAAACATAACGGAGAGCAAAAAATCATCTGAAAAAGACAACATAAAGCATGGTACTAGAAGAATGTTGTGTGTCTGTTTTCTTCCTTTTCTCTTTAGCCTTTTTATTGCCACAAATGATAGCAGTAGTTATTATAACTGACTAGAGCAGTGGTCAGCAAACTGCAGCTTGTGAGCTACATGAGGCTCTTTGGCCCCTTGAGTGTGGCTCTTCTACAAAATACCACCTGTGGGTGCACACATACAGTGTGATTGAAACTTCATGGCCCATGTGCAGAAATTGGTTTTTGGCTCTCAAAAGAAATTTCAATCGTTGTACTGTTGATATTTGGCTCGGTTGACTAATGAATTTGCCAACCACTGGGCTAGAGGCCCGGTGCACAAAATTCGTGCATAAGGGAGGTCCTCTCAGCCTAGTTTGCACCCTCTCCAATCCAGGACCCAGGTCGTATATTCCTCTCACAATCCAGGACCTCTGCCTCCTAACTGCTCACCTGCCTGCCTGCCTGATCACTCCTAACCACCTCTCCTGACAACCGGATTACCCCTCTGATGTCCTGGTCACCCCCAACTGCCCCCCCCCCCCCACCAACCTGGTTGCCCTCAACTGCCCGCCCTCCCCCGCCAGCCTGATCGCCCTTCACTGGCCCTGCTGCTGGCCTAGTTGCCCCTAATTTCCCCCCTGCCAGCCTGGTTGCCCCCCACCAGCCTGGTCACCTCCAACTGCTCCCCTTCCAGCCTGGTTGTCCATCACTGCCCCTCCCTGCTGGCGTGGTCACCCCCAACTGCACCCCCCTGCCGGCCTGGTTTCCCCTAACTGTCCCCCCTGCTGAACTGGTCATCCCACGCAGCCTGATGCTCAGTCATTTGGTCATCCCTCACTAATACCTCCTGCTGGCCTTGTCGCCCTGCTCAGCCTGTTTGGTTGTCCATTCGGTTGTTTCAGATGCAATGTCCCCTGGCTCTTAATATATATAGATCAGCAAGATGATTACTCTTCTCACTAATAGGAGGAGCAGTGCAGACCCAAGGCTAATGCCACAGAGAGGACACAGCTGAACTGAGGGTCTGGAGGGTGGGAAAGGCTACAGTAGTACAAGGGTCCCTGCACAGCATCTCAGCATGTATGGTCCCATTTCTCTTAACATACTTTAATTTTGCATGCTCAAACTGACGCCGTGGGAAGTAGCTCTGTTTCAAGTTCCCAGTTGGTGGAATAACGACACAGCTACCATTTAGTTTAATATATCTCTTGGAAACCACTTTGATTTTTGATGTTCCAAGTGTAATAAAAGTCCTGAATAAGACAATCAGTGGAGAAGGGATTTCAGCACTGTTGGCAAGTTCTGCTTCTTTGGGGCAAAGATGCAGTGGAATGATTGGTGCACATTTTAACAGTTAGAAATGCCATAGTAGCAACACGGGAAGAAAGATACAACTGCAGTTGGATTATTTAGACTGTGTGAGCCTTGATTTCACCCAGGCTTAATGCCAAAAGCTTTGTTAGTAACAGAGTAGAAATATCACTCATTCCTCTTGTGTCTATTAACCCCTCAAATAATTTAGCTCCCTATGAATTAAAAGTACCTCTGCTAAGTCACAAGGCCCATACCACACTTTAGATAAGAAACAACCTTGGGAATTCCCATCATAATGTCTACACATACATTTCCATTGGCAAAAAAATAAAAAACAGGAGAAAAAAAGAAGAAATAAGACAGTGATCATATTGCCACTCTAACAGATACAATTTCTTTTTTCAGTACATATTTTTCAGTTACATTCTTACTATGAATCAAATTTTGTGTCTTTCTTTACTATTATAGCATTACAATGTGCAGAATTATCATCTTAATAATTATATTAGATGAATATACTGATGTTCATCCAGCCATCTCCCTATGGTTGTCACAAAGGGATTTCAAATGTTTCATGCTATTATGAAAAAAGAAAGTTCTATGGACCATATTCTTGTATAAAATCTCTTCTACTATTAGAATTTACCCTCTTTAGAAGAGATTCCAATGAATGAAAAATTTTTTTTGAATTAAAATATTTATATTTATGATAAAATAGATTTATACAGAGATAATCCAGGAATGACACATTCAGAATAATATTTAGCGATAATAAATTGGATTCATAATAAATTACCTGTCACTTAAGACAAATATCCTAGTCATTAAGATTAAAAATATATTTTTTAATTAATTTTGCATACATATCTCCCCATTGCCCCCCCCCCTCCCAGGCATACCCCAGCCCCCCAGTGTCTATGTTCATTGGTTATGATTATATGCATAGATACAAGTCCTTTGATTGATCTCTTATCTACCTCACCTAACTTTAATCTTCCTGCTGTAATTTCACAGTCTGTTTGAAGCTTTACTGTCTCTGTATCTATCCTTTTGTTCATCAGTTTATAATGTTCTTTATTATCCCCCAATGAGTGCGATCATGTGATGCTTCTCCTTCATTGATTGGCTTATTTCGCTAAGCATAAGGCTCTCCAGTTACAACCAGGTTGCTGCAAATGGTAAGAATTCCTTCTTTTTAATGGCAGCATAGAATTCCATTGTGTAGATGTACCACAGTTTTCTGATCCACTCATCTGCTGACGGGCACCTAGGCTGTTTCCAAATTGTGGCTATTGTAAATTGTGCTGCTATGAACATAGGGGTGCATAAATCCTTTCTGATTGGTTTTTGTAATTTCTTAGGATAAATTCCTAAGAGTGGTATTGCAAGGTCAAATGGGAGATCCATTTTTAGTTTTTTGAGGAAACTCCATACTGTTCTCCACAGTGGCTGCACCAGTCTGCATTCCCACCAACAGTGCACAAGGGTTCCTTTTTCTCTGCATCCTCGCCAACACTTGTCGTTTGTTGATTTGTTGATGATTGCCATTCTGACAGGTGTAAGATGGTATCGCATTGTCGTTTTGATTTGCATCTCTCGGATGATTAATGACTTTGAACATGTTTTCATGTGTCTCTTGGCTTTCCTTCTGTCGTCTTTTGAAAAGGTTCTATTTAGGTCCATTGCCCATTTTTTTATTGGATCCTTCATCTTCCTTTTATTAAGTTGTATAAGTTGGTTGTAGATTTTGGAGATTAAACCTTTATCAGTGATAGCATTTGCAAATATGTTCTCCCATGCATTGATCTTTCTTGTTGTTTTGTTGATGGTTTCTTTTGCTGTGCAAAAGCTTTTTATTTTGATGTAGTCCCATTTGTTTATTTTTTCTTTAGCTTCCATTGCCTTTGGTGCAGTATCAGTGAAGAAGTTCTTTCGGCATTTATCTGAGATTGTGCTGCCTGTGGATTCCTCTAGTATTTTTATGGTTTCCCTTCTAATGTTTAAGTCCTGTATCCATTTTGAGTTTATTTTTGTATTTGGTGTAAGTTGGTGGTCCAGTTTCAATTTTTTGCATGTATCTGTCCAATTTTCCCAACACCATTTATTGAAGAGGCTATCTTGGTTCCATTGAAAGTTCATGCCTCCTTTGTCAAATATTAATTGAGCATAGTGGTTTGGGTGGATATCTGGGTTCTCTATTCTATTCCATTGATCTATATGTCTGTTCTTGTGCCAGTACCAGGCTGTTTTGAGAACAGTTGCTTTGTAGTATAGCTTGAAGTCTGGTATTGAGATCCCACCTACTTTATTCTTTTTTCTCAGAATTGCTGTAGCTATCTGTGGTCTTTTTTTGTTCCAGATGAATCTATAAAGAATTCTTTGTAGGTCTGTGAAATATGTTGTTGGTATTTTAATGGGTAGTGCGTTGAATCTATAGATTGCTTTGGGTAGTATGGACATTTTAATGATGTTGATTCTCCCAATCCATGAGCATGGTATGCTCTTCCATCTGATAACATCTTCCTCTATTTCTTTTTTCAGTGTCCTGTAGTTTTCTGCATAAAGGTCTTTTACCTCTTTAGTTAGGTTTATTCCTAGGGATCTTAATTTTTTTGGAGCGATGGTAAATGGGATTGCTTTTTTAGTTTCTCTTTCTATAATTTCACTGTTAGTGTATAGAAATGCCACAGACTTCTTAGCATTAATTTTGTATCCTGCTACATTGCCGAATTCATTAATTAAGTCAATTAGTTTTGGAATGGAATCCTTTGGGTTTTTATGTACAATATCATGTCATCTGCAAATAAGGACAGCTTTACTTCTTTTCCAATTTGGATGCCTTTTATTTCTTCTTGTTGTCTAATTGCAATGGCTAATACTTCCAGTACTATGTCGAACAGGAGAGGTGAGAGTGGGCATCCCTGTCTTGTTCCTGTTCTTAGGGGAAATGGTTTTAGTTTTTGCCCATTGAGTATGATGTTAGCTGTGGGTTTATCATATATGGCTTTTATGATGTTGAGGTATGATCCTTCTATTCCCACTTTGCTGAGAGTTTTTATCAAGAAAGGATGTTGGATTTTGTCAAATGCTTTTTCTGCATCAATTGATATGACTATGTGATTTTTATCTCTCAATTTGTTTATGTGATGTATCACATTTATTGATTTCCGGATATTGAACCATCCCTGCATTCCTGGGATGAATCCCGCTTGGTCATGGTGTATGATCTTTCTGATGTACTGCTGGATCCGGTTTGCTAGAATTTTGTTGAGGATTTTGGCATCTATGTTCATGAGAGATATTGGCCTATAATTCTCTTTCATTGTGTTGTCTTTATCTGGTTTTGGTATTAGGGTGATGCTGGCTTCATAGAAGGTGTTTGATAGTATTCCTTCTTCTTGAATGTTTTTGAATAGTCTGAGGAGGATAGGTTTTAATTCTTCCTTGCATGTTTGGTAAAACTCTCCTGTGTAGCCATCTGGACCAGGGCTTTTATTTGCTGGAAGCTTTTTGATTACTGCTTCAATTTCTTCCATAGTTATTGGACTATTGAGATGTTTGGCTTCCTCCTCATTGAGTTTTGGGAGGTTATATTTTTCTAGGAAAATGTCCATTTCTTGCAGGTTGTCCAATTTGTTGGAATAGAGTTGTTCATAATATTTTTTAACAATCCTTTGTATTTCCACAGGGTCTCTTGTTATTTCTCCTCTTTCATTTCTGATTTTGTTTATTTGGGTCTTCTCTCTTTGCTTCTTGGTGAGCCTGGCTAGGGGTCCATCAATCTTGTTTATCCTTTCAAAGAACCAGCTCTTTGTTTTGTTGATCTTTTGAATTGTTTCTTTGGTCTCCAAGTTGTTTATCTCCGCTCTGATCTTCACTATTTCCTTCCTTCTGAGTACACTGGGCTTTTCTTGTTGCTCACGTTCTAGCTCTTTGAGTTGTAGGTTTCGGTGATTTATTACCATTATTTCCTGTTTTTTGCAGTAGGCTTGTAGGGCTATGAACTTCCCTCTCAAGACTGCTTTCACTGTGTCCCATAAATTTTGTATTGTTGTGTTGTCATTGTCATTTGTTGCCATGATGTTTTTTATTTCTTCCTTGATCTCTCTGGTTACCCAGTCGTTGTTTAAAAGCATGCTGTTTAGTCTCCATGTGTTTGATTTCTTTCTATTGTTTTTATTATAGTTGATTTCCAGTTTTATGCCACTGTGGTCTGAGAAAATGCTTGATATGATTTCTTTCTTCTTGAATTTGAAGAGACTTTTCTTATGACCCAACATATGATCTATCTTTGAAAATGACCCATGTGCACTGGAGAAGAATGTATATTCTGTGGCTTTGGGGTGAAATGTTCTGAAGATGTCAATTAATTCCATCTGGTCTAGTGAGTCATTTAGGATTGATGTTTCTTTGCTGATTTTTTGTTTAGAGGATTTGTCCAATGGTGACAGTGGGGTATTAAAGTCTCCTACTATGATTGTATTGCTGTCAATCTCTCCCTTAATATCCTCCAAGAGTTTTTTTATGTATTTAGGTGCTGCTATATTGGGTGCATATATGTTTACCAGAGTTATTTCTTCTTGTTGGATTGTTCCCTTTAGTATTATGAAGTGGCCTTCTTTATCTCTTGTTATGTCCTTCACTTTGAGATCTAATTTGTCAGATATAAGTATTGCAACCCCAGCTTTTTTTTCATTTCCATTTGCCTGAAATACCATGTTCCATCCCTTCACCCTCAATCTGTGTGCGTCTCTTTTCCTAAGGTGGGTTTCTTGCAGACAGCAGATATATGGATCATGTTTTCTTATCCAATCGGTTACCCTATGTCTTTTGATTGGAGCATTTAATCCGTTTACATTTAAAGTTATTATTGATAAGTACTTATCTGTTGCCATTTTTAGTCCTTACCCCCGAGTTCCTTCTTCGCTTCCTCTTTCTTTTTATTACAGCAGACCTTTTAACATTTCTTGCATTGCTGGTTTGGTGGTAATATATTCCCTTAGTCCTTTTTTGTCTGTGAAGCTTTTGATTTCACCTTCAATTTTGATTGAGAGTCTTGCAGGGTACAGTATTCTTGGATTCAGACCCTTCCTTTGCACGACTTTGTATATTTCATTCCATTCTCTTCTGGCCTGTCGAGTTTCTATTGAGAAGTCAGTAGCTAGTCTTATGGGGGTTCCTTTGTAGGTAACTTTCTGTTTCTCTCTGGCTGCTTTTAAGATTCTTACTTTGTCGTCGGTGTTTGCCAATTTAATTTTAATGTGCCTCTGTGTTGGTTTGTTGGGGTTCATTTTGCTTGGCACTCTGTGAGCTTCTTGGTTTGTGTGGGTTTTTTCTTTTCTATATTGGGGACATTTTCTGTCATTATTTCTTCAAACACATTCTCTAATCCTTGTTCAGTTTCCACTCTTTCTGGAACCCCAGTTATGCGGATGTTATTTTGTTTCATGTTATCCCAAAGTTCCCTTAGACTCTCCTCTTGCTTTTTAACTTTTTTTTTCTAGAAGCTGCTGTACTTGGGTATTTTTTCCTACCGTGTCTTCTAGCTCACTGATGCGGTCCTCTGCTTCTTCTAGTCTACTTTTGATGCTTTCTATTGAGTTCTTTAGAGCAGTGATGTCATTATTCATTTCTTCTTGTTTATTCTGCACCTCCTCTAGTTTCTTCTGCATTTCTTCTTGTTTATTCTGCACCTCCTCTAGTTTCTTCTGCATTTCTTCTTCATGCTTCTTCACCTCCTCTATGTTCTTATTCATTACCTCTTGGCTCTTACTCATATTGTCAAATTTGTCTTCCATTCTTTTCAACCTCATTATGATAATTTCTCTGAACTCTTTCTCTGGTAGGCTTATTTGTGGTTCTATTTCGTTTACTTCCTTTTCTGGTGAAACCTGCCTTTCTGTCTTTTGTGGGCTGTTTATTTTTCTGCCCATGGTCTTTCTTCTCTGGGTGTCTGGTTATGTAGTGCTCTCTCCTACATTGATTGAAAGGCACAAACTACAACACGAGCAGGTACAGCACACAAGGCACTGAGTAGAAATGTTTTCAAGATGTTAATAATCACAAATAAGGTGACCACCAATGAAGGACAAATTAGGGGTAAATAGAGAAAGAAGAAGAGGAAAATGAGGAAGAAAGAAAAGAAAGAAGTGCCAAAATCAAATTGGAAGAGTGAGAAAAAAAAAGATAAATAAATGAACAATAAAATAAAATAAAATAAGAAAATAAAAAGGAGAAAAAGGAGAAGGAAAGAGGAAGAGAAAAAAGTCAGAGAGAAAAGAAAGTGTATAAGAGAGAAAAGAGGAACAAAATATAGGTGTCAGGAGACAACTTCAATAGAACAGTCACTAATCCCAATAAAGGCCAGCAACCAGTACCTAGAGATTGATGCAAATTGCAAATAGCAACTGGTATCGAGGGAGATGAGGGAAAAGAGAGGTAGAAAACAAAGCAAGCAAAAAGCAAAATAAAACAAGTAGAATAAACTAAAACAATCTCTCAAAAAAAAAATTTCAAAATATCGATATAATCACTTTTCAGGCAAATAGCAACAAAAGGACATAGAGAAAAAACAACTTTTTGGCTAGTGAAGACAAGAGGGGAGAGGTTTGTGTGGACTTGTAGTAGGGGATTTGAAATTAGATATATAAATGGGGTGAAATTTTAACCAGGTAAAGAGATAAATATGGAGAATCTAAAGTTGGAAAAGGGAAAGAGAAACAAGACAGCAAAATGGGGAAAGTTAGGAGGAAAGTGTTGGCATAAAGGTGGAGTTGAGTTGGAGTAAAATTATGCTAAAGGGAAGATGAAAATAGAATGTAGAACTCTAATCCCGAAATAAAATAAAGAGAAAACAAAATGACACTTTTTTTTTCCAAAAACGGTAAAGTACTAGTAGTAATTAATAATACTAGTTTAAAACAAAAATGTAATAATTATAAAGGTAAAATCAATTGAGGCTGAAAGAAAAAAATATTCTTTTAATTAAAATATGTGAAAATGAAAGATTCGTTTTTCGGAGTTCTGGAAAATGAAAAAGTAAAAAGGTAAAAAAAAAAGAAGAAAAATAGCATGGTCCTTCACTTCCACTATTATTCTGCTTGGCATTCCTGTTTCCCAGTAGGGGAGGTATTGCAGTTCCCTGTGTTCCCCTCTTGGTGTTTTAATCTCTTTATTCTCTTGTGGTTATGCGAGAGTCAATTTGTGTGTCATCCATTGGGTGGCAGTGTTTCGGAATTGATCTCTGAGACAAAGCACAGGACCTCTCTAGGCTGTGCTCAGATCCTGCTACTCTGTGGTTCCCAAAACCAGTTTGTGGGGGTTTTGCAGCCTGGACACTGCAATAACTCCCAGGTTGTCCCTCTGCCCCAGAGAAAAAGAAAAAAAAAAAAAAGAGTCGTTTTCCGGAGCTCTCCTCTGTCAACAGCTCAGAGGGTCTGCCTTCACACTCAGGGATCACGCCCTGACCACCTCCTCTGACCTCTCCAGGGGCAGCTTTCCCGCAGCCCGGCTCCCACAGTGCGCGCGTCTCTGCCCTGCGGGGGTAGGAGACCGCACCCTGGCCCAGGCAAAATCTGACCCTTCTGCACGCGTGCGCCCTGTGGATCTCTGAATCCTCCGCCTGTGCGTCTGTGCCGCCTGGGAAGCCGCGCTCTGGGTCCTGGCTGCTCTGTGGGTGCCTCCGTCAGCCGCAGCTTTCAGACCTCGGCAGACATCCACCTCCCCCTTAAGTGAGGCACAATCTGACCTTTCCGTGTTCTCTGTGGATCTCTGGTTCCGCCGCGTGTCTGGGCCGATTGGAGAGCAGAATTCTGGGTCCCCAGTCCCTGGCTGGTCGATGGGTGCCCAGCCGAAGGCTTCAGAGCGCCGCAGACATCCACCTCCCACTGCAAGATGGCTCGGGCTCCGCGTTCGCGCTGGTGGCTCCGGTGGACAAAAACCCCGTGGCAGTGGGGCTGCCTGGCCGGGAGAGCCCCCTCCAGCAGTTCCCCGCCTTCCCCTGGAGGACAACTGACTCCTAGCTTGCCAACAAACACTCCCAATGCAACTCTCAGCCGCTCTCTCTCCCTCTGCCCAGCGACAAAGCTCCAGACGCGTCCGTCTACTCCGCCGCCATTTTCTCCTCTCCCAATAAATGAAATTTATGTGTATTAGTATTTTAATGTCTAGTGACACATACCTGGATCTTCTGAAATTGTCTTTCTAAAGGTTTATTTTTTCTATTTACACAATAGTAATGTACAGATCATACTAATTTCTTAGCTTTTGGTCATTTCTTCAACATTAATGTTAATAATCATGTTTTTATCTATGTATGCATGCATGTATGTAGCTATATATATATATATATTACATATGTATATGTATCTAGTAGAAATAATTAAACCATTCAATATGTACAAAAATCCATTATTAATATCATTGATGACCAAGATTGGTAGTGACAGAAGTGAAAAATATTTTATTTGGGTTCATATAACATGGGCTATAGAACGATGCTATCATTAAGTAACTTATTGAAAATTCTTATTATGGCATTTTTGAACATACACAAAGTGGAACCATTAATGTCTTCAACTTTGTATATCTATCTTCTAGGCAAGGAACCAGTGGGGAATTCCTAATGCTTTGTGGTTCCAAGTTTGATGAACTTGAAGACGATTGAGACTGAAGAGAGAAGTAGGGTAGAGTGGAGGTGTAAACTGTGTCAGATGCTGACCTATCTAACAAGGAAATCAGGTCACGGAGTGAGGAGAGAAGAGAATGGTAAAATGCATCTAAGATACAGAACTGGCCATGATGTTGTGCCAGTCCGATTCTCCTCTTCTTGTGTGGCATAATGAATGAAGACATTGGTAATACCAAATCAAGGAAAACAAAGGGAAAGGCGAGAGTGAATTAACTCAATTGATAAACTCCTGTTGTGAGCTTCTAATTAACAACATGCATCACACACTAGAAACTGCCACCCCTTACAATGACCTTGTGAGAAAGGCAGGCATTCTCTATGAGCTCCTTAGGATACACTTTATGGTTTGTAGAAACTACAACCTGCTTCATCCAAAGCTCTGACTCTCCTTTCATAAGCGAGGTATATACATTGTGCCAAATGCTAAAGAGAAAACAGACATGGCTTTGGGAAGAGAGTAGGGCAAGATGTGGTGAAAAAATGCAAAAAAGCAGGCACAGAGAGAATTAGGGTGAACCAGCTGGTGTAAGCTGGTAAATGAAGCCAGATTGGGAAGTCCTGAGAAGTGGCTGGAAAAAAGAAAAAGGGTGAAAGAGGATAGAAGACATGTACTCAGGCAACATGAAGACCACATATGAGAGAAGGATCTTGTCTTGCATTTAATTTTTAAAATATTCTAAAAGCATAATTTATGCAAAATTTGTATTCCAGAAGATTGGCCTAAAAGAATCATGAATTTTTGTTTGCTTGTTTGTTAGGGATTGCATCCATCCAAAACTGGATTTCAACTTTGTGACTACATTCCAAGTGTTTTTTTTTTTTAAATTACTGTTTTGCTATTGTTACTTATTTTGCTTTAGGAATACTCTCTAGTTTTAGGGTGATTAACATCAATTTCTGATCAATTAAATTTTCTCAAACCTTAAGGTAACTGAAGTTCTTTTTGTATTTTATAAAATAGGTGAATGCCACCATAAAAACCAATGAGCAACAAGAATTCTTTCAGGTTCTTGTGGATACCTATGTAAAAACAGTTTCTACTTTTTAAAAATGGTATGAAAGATGGACTTCTTTTTTTCTGAGTGGGCTCAGGGTTTATGATACTTTACAGGTTAAGATAAAAAGTATTGATTTTAATTTTAATTTAAAAAAACAAAGTATTATAGTATAAATTTAAGCTCACCTGAATCTGATATTTTAGGATATGCTTTATGGTTTTTATATTAAAAAAACTTATGTTTAAAAATTTATTTCTAGTTGGACAAGAACTCCTTACTTAATAAATAATAGTTGAATGTGACTATAAAGAATTGCTTTATGAGGGCATGTTCTGGGGTTGGGAGTGGCTGGGGAGAGGTCAATGGGGGCAAAAAGGAGACTTACGTAATATTTTAAACAATAAAGAATTTAATTAAAAAAAGAATTGCTTTATGTCTACATATTGAACCATTACTGCAATAAATTTCTCAAAGATAAAAAACTAAAAAGATTTCAAAGATAGAATAAGCAATATAAATAAATGTGTGTTTACATGTACATATTTATTTTTCAGGTTGTGTAAAAGAAAAGTAAAATGGAGAGTTTTGACTTACTCATAAGACTTTTTGGTTTTTAATTTGCAAAAAAAAAATGCTATAAACCAAATAAAAAGGATCCCAGAATAATAGGGAAATATGAGCTAAACACAGCTAATAAAAGAATAACTATTCCAAGTATGAAGAGTATTTGTACAAATAAATAAAAACCATGCCCGTGCCACTTGCCAAATGGATAGCCTTGCTCGGAATGAAACAAATGCAATGAAATGCCCGTGTGGGTGATGCAGATACATAAGAATGTGTTTGAAATAATGTCAAGTACAAAAGCAAGAATGAGAACAATATGTACACAGTGATTATAAAAAATATCAAAATAAAGTATGCATGCAGGTTGGCAAAGTTCTGAAGTAAGTCTGGCAAAATATAAGTAGGATTTAATGATTATTAATTTTTTTCTGTAAAAATGCTTGTTCATGAAAAATAACATGAAATCTGCATGCTGCTTTGTTAAGTTAAATAAAAAAATAATAGTTTTTGTTAGGGGAAAACTTCTCCTCACTCCTTTGGTTTCTTGAAGAGGCGTTTTCCTAAGTCCTCCTTATTTTTGCATAGCTCCCTACCCCCCTCCAGGTACCTCACTGCTGTGCCCCTGTCTCCCCACAGGTGGAGAGCATTGCATTCCTCCCTGCCACTTGGGCTGATCCTGAGATCTAGGCTGGGGAAGAAGGTTGAGCAGAGAGTTTTCAGGCCCATCCATGTCCTTCCTCCTTCAGACTAGCTTTTATCAGTAATGAAGGTGATGTCTCTATACACTTTGATCTCCTACTTGTCTTATCTCTAAAATGGTTCAGAAACTCAGAGAGGGAAGAGGTGTGCTAATATTGGGCCATTCAAGTCCTTAACTGTCTGGGGACTCAAGGGAAGAGAATGTCCTCCCACCTCAGGCAAAGAGAAATTGAAGGGGGCACTGATAGACATGAAAAGGGTGCTATTATAGACTGTGCTCCCTGGAGGCCTGCAGCTCAGCAAACAGAGGTGAGCATCCTGACTCATTCTCAGGAGAACTGGGTGGGAACAAGCATAACAGGCACAGTGCACAAAGCCAGACCTTGAGCTCTGGAGAGCTCTCTTCTTGTTTTTGTCCTCACTAGCTTGCAACATGTCACTTAACTCCTGGGACATCAGTTTCTGTCCCTTGAAAACAAAGGAACTATGTTAGATGAGGCCCAACTTCCTTTCAGATCAAAGCATTATCTGTGTGACAGTGGGAAGACATAGAATAAGTCCCTTCCCCCGAATTACTTGCAAATAACCCTGATAACTGATAAGCTAAAATAGCAAATCATTTTCCACCTAGGTTTTCTTTTTATTGTATGACTTACTTTGTCTGAGTATAGTGCCTCAAGACCTAGGAAGCACATAGATGGATTTTAGGTTTATTGTTAGCTAACTGAAGTTTTCTATTTTTATTTACTGGTAAGTAAAGTTTTAGTCTAGAGCTAGTGACTTGTGCTCTACATGAAAGGCTTCTATATAAGGTAGAAAGACAGGGGCAAGAAAGAGGAGAAATGGAAGGGATGGGGGAAACATTTTTGGAGCACTTAAAGTATCTTCAGTGTCAAGCACTATGCTGGACATTTTATATATAACTAGAGGCTTGGTGCATGAGATTTGTGCCCAGAGGGGTGGGGGATCCCTCAGCCTGGCCTGCACGCTCTCCAATCCGGGATCCCTTGGGGGATATCCGACTGCCTCTCGCAATCCATGACCTCTGGCTCCTAACCACTTGCCTGCCTACCTGCCTGATCATCCCTAACCAACTTTGCTTCACCCCGCACCTGGGACCCAGGATTTCCTCCTCTGGTCAGTTGCAGGCACCCGGAAACTGGGCTTCCCTCCCTCTGGCCAGCCGCAGGCACCCGGGCCGGCTTTGCCTGGGTTGCAGCCACAAGTGCTGGCACCTGGGACTGTGGGGCGGGTAGCTTGTCTCTCTCCCAGGCTACAAGTGCAGGCATAGCCGCTGGCATCCAGAACCAGGGGGCAGGCGACTTGTCCCTCTCCTGGGCCACAGCCCAGTTACTGGTGTGTGGGACCATGGGTCATGCAGCTTGTCCCTCTTCCAAGCCACGGCCTGGCTGGTCCCCATTCCTCTCTCCTCAGGATTGAGTGTCTGAGCTGTTATGATATGACAGTGTGATGACCATTTGCATATTAGTTCTTTGCTAGATAGGATATCTATTTTATATATAAACTAGAGGCCTGGTGCACAAAATTTGTGCACAGGAAGCGGGGGTGGGGTGGGGGGAAGAGTCCCACAGCCTGGCCTGCACCTTCTTGCAATTTGGGACTACTCGGGGGATGTCTGACTACCAGTTTAGGCCCAATCCTGACTAAACTGTCAGTTGGACATCCCTCTTGCAATCCAGGACCACTGGATCCTAATTGCTCGCCTACCTGCCTTCCTGATCGCCCCTAACCACCTCTGCCTGCCTGCCTGATCACCCTTAACTGTTTGCTGCCTGCCTGATCACCTCTAATTGCCTCTGCCTCAGCCCCTGCTGCCTCGGCTTCATCTGGAATGACATCCTGAATGATGTCGGAAGGTCATTCAGCTGTCCGGTCTAATTAGCAAATTATGCTTTTATTATTATAAATGTCTCAATCTATATACTCACACATACATATATTTATAACAACACAATGAAGTTGGTACCCAAATTATCCTCATTGTATAAAGAAAAGTGAACACTCGATGGTTTAAGTAACTTGTGTAGAGTCACATTACTGGTAGGTGCGGAGCTATTTACCATGTGGTAGGAGTGTGTGTGAGCTTATTTAAAATGACTTATTTTTAATTTTTTGTTACTTAAAGATGGTAAAAGAACAACATAGCAATTCTTTATAATTACAGTGGTACCTCGAGATATGAGTTTAATTTGTTCCGTAACCTTGAGGCATAGGAAACTATGAGATGCTCGAGTCACGGTAAACTGGTGGGTCCTGTGCAGCTGGCCCATCCGCGCGATTACTTCTATCTCAAATGTTGCTCGTATTTCAAAGCAAAAATTGCTCGCTCGACGGCTTGTATCTCAAAAATATCATATGTTAGGGTACTCGTATCTTGAGGTACCACTGAACATAGTTGTCATAGTTAAAACTCAAATCCTGTTAGTACTTGCAGAGAAGAAGAATAAATGACATCATAAAATTATGGTGCTTCCATTGTAAACAAATTGTGTAACTGAAGTGTCATGAGACAATTTGAGGCTGAAAACATTAGAAATGTTAGTCTGACTGCATCTTTGTCAGTAAAGCACATGTGCAAACTGTACCCATGCACACATGAAAATTCACACACATTTTAATTTACTAATGATCACCAATGGCTCTATAATCTGCCTTGAACAATAGTGGTTAAAGCCCTAACCCTGTAGAGTTGAAAATCCATGTATAACTTTTGACTCCGCCCAAAACTTAACTACTAATAGCCTACTGTTGACTGGAAGCCTTATCAATAACAATCGATTGACACATATTTTGTATGTTATATGTATTATATACTGTATTCTTTCAATAAAGTAAGCTAGAGAAAATGTTAAGAAAATCGTAAGAGAAAATACATGTACAATATTTATTGAACAACAAAATTCATTTATGAGTAAACTCGTACAGTTAAAACCCGTGTTGCTCAAAATAAAAAGTGGGGATACCTATGTTAAAGCAAATACTTAACTTTGTGAAGTTGTGTATGAATAGCCTAATGCAAGCATTTGCTAGTTGTTTTTCCCTTTGAGATGAGAGTGCTGTCCAGCCTACTCCATGTTTTCATATTAGTTTCCCAGGTATGCTCTCTGATTGAAAGCATATGTGCACCAGGATCCCGGAGCCGAGAGTCCTTTCAAAGGATAAACCCTCTGATGGTCTGGTCCTGATCCCAATGAGCCGTGAAACAGACTTCATCCATTTCTTTTTAGGAAAAAATCCACCTGTTGAGCATTGCCAGTGCTTTGTTAACTCACAAAGATGTCATTTTAGCAACACTACACAGTCATTCCCTCCTTAACAACAGCAACATGCTCTGAGAAATGCATTCTTGGGCAATTTCAATGATGTTCAAACATCACAGAGTGCCCAATATAGACCTAGATAGTATAGTTCACTACCCACCAAGGGTACATGGTATAGCTTATTGCTCCTAGCTACACGTCTGTATAGCATGTGACTGTACTGAATACTGTAGGCAATTATAATACAATGGTAAGTATTTGGGTATCCAAACATAGAAAAGGTGCAGTAAAAATATGGTGTAAGATAAAAAGTTAGTACATCTGTATGGGACACTTACAAACAGAGCTGGCAGGACTGGAAGTTGCTCTGGATGTGTCTGTGAATGACTCGCGAGCCACAGTTTGCCTACCACTGTCCTAGGCCTTCCCATTCACTCACCTGTCACTCACAGACTCTTCCAGAGCAACTGCTGCTCTGTTGACTAATGAATTTGCTGACCGCTAGCCTAGGAAATTACTGTACCCTGCGTAGACTTCATAAACACTGCACACGTAGGCTACACTAAAATTATAAAACAACACAAGTTCAAATCAAGCACAAGAATAATGATGTAATCAAGAAACATGGTACACATGAGAGGTATGAGGCTGCTCCTGGTATAACATGGCATACTGTTTTACAGCAAACTTTCTTTTTAGGAGTAGAAAGAATACACGCTAAAATACTAGTAAAAACATAGTATAGTAAATACATAAAGCAGTAACATACTCGCTTAATATCATTACCACGTAGGGACTGTACATAACTGCATGTGTTGCATTCTATATGGCTGGCAGCAAGTGTGCTTACCCGCATCACCAGACACGTGAGTGATGTGTTAAGCTCTGATGTCACTAGGCAATAGGAAATTTCCAGCTCCATTAGAATCTTATGAAACCACTGCTGTATGTGTGGTGGACAGAAACATCAGTTATGCGACGCATGGCTGTATTGAGACCAACAGCAAAGCCATGGCCCTGGTCTTGGTAATGGAGTGCTCAGTGCCTGCTGGGCCAGCTGTGATTGCTGCTTCCTCAACAACTTTGCCCAGGGATCCAGGTAGTGGGCAGCGATCACTGAATTGATTCCTCACTGCTCTGGAGAAGGAGCAAGATGGACCTAAACATGCACAGCTTTACAGTAGGAGGAGAGGCAGCATGGGAGAAACGTATACAATGTGGTCCATTGTTGACTGAACTTCCTTAAGTGGCACATGACTGTAAAAGCTTCTGCTAATTCCAGTATCATTTTGTTTGTATTTATTTATTTATTTATTTATTTTAAAAAATATATTTTGATTTTTTACAGAGAGGAAGGAAGAGGGGTAGAGAGTTAGAAACATCGATGAGAGAGAGACATGGATCAGCCGCCTCCTGCACGCCCCCACTGGGGATGTGCCCACAACCAAGATACATGCCCTTGACCGGAATTGAACCTGGGATCTTTCAGTCCACAGGCCGATACTCTATCCGATGAGCCAAACTGGTTTTGGCAAATTCCAGTAACATTTTAAATCTTTGCAATTAAAGCTACTAGCAGTTCTCATAGCCAGTGAAATGATGTACCAAGCAAGAGTTAGCTAAGAAGTAATTTATTTAAGAATTTGATTAAATGATTAAAGAGCTTTCAACTTAGAAGTTGGAAATGGCTCCCTCATATTTGTTGACTTTCACTGAGGATATCCTCTTCATTTCTCCTGAGTTCAGGAAGTTGATATGATTAAACTAAATGATTCTACAAATATTATTTTGTAGTATTTTAAATATACATAGAAAACAATACTTTTCTATTAGATATTGCTTATTGCTAATTAATGTATTTAACCCTCAAGCATTTAAAAAGACAAATTTAAAGATTTAGTTGCAAAAACAAATATGACTTTTTTTTCCACACTTCTGGTGCATTTTCTTTCCTAGAGAGGAAAAGTCATTCTGTGTGTGTGTGCGTGTGTGTGTGTGTGTGTGTGTGTGTGTGAGAGAGAGAGAGAGAGAGAGAGAGAGAGAGAGAGAGAGAGAGAGAAAGAGATTGAGAGATTGAGAGAGATCTGTGCACCATTGGGGTTTAAGGCAGACACTGCAGGGAACCAATATTTTCGGAATTCACAAGTTAGTGAATCTCTGGTTTATCTTTTATCTCTATTTGATTTTTCTACCAGCTTAGATGCAGGGGCAGTTCTGCAAGAGTGATGAGGTTTTCTTACTATCTGCTATAGGCTTCTTCATGTCTCAGAATCATTTTGGACCTCCTACCTTGAAATCTGTGTAAACTATTTAAATCTCAGAATTTAATTGATTTTGTGATATTGTGAATGATTTCATACATGCAATAGGATGGGACAGGTTTCAGTGCTTGGAGAATCACCTACTTTTTAAATTATTGCTATTGTTCTGGAGTTAATATCCTATTTGGATGTTAATAGTCTTCTTCCTCTTGTTCAGAGGCTTTTGTCAAATTAAATTTGTGAGTAGCAATGATTTCCTAGCACAAAAGTGGCCAAGACATTGCCTGTGCATAACTTGTTTCAGTTGTATTTTCCTGTAGCTATTTCCTGCTGGCTTGTCAGCATTTGCTGCCTTCTATTGGACTATGGTCAACCAATTACTACTCATGGGGATTCTCACTGTATCTCCAGCCACAAATATCTTACCATGTCAAATTGTAGTGTCTGTCTCCCAAAGGTGTTTCTTTCAACTCTCTTGGGTTCAGTTAAGCCTCCTCACCAAATTCGCACCAAGCTCATAGGTTCTTACATTATTTAGAATGCAAATTTGATGGCTATGACCATAATCCTATATAATAAAAGCCTAATATGCTAAGTGTCTGGTCATCAGCTCAACCAAGCAAGTGTAATATGCTATTGATATGCTAAGGCTGCTCAACTGCTCACTATGACATGAACTGACCACCAGGGGTCAGACACTCCTCCTACTAGTAGGTTAGCTTGCTGCTGAGACTGAGCTAGACAGGCCAGACATACCCTGGAGCCAGCCAGTGGTCCCTCCCCAGCCCTGATCATGCACCCCATGGGGTCCCTCGGCCTGGCCTGCACCCTCACAATCTGGTACCCCCTCAGGGAATGTCAGAGAGCAGGTTTGGGTCCGATCGTGCAGGCCAGGCCAAGAGACCCCACTGGTGCATGAATTCATGCACCAGACCTCTAGTTTACAAGTAATAACTCAGGCTCTAAGGTTTATAGCTGAAAGAGGGTTTACCCTCTTGCTATTCCTGGACATTTTGATATAAAAAATGCAACTGGAACAGGGACCTGAATATAAAATGAACAAAATGACCCAGTCTCTCTCCTATGCTGCTACATACACAATAGTGTGACTCTCACAGAACCACACATTGTTGTGCAGTCCATGGGTATATCAGACACTAGAAGGACCGCCTGGCTGGTAGCAGATGCCATAGGAAACAAGGCAGCTTGGTCAAGGCTGCAATGCAAAATGTTAACAATATCTAATGTCTGGAGTTGGGGGAGGGGAGCAATAGGGGCTGGCCATTTCCAAACATAAGCAGCTCTGCTTTTCCAGCTGAGCTCTCTAAGAGCGTACCCACTAGGCACATGAGACTAAGTTAGCAAAAATTAAAGAGCATTTAAAGTGCAGTTCCTCAATCAGACTGGCCACCTCTGAAATGCTCAAGTACCCACCTGACTGGTGGCTGCTGTCCTGGCCAGCACAGGTGACAGCATGCCCAAGACTGCTGAGAATGTCACTGGACAGCACCACTCCAGGCAGCCGTGGGAATCACACAATGGCTTAATGCACACGCAAAAGCGAACCCACTTCTGGAACTGAGAGGTTAAAATGCTGCCACTAAGCGGGTCTACGTCACCACGGGTGGTCAGTGTGGGAAGCCTAGGTGTGGGGATGGGTGACATGTGAGCAGCAACACAGAACTATGCAAGTGGGCATGGCCTTTGGAGACGTCCCGATGTCTCATAGTGGAATCTCAGATTCCCCGGGCAGAAGTGGAGAGAGCCTGGGCTCAGGTGAAGGGGAAGCAGGAAGGGGAGGTGAGCTGGGGAAGACAGGCATCTCTGAGGAGCAGAAGAGGACAGATGTCTGGGAGATCATTGCTAACATTTACTGAGCACTTTCTCTGGGCAACAGGCAAAAAGCCCAGATTGGGATGTATCCTTTGATAGTATCCTATGATAGTGTGACTCTCACAGAACCACATATTGTTGTGCAGTCCATGGGTATATCAGACACTAGGAGGACCGCCTGGCTGGTAGCAGATGCCATAGGAAACAAGGCAGCTTGGCCAAGGCTGCAATGTGGTCAACAGGCAAAAAGCCCATGGTCCCAACAGCCCTATGAGAACAGGCTGGGCAGAATGGAAATCCAGGGACTGCAGTCCCCGAGTACATCCAGACACTAGGAGGGCCACCTGGTTGGTAGCAGATGCCTTCAGCCGAGCACCCTGGGCTGGGAATAGTGAGAGGGGATTCAGGGCAAGCATGGCCTTGTCAATGGGAGCAGTTTAGGATCCTGCGGTTAGAGTCCACAGAAAGCAGGTCCAAAAAGATGAAAAGCTGCCCTGAACTTTGTGCAGATAAAAAATGAGGAAGCCAGGGCTTGGGGCTCCCGAAAGAATACTGTCATCTTACAGATATTCATGCGGGTTAAGGTCCCTCTGACTCACACAAATCCTAGGTAAAAAGCATGAAGTCAGGAAAGGTTTTGTTTTTTTTAAAAATATATATTTTGTTGATATTTTTACAGAGAGGAAGGGAGAGGGGTAGAGACGGATAGAGGGAAACCGGTTTTGGCAGGAAAGGTTTTTTTAATCCTGTACAGCTTCCCTTTTATTAGCTACCAGCCTTCCAAAGTTCAGCTTGCTTTCTAGTGACACATGCCAGTGCAGCTCAGTGGCTGTGAGGGACCACGCATAAGAAGGCTGTGGGCATGTCGATGGAGCAGGGATGCCAGCCATGCCCAAGATTCCCTGCTCTGCCTTAAATTCACAGAAGGGATGCAGGATAGGCCGTTAGAAAACTCTTCCGAGTCTACTGCCCCTACAACACAGGTTTATGGACACAACTGTCAAAATAGGGCACAAAGAATCTAGTGGTTATCTCCTAAGATCCTGGTCAGTGAGAAATGAGAGCAAGCCTGGAGAGGCTTCTGGGCAAGCTTTTCTCGCTCTTAGAAAGAGATGCCAAGATCCTCCGGATATTGTCTCATACAATACCGGATCAACTGCAGCCACCATGTTACTCTGAGGGGCTGTGTCGATGGCTCCATTAGCCATGGTGATCAGTTAACCAACCCAGAGCCGTCTTGTCACTGGACTTTATTATGTGAGATTCGCTCACTGACTCACTCACCCACCAACCCACCCATTCATGCAATAAATATTAAGTAAGTAGTGAAAAATGCCAAGCGTTGCTCAAAGCATTTGGAATACTTTAGAGGATAAAACACATAAAGATCATTAGTCTACAATTGCTTAGTGCTTCAGCCTCCTCAAAGGAGGGTTTTTATTGCCCGAAAGCAGAAGCATCTTAACATACATGCTGCTGACCGTGTACTGGCTTCACAGGTAATTAAAGAGGCTACAATTAAGCAGCATGAAAATAATTAAAAGGTCACTTCTCAACCCTGTTAGGTGTGTCTGCATTTCACACTTCGGACCTTTTCCCTTGCACCTCCAATCACTGAACCACAGCCTCTTGTCTTGGCTTCTCTAATGCTACACATTTCTGGTTTACTTTCCAGTTTGGGGATACTTCTCAGTCTTTGAGGGTTTTTCTTACTCCCAGACCATTTTTTCATTCCAAGATCATTCAGTGCTGGGTTTCCATGGGGTTTTCTATCAGGGCCACTCATTTTCTCATTCTATACCTTCAAGAAATGTCAGTAATGTAGATGACTTCATGATCATTTACACAGGACAATTCTAATCCTGTATCTCCAACCCAGATCTGCCTCTTGAGCTCAGATCTGTGTATTCAGTAGTCTGCCTAGACATTTGGACATAAACCCCATAGGGCCAAACCATCACAGTGTTTTGTGTCCTAAACTCACTTTTCTTGGGTTCCCAGCTCAGAGTGTCCCAGTGGCCAAAACCGGTTTGGCTCAGTGGATAGAGCATCGGCCTGTGGACTGAAGAGTCCCAGTTCGATTCCAGTCAAGGGCATGTACCTTGTTTGTGGGCACATCCCTAGTGGGAGGCGTGATCGATGTCTCTCTCTCATCGATGTTTCTAATTCTCTGTCCCTCTCTCTTCCTCTCTGCAAAAAATCAATAAAACATATTAACAAAAACAACAACAAAAAAGAATGTCCCCATGCGCCCCAGCCAGAGTCCAGCATATTAGCCAGGCCTTAACCCACTCAGGCACTCGCCATCTAAGCAGTCACAGAGCCTTCTTGACTCCATTGTCTGTTCTCCTGTGTGTCCTTCCCACCCCCCAGAGCCCTGCTACCCTCCTTCCTGCCACCTCTCATCTCGTCAGCTGAATCCTATAACAGTCTGCTAACTCATCTGACTCATGTCTTGGTCTCCCTCCAAGACCTTCTCCCCACAGGTAGAGTGATGAGGCTGCAAATCTGATCATGCGAACCCCTGCCTCTCCTCCGCCAAAGCTCCCAGCTTCTCTAGGGAAAAGGAATAAACACCTAATAATTTCCCTGCCTGCACCATCTACCCCCACTCACCCTCACCTTCCAGACATGCTGGACACTCTTTCACTTATCCCATGAACTGCTCCTGCCACATGTAACATCCCTGCTACCTGTCCCATCTTCTCTATGCTAACCCTTATCATATTTCAGGACTCCTCTAAGACACCACTCCCTGCAAGATGCCTTCCCTAAGTCTCCTGGCATGGGTGGGTGACGCCTCCTGTACTATCCCCACAGAATTGCTGAGTGCCCGAGCCTGTTCTCAGGGCTGTGTGTTCTGTTAGCCAGGAGAGCCCGGCTGTCCCTTCTGGTATTCCTGGCGCCAGACTGGCGCCTGAAAGATAAGAGTTATTCAACAGAAATGCAAGAGGTGAATCAATTTACTGGGGAATGCTTGCTCATTGCTCGAATAATGATTTCATTACTTTTTTTTATTTTTTGGCTTGGGAAAGTGATTTTCTGAAAGAACAGGGTTGCTTATGAGAATTTTGGTCACAGGTTCTCTTTATCCTCTTTATTGCTTAAACCGCTTTGCAGCTCCCCGACTAGGTACAATGTGCTGTACCAGGTGCTATGCAATGATTACATGTCACTGATGCTGAAAGTAAACCCTCTTCATTTTCTCACTGTTACTCAAAATCACAGCTTTCAGAACATGCCATTTCTAGGTGAGACATCAATAACGGCTACACATATGGCAAAGTAACTGCCTTTGTAGAGGTTGTGAAAAGCATTTCCCATAAACTTCTAGGACTTTTAAAAGATGGCACACCTGGGAAACCAGGTAAAGAATAGGATTTCAGAAGGCTCAAGCTGACTACATTGTCTCTTTCGATACAGAGAATTTTTATATTTATTTATTTATTTTTTTTAAATTATTTTTTATTAATTTTTTATACATATCTCCCCATTACCCCCCTCCCTCCCAGGCAAACCCCGACCCCCCAGTGTCTGTGATCATTGGTTATGCTTATATGCATGCATACAAGTCCTTTGATTGATAACTTATCTACCTCATCTAACTTTAATCTTTCTGCTGTAATTTCACAGTCTGTTTGATGCATTATGATTTTTGTCCTCCTGAGAATTATCAGTCTACTCCCTTTCTGTGCTCCTGATTCTATTATATTCACCAGTTTATTCTGTTGATCAAATTTTTAATTCACTTAATTTTTAGATTCACTTGTTGATAGATGTGTATTTGTTGTTCATAATTTTTTGTCTTTTACCTTTTTCTTCTTCCTCTTCTAAAAGAGTACCTTTCAGCATTTCATATAATACTGGTTTGGAGTTGATGAACTCCTTTAGTTTTTTCTTCTCTATGAAGGTCTTTATCTGCCCTTCAATTCTGAATGATAGCTTTGCTGGATAGATTATTCTTGGTTGTAGGTTCTTGCTGTTCATCACGTTGAATATTTCTTGCCACTCCCGTCTGGCCTGCATCGTTTCTGTTGAGAAATCAGCTGACAGTTGTATGGGTGCTCCCTTGTAGGTAATAAACTGTTTTTCTCTTGCTGCTTTTAATATTCTCTCTTTGCCTTTTGCTCTTGGTATTTTAATTATGATGTGTCTTGGTGTAGTCCTCTTTGGATTCCTTTTATTTGGGGTTCTGTGTGCTTCCTGGACTTGTAAGTCTATTTCTTTTACCCGATGTGGGAAGTTTTCAGTCATTATTTCCTTAAATAGGTTTTCAGTATCTTGCTCTCTCTCTTCTTCTGGCACCCCCACAATTCTGATGTTGGTACGCTTGAAGCTGTCTCAGAGGCTCCTTACATTATGTTCACATTTTTGGATTCTTTTCTCTTCTTGCTTTTCCAGTTGAATGTTTTCTGCTTCTTTATATTTCAAATTTTTTACTTGATTCTTGCCTTTCTCTAGTCTGCTGTTAGTACTCTGTATAATAGTTTTTATTTCAGTCAGTGTATGTTTAATTTCTAGTTGGTCCTTTTTCATCTCCTCTTGGGTCTCACTAAATTTATCCATCTTTTCTAGCATATTCTTGAAAAACCTTATAAGTGTGGTTTTGAACTTTATATCCAGTCGTTTTTTTCCCACCATTTCTTTTGCTTGTAATCCCTTCCCTTGTCTCGGCATTTTCACTGTGCCGGGGAAACTTCTGTGCTGGATTCAGCCGCAGAAGCCTCTGCTGAGCTTGGGAGGGTGGAGTCTCGGGGCTTAAGGGACCGCCTTGCCTTCCAGTCGGCCCCGCCCTCCACGGCCCCTGAGTCTCACGTGACTGGGTAATGGCTGGAGCGGTCCTTGTGCACGAGCCCGCAGCGCCTCTAACTGCTGCCTTTCCGGCTCCCCTGAGCACCAGGACCACAGGAGTCTAGGTCCCCAGGGTTTCGCCTGAAACAGGGGCTTAGTGGAGTCAGAAGTGGCACAGTTCGGAGGGTCTGTCTCCCGCCCACTCGCGAAAGCCAGCGGCACAATCAGCAATCTGTCCTCCGCCTGGTGCCGTGCGCGACCAGACCTCTGATCCTTTGCGACTCCCCTAAGTTTCCGTGCACTTCTCCCTTTTCACAGTCCAAACTCCCCCCGTATGAGTTTCGGCTGGATCTGGGGTTTAGTGTTGTAGGATAAGGGGTTCAATGCCGTTGGGAGTGTCCGTTTCCCTCCCGCCAGAGAAAGCCAGCCAGGTTCTCCGGCACCCGCTCTCTCTGCGCGTGCGTCTCCGTACCTCAGCTTTTTGCAGCTTCTCTGGGTTTCTGTGAGCCCCTCTCTTTCCTTCTAGTTGTAGAACTTCCACTCAGCCAGCTTTCCTGTGGTTCTGGATGATGTCTGTTCTGTCTTTTAGTTGTAGTTTTGAAATTGTTGTGCGAGGCAGCAGTGTAGGTGTTTACCTATGCCGCCATCTTGGATTCTCTCCCTATTTTCATATTTAAAAAATTGTTGACCTTCTAATGTAAATACCAGACTCTTTTTTCTTGACTGCTAAGAACACAAAATGCAGCCTCTGCCTAAGAATTGTCCACTCCAGGGAGCTCCTGCTTGTGTTTATAATTAAAATTAACACTTTCTAAAATGCTGCTCTAACTTGATTAAGGGGGGAAAAGCATACCTCATTGCACTTCATTATTTGCTGTGAAATGCCTTCTCTAATTCCTAGCACCCAGTGGAAACTAAAGTTGCTCATTGGCACACGTCAATTCTGTTCTCTGTGCTCCCAATTCTCTCTCCCAGGTCTAGGTGTGACTGCAGCAGAAACCACAGGTGAGCTGCATGGCTTCACCTGTATCACCGTGGCTGCCACATGCCCCCGAGTCTCGCTCCCATCCAGGGGGTGGACATGTGTGAAGTGTATGGTGGTGTCATCTCAGTCACAGTAGAGAGATGGTCTCCTGTCTCTGTCCTCCCCTTGACCAGTGGCATATATATTTATGTGCATTACACATACCCACACTATATGAAGTGAGTGACACTGTGATAGAATTGAGGTTTCATAGGAAACCTCGTGGTCAAACTACAGTACAATTGCCTTTATTATCCCTAATAGTTTTTAATCACACCATTATGTTTATTCGTAGAAATGATTTGCAATAACCTAATAGTGATGTTTATTAAGATCCTTTGATTACTATTAGGCCACATATTAAAGATTTTCTGGGTTCCTATAAGTTTCAAATGGAGGACATATGTTCTTAGCGGGGTGTTCAGAGTCCACACATACTGACTCTGCACCCTCAGATGGGTCAGAACCTTACTGGGCTTCAGCTGCTTCATCTCCACATTGGAAACATCACAGGAGCTAGGCCACATGGCCTCCTGAGATCCCTGTTAAGTCCAAGAAATGCCAATACTATTTTACTCATGGCCAAACAGTCCCCTGTTCTCAGGAAATTTTTCTCTGTATCACTGAAAAGCCACTATTTGAAAGTAGAGTATTTAGCATCCATATATCCAAATAAACAAATGACATAATAGTGTCTATTAAAATAATGGGCAATAAAGTTTCATGAACCATAAAACTGAATAAGCCAGGGGATGCGAGTTCCTAGTGTTCTTTATGTTGCCCCATGGGCAAATAAACCACATCACGGGAGCCTGCAGAGAGCCGCTGATCTGCTGCATGTGTTGCTCTGTCAGTTAACATTTACTGAGCATCAACTCTGTCCCAGGCACCATCTTAGGCACTTGGACTATCTCAGTGAACAAACCGGATGAAGATCCCGCCTGGCCTGGTGGAACTTTCATTTCAATAAGAAGAGAAAGATGAGAAAAAGATGAGCACGATAAACAATTTATAGAGCATGCTTGAAGGTGATAAGAGAAAAAGAAAACAGTAGAGTAGAGACAGAGGACTGAGGAGTGAGCAAAGGAGGTGGCAACTTAAAATCTGGTGGTCCTAGGGTAAGCTTCATTGAGAAGGTGACATCTGAGGAAAGATTGAAAAAGAAGTGAATCATGTGGATGGACATCTGGGGAAGAGGATTCTGAGAAGAGGATATGGCCAATGCCAACCTCTAGGGCTGGACAGTAGGGATGGAGAGATGCCACGGAGAGATGGTTACCAGGAGGTATGGCCAGAGAGTTGAAGTAACTTAGGGGTTGGAGGGCCAAGTGTGGAGGGCTTTGTACTGTCCTGGGAATTTGAAATTTCTCTTAAATGTGGAGTCCCTGCAGGCTCTGAGCAGGGAATATGGTCTGATTTCTGAGAACTGAGAAAGGCAAATGCAATACAGAGGTTTTAATTTTAAAGAAGCAGGGAGTTAAAGAACTAAAGAGCTCATGAATTAGGTTACAATTTGTTTTGAAGTAGCAGTAGGACCAATGCTACTGTTTCAGCTATTGACCTTTTTCATTTAGGTCTCTGTCCAAATGTCACTTCCTCCAGAGGTCTTCCATGATGGCATCTATACCAATAAAAGGGTAATATGCTAATTAGACCAGGAGACCTTCAGGACATCCTTCCAAACAAAGCCATGGTGGCGGGGCCGAGGCAGTGGCAGTTAGGGTTGATGAAGCCAGGAGGGCAGTTGGGGTCAAGTAGGTTGGCAGGGGTGAACAAAAGGGGGCAGGCAGGACATTGGGGGGGCAGTTGGGGATGATCAGGCTCGCAATGGGGGGAGCAGTTGGGAGCAAGAAGGCCAGTGCGGGGGAGGGCAGGTGAGGGCAAGCAGGTCAGCAGGTAGAGAGGTTAGGGGCTATATCAGGCAGGCAGGCATGTGAGTAGTTAAGGGTCACCATCCCAGATTGTGAATCGGACATTCCCCAAGGGGTCCCAGATTGGAGAGGATTCAGGCTGGGCTGGGAAATGCGCAAACCCCCCTGCCCCCTGTATGAATTTCGTGCACCGGGCCACTTGTTTACCTAAAATCATCATTCTCCCTCTGAGTCTATCTCTTTAGTCTGCTGCTTTATTTCCTTACAGTGTTTATCACTACTTGACAATATATCACATGCTTGTTTAATTATTTCCTGTAGTAGCATGTGAACTCTGTGAAGGTGAGGATTTCACTCTTTTGGTTATCTCTGTAGCTTGACACCAATTTGTTGAATGAATCAATGAATGTCCCAGGGCCATAGGAGAATCCTTGAGTTTAAGTTCATAAACAAATAGGGGATTGGGGATGAACAGTTAAAAATAATTTGTACATCAAATTATAGATTATGTTCCAGCATTGACTTAACATTTTTATATTTAATGTTTGAACCTCACCCCACTGCTATATAAGTATTCTGGAAAATTTAGAAAATGGGAGAAAAACAATTTATAATTTTATGCTCCTATACACATCCTGACTAACATAATTTAAAAATTTTTTACTATATAGTTTTCAAAGATGGTCACATTCTTACATGGTCTCAGTACATCCAAAGATAAAATGATTTTCTCTGGTTTTCAAACTTTAATTTAAAGCTCCTTTGGACTCTAAACATATGGGATTTTATATATAAACCAATTAAAAAATACAAGCCACTGAGTAGCTTATGCTCCCCCATTTCTGACCTATTGTATTAAACGAGGAATTCCTGTACTAACTGCTCTAGACACTTGGGATACAACTCCCTCTTCAATCCAAGCTCTCATGTTGCCTGATTTGAATTTATGGCCAGGTTTAGGATTTTTAACCTGCTAAGAAAAATATCAAGAATTGGAGGAGCTCTAGCAGAGAAATAAAACCTAATTAATTCTGAGTTCACCCTGCTGCCCCCAAAGTTACAAATTTCAAATCACTATAGTGTATTTTTATCCTTTCAATAAATGAATGGGTTATTGCTAAGCGAAATCAATAATTTGTGAGGAAGTTAGAAGAGAAAAGATTATCTACCAAAGTTAAACTGCTTTCTACCATGTTAGCACAAACCAATGTCACTGCAGCATGAGGAGAAGGCCTCATGGCTGTGCTCAGTGACCGGCTGACACAGGAGTGACAAGTCAGTGGGACACTGTCAGGAACACACATCTCTGGTGGACACCATTCTGCTGCCAGGTAACTAGAGTCACGTTTGCTAACACAAGAGGCAGTGCAAAATGAGGAATTGCCGCCCAGGCATATGGAATGTCTTCTCTAAATCTAGAAAATTTATCTTTGAAATGAACAATTTAAAAAATGACTAAGGTCTCTTGGCCACTTGCTCTTCACTCAGAGTGTACAATAACTTAATTTGTTTTACCCTTAAGAATTCCAGATACAGTGAGTGAGGTGAATGATGTTGTGGAAAGAAAAGAATGAATTACAGGAAAACAACCCTTTTGGAGACTGAGGGGAGGCAGGTTGGAGGCATGAGAAAGATATTAAACCAGGCTTCAGTAGGCTGGGATCTCCTAGGCTATTGACATTGGTAAGACCATTATTTTTCTTTCTTTTAATCTTTATTGTAGGAAGTATTACATAGGTCCTCCTTTCCCTCCCATTAACCTCTTCCAGCCCACTGCTATCTCCCCACTCCCAGACCCTCACCACCCTGTTGTCTGTGTCCATGGGTTATCCTTATATGCATGTTAAGTTCGTTGGTTGATATCTTCCCACCGACCCTCCTCTGCCTCCCCTCTGAGGTTCAACAGTGTGTTCATGTTTCTGTGGCTCTGGATCTCTTTTTGATCAAAACTTTATTTGGTTCATTAGATTCCACATCTGAGAGAGACCATGTGATACTTATCTCTCTCTTACTAACTTATTTTGCTCAGCATAATACTCTCTGGGTCCATTCATGCTGTTGCAAATGGTAAGAGTTCTTTCTTTTTTATTGCTGTGTAGTATTCCATTGTGTAAATATACCATAGTTTTTTTTTTTATCCATTTATATGCTATGGGCACTTAGGCTATTTCCAACTCTTAGCAATTGCAAATTGTATTGCTATGAACATAGGGGTGCGATATCACCTCACACCTGTCAAAATGGCTATCATCAACAAATCAATCAATGGCAAGTGTTGGTGAGGTGCGGAGAAAAGGAACCCTAATACAATGCTGGCGGGAATGCAAACTGGTGCAACCACTGTGTTGTTTCCTCAAGAAATTAAAAATGGAACTCCCATTTGACCCAGTCATCCTAGTCCTAGGAATATATACTAAAACCTGAAACACTCTTTGGTAGGACCATTGTGAGAGATCTTTGCACCTCAGGTAAAAGGGGACAATGATGTCCCCTCCTAACTACTGGGCCTACTGACCTAGGGTAAGGCATGTAAAGAGTTTTAAAAAATGTCAATGATGATAATAATGATGACATTACTACTGCTAATGGTATGGTAATAACTTCTTGAGAATTTATGGAATGATAACTATGATTCTAAGTTTACATGTTGTTATGGACTGAATTGTGTCACACCCCCACCCAAAAATCATATTTAAAAAAAATCTTTATTGTTCAGATAATTACAGTTGTTCCAATTTTCCCCCCATAGCTCCCTTCCACCAGTTTCCCACCCCATCCCATGCCCTTACCCACACTGTCCTCATCCATAGGTGTAAGATTTTTGTCCAATCTCTTCCTGCACCCTACACCCCTTTCCCCCCCGAGAATTGTCAGTCCCCTCCCTTTCTATACTTCTGATTCTATTATATTCACCAGTTTATTCTGTTCATCAGATTTTTTATTCACTTGATTTTTAGATTCACTTGTTGATAGATATGTATTTGTTGTTCATAATTTTTATCTTTACCTTTTTCTTCTTCTTCCTCTCCTTAAAGAATTCCTTTCAGCATTTTATATAATACTGGTTTGGCGATGATGAACTCCTTTAGCTTTTTCTTATCTGTGAAGCTCTTTATCTGCCCTTCAATTCTGAATGATAGTTTTGCTGGTAGAGTAATCTTGGTTGTAGGTTCTTGTTATTCATCACTTTGAATATCTCTTGCCACTCCCGTCTGTCCTGCATAGTTTCCATTGAGAAATCAGCTGAAAATTGTATGGGTATTACCTTGTAGGTAACTAATTGATTTCTTCTTGCTGCTTTTAATATTCTTTCTTTGTCTTTTGCTCTTGGCATTTTAATTATGATGTGTCTTGGTGTTGTCCTCTTTGGATTCCTTTTGTTTGGAGTTCTGTGTACTTCTTGGACTTGTAAGTCTATTACTTTCACGAGGTGGGGGAATTTTTCTGTCATTATTTCTTCAAGTAGGTTTTAATATCATATTCTCTCTCTTCTTCTGGCATTCCCATAATTCTGATATTGGTACATTTGAAGTTGTCCCAGAGTCTCCTTACACTATCTTCATATTTTTGGATTCTTTTTTTCTTTTCCGGTGGGTGTTTTTTGCTTCTTTGTATTTCAAATCTTTGACTTGCTTCTTTATGATCCTCTAGTCTACTGTGGATCTCTGATTATTATATTTTATTTCAGTCAGTATATGTTTAATTTCTAGTTGGTCCTTTTTCATATCCTTGAGCGTCTCACTAAATTTATCAGCCTTTTCTAGAAAATTCTTGCGAAACCTTATAACCATGGTTTTGAACTGTATATCCAGTCATTTGCTTTCCTCCATTTCTTTCATTTGTGAACTGTTTTTTTTTTTTTTTGTCTCTGCATTTTGGCTGCTTCCCTGAGTTGATAGAGTGGCTTTGTGTGCTAGGTGTCCTATAGGGCCCAGTGGCTCAGCCTCCCCAGTTACCTGAGGTGGACACTCTTGGTGCACCCCTTTGTGGGCTGTGTGCACAGTCTTGTTTTAGTTAAGCCTTGATTGTTGTTAGTATCACTGGAAGGAATTGACCTCCAGGCCAATTGGTTGTGAGGATCAATTGTGTCTATGATGGGAAAACTTCTGTGCTAGAGACACCATTATGGGGCAAGACTTGCTTCAGTGGGGCTTTGGTGCTCACTGAGTCTGCCCCCCTGAGTGTGTTTCTTATGGATCTGAGGAGTTGTAATCTGGATGGTCCTACTCTGACCCCTGTGTACACTGGCTCTTAGATCTCCAAGGAGGTGTTAATTTAGCCTCTATGTGAGGCCACCCAGCAGGAGCTATGGAGAGATATGCAGATTCCTTTTCTTTCTTTGAGTTTTGGAAGTGCCCGGATGAGGTCCAGCTGTGAAGCAATGCAATCTGCTGTGGGGCCTTGAGCCTTCTTTTGGATGTTCTTGGTCTTTCTGACTCAGCTATAGTTTGTTAGGTAAGTTTAGATTTCAAAGGACCAGGCCATTCATATGCAAAAGTCTCTGCACACAGCTTGGGTGGGGCGTAGTCTCAGGGCGGAGCAAACAGCAATGGCTTTTGGTCAGCCCTCCCTAAGAGACCCTGGGGTCTCAGTGTCCTGCAGTAATCACTGCAAGCAGCTCTGAGAGAAAGCTGCCCTCAAGTTCTGCCTGCTGCCAGACAATCCAGTTTCTCTCCGTATGAGTCTGGGTCCCCAGAGTCTCGCCCAGAACTGGAGTTCAGAGCAGTCAGGAGCTTGTGTGTCCCTCCGGATTAAAAAAGACAACCACATTCTCAGTTTTCAGCCCTCTCCGCACATGCCTCTGTACCTTTGTACTTTACTTCTACAGCTCCTCTGAGTCTCAGTGTGCTTTTCTCTTCCCTTCTAGTTGTAGAATTTCCACTTAGCCAGCCTTCCTATGGTTCTGGATGATGTCAGTTTTATCTTTTAGTTTAGTTTTGAAGTGGTTGTGCACAGCAGCAAGTTCAGGTGTTTATTTATGCTGGCATCTTTGTTTCTCCAAGAGTTATATTTAAAAAAAAATTATTCTTTAATATATTTTTATTTATTTCACAGAGGAAGGGAGAAAGAGAGAGAAATAGAAATATCAATGATGAGAGGGAATCATTGATCGGCCGCCTCCTGCAAGCGCCCTACTGGGGTTCAAGCCTGCAACCTGAGCATGTGCCCTGGATTAGAATTGAACCTGGGATCCTTCAGTCCGTAGGCTGATGCTTTATCCACTGAGCCAAACCGGGTAGGGCCCAAGAATTACATTTTGAAACCAAACTCCAATGTGACTGTATGTGGAAAAAGGGCCTTTAAAGAGGTAATTAAGGTTAAATAAAGTTCTAGGAGTGGGCGCAAATCCAATAGGACTGATGCCCATATAATAAGAGAAATAGATATCAGGAATGTATTTGCACAGAGAACAGGCCAGGTGAGGACCTAGCGAGAAGGACACATCTGCAAGCCAAGGAGAGGTGTCTCACCAGAAACCGATCCTGCTGGCACTTGGTCTTAGACATACAGCCTCCAGACTGTGAGGAAATAAATTCCTGTTGTGTAAGTCACCCAGAATGTGGTATTTTGTTATGGCAGCCTGAGCAGACTAATATGTATTATCTCATGTAATCCTCATTTCAAAATATATCCACACTTTCAGATAAAGAAATAAAAGCACAAAGAAGTTAAGCAACTTGACTAAAGTTGTAAAGCTAGTCAGTAGTGAAACTGGAATAGAATCCAAGCAATTTGATTCCAGGGCCCATGTTCATAACTGCTGATATAACATAAGGTAATGTGATTAAAATCCATAGTGACACAAAACAGATGCTTTTATTGGAAAAACCTATAGCCAATAGCAAAAACCTATGCAACTAACTTCTACATGTACTATGCCCAATGGACTTCTAATTTTATTCCCTTTCTTCTTCTCTTCTCCCCATTACCTACACAGTAATACGTTACCTACCTCAAGCATTGGTTGAGGTCTGGCAGTAAGCTGGTAAGGTCCATGTTCCCCTGGAGTTTGCATGCTAGTGAGTAAAGGCAGCCAACAACCAGGCAGAAAGGAAGTGTGGTGACAGGTGGGGGCCATCCTGCTTCTTTCCTTCTCATTCAGTTCTTGCATGTACTCTATAAAGCAACCATGAGCAAGCACCGCTCCTGCCCCAGTATCCAGGCCTCATGTTTCTCTCTCCATAAAATGAAGCTTTTGTTCCAACAGTCTAACCTCTTTGATTACTAAATCAGGATGTTACTTAGGCAATGCTTACCATGGCCCAGATGTTACGCATGATGAAAACGATAAATGCTAGAGTAAAATGTATTCTCTATTTTAGAATATTCCTGATGTTTTACAGCAATAAATACAAGGGTTGTAGGAAGAACAAAGGAAGGGGAAAGGATCATTTAACTGAATCTGAATGGGTTTTAGTTATGACAGTAACTTATTTGCAGACATGGATTCTTATTATGTAATACTAGAGGCCCAGTGCACGAACTCATGCACTGGTGGAGTCCCCCAGCCTGGCCTGTGAGGATTGGACTGAAACCAGTTCTCAGAGACCCCTTCTGCAGGCCAAGCCTCCAGGATCTGGACACCCACCAGTTCCCTCCTCCCTCCTCTTTGGGTCTGGAGGCAGGTGAACCTGATTCGGGGCCAACAGTGCCCCAGCAGCAACTTAACCCACGGCTGATTCCATGAGGAATTGGGCTCCCTCCTCTACTGGTTGGAGCATCTGCCCCCTGGTGGTCATTGCACATCATAGCTACTGGGTGAAAGGTTGAATGGTCAGATGGTTGCTTAGGCTTTTATATATATAGACTAGAGGCCTGGTGCACAAAATTCATACAACAGGCAGCGGGGGTACCTCAGCCCAGCCTGTACCCTCTCATGATCCTGGATCACTTGGGGGGTGCCTGCCTCCCAGCAGTTAGAGATATCCCTCTTGCAGTCTGGGGCTCTCACAGTCCAGGACCCCTCGCTCCTTACCGCCCACCTACAGTGGAGGCAGGAGAGGCTCCTGCCATTGTCGCTGTGCTTGCCAGCTGTGAGCCCAGCTTCTGGCTGAGCAGTGCTCCCTATTTGGGAGTGCACTAACCACCAGGGCGCAACTCCTGCATTGAGCGTCTGCCCCCTGGTGGTCAGTGCACATCATAGCAACCAGTTGTTCTGCTGGTTGTTTGGCCATTTGGTCAACTTGCATATTATGGTTTTATTATATAGGATCATACCAATAGTTAGGCACTTCCCATCTCTCCTAGGAAGTGAATATGAAGAAAGGAGTTTGGAATGAAGCATGAAGAATTAAGGTTGGTATGAGAAAGGCTTTGGGGTTTTGTACAGAAAGCAAGACATCAGAGAAAAATGACAAAATTATGGATTCTCTTTCTCTGGAAAGCTTACTCAATCAGAGTGTGGCCTTCTTCAGAAGCAGGATAAACTGACTCACCATAGGGATTCCTTGGTCCCAAGAGGCTCTGAGGATTATAGAAGGACATTTGAAACAGTGTGACTTCACATCCTGCCTCCAGACCCCTGCCACTAAGCAGGGCAAGAGTGGTGCCTCTTCCTGCTTGTCCCATTTCTTGGCAGCACGTTGTGCCAAGAGAAAATACTTGAGCAGTGACACTGGGAAGCCCCGTAACAGGAACAGATGAGTGAAATGCACAACCAGGGGACTAGAGACTGATTCACTGAAAAGAGATGGAGCCAGAGAGAGGCCCCGCAGGTAGAAACACATCTGCCTCTTTGTACTGGAACACAAGTGAGGCCTGCAGAAGACCTACAACAGCAGGGCAGATGGACTGTGCTGTCAGAACTACAGGATCACCCTTGTTATCAAGATGGATCTTTAAAGCAGATTATTACTGTGCTCTAATAATCTGGCCCAGCAAATAACATCGGCCCCGAACAAAAAGATGTGAAACGGACAATTACAAGATTGGAATCAGCAGCCTGTCATTTCACTTAAAGCCTTATAAGTGATGTGTGGCCCTGGGAGAGAAGAGAGAGTGCAACTCAAAATAGCAGAACTCTTAGAAAAAAAGGAGTGAAGAATACTTATTATACTGTGTGAACCACTCCCTACATTTGATTCAAAGGCAGTAATCCAATAAGTCAAAGACACACAGTATTCACTGGCAAACACTTGTGGACACATTCACAGAACATTGGAATCGTTGTAACTATTGGCTTCCGAAATATCACATATGTACAGCTATACTTTATAATTTTACTCACTTTTATTTCTCCTATTGTGGGAAAGTGGGCTGTCACTTAAATCTGTTAGGGAAATTCTAGATGTTGTGGATTTCTGACACTTGTCTTGGGAACCCCAGGGTCTGAAAGAGCTTAAGCAATTAAGTTCACACCAGGTGTGTGTATTCGAACACCAGCAGGCTCACAAGCAGTACCATCATTCCTGGAGCCATGTTGTTTTTCTTAGCATCCTGTGGTTTGTTTCCAATGCTGAGAACAAGGGAGCTTGTGTCTCCCCCTCATATAAATGCTGACAGCTTTATCACCGTCTGCTACATTCTCTTTTTCTCTCCAAAACTGCCTGGAGTTTTACAGATTCAATCCTGATAAAGTGATGCAGAAAACTGTATCCAACTCTGAGAAACATACACCCAGATTCCATGCATACCTTTCCAGCCCAAGGAAGGTGGACCAGTTCCCTTACCTTTGTCATAAATTTCTTTCAAGACTCCTCTTTTTATCAGCTCCTCTCTGCTTTGTCTCATTGATATTTTCCTTTCCAGGGCTGCAAGCAAAACACAAACAGAGAAGCGGTTGTGAATAGGCAGCAAAAATGGTTTTCAGAGAATTCATATTTCAACATATTGAAATGTAATGCATGGGAAAGCTTCTGTAAATTCTACTTTACTAATAAAAAGTTAATAATATCAGCTAACATTATAACGACACTACCATAAGCATTTTAATCAGACATTTCATTTAATTTTTAAAACAATCTTCAAATTATCTATGAGGTAGGCATTACTATTCACTTTTATTGAATCCTGATGTATGGTTGAGGGAACTGTAGCAGAGAAAAGCTCAACAACCTGTCAGTCACAAGGTCACTGAGAAGAGGAACCAGGATTCAAATCAGAAGCACTAACTTCGATCTCAGTTTAACCTCTGCCTCACAGCACGTTTTCTGAGTGTGGTATTTTTTCATAGCTGGAATTTCTTTTTTAAAGATGTAGTTCATGTAAATCAGGCCTCACTGAGGATTTTTGCTCCCTAGCTATTATAAAAGTGGTATGAAATTATCTCCTAGTGAGTTCTTTGGATGGAGAAACAGGGGTGGGGAGTGGAGGGAAGCCAGTTATAAAATAAGAAAACTATTTTATGTAGACAAATTCAGATTTAGACTAGTCTTTCTCTCTCTCCTTCCCTCATACACACACACACACACACACACACACACACACACACACAGTATAATTTAGCGCAAATAACACCAATAAAATCTAGGAAGCCAGCAAGGGAACAGGGACTGCGATTCTATCTCAGGTACACACTGGCTGTGACCTTAGACCACACTGCTGGTCTGGGATGCACTCAGCCCCAGCTACTCTGATGTAAAAAGCTCAGGTGGGACCTGGACATCTGTATTATAACAGAAAGCTCTCTGGGCTATTCTCAGCCATGTCAAGACTGAAAATCACTGATGATATATTTTGGGACTTACTATTTTTAAAAAGTTATCTTCTAACTCTTTCTGTTAACTTACAATGAATTAAAGGATACAAGACAGAAAAAAAAAGTCAGGTTAGGCTATACTCCTATATAGCTTACTGAGAATATAACAATAAAATAGATACATATAGATATATACCCACAGAGTTGAGGGCAGGAGGGTTGTATGGAAAGACAAGCATCAGCGGTGGATTGTAGGGATCCTGGAGCAATATTAGTTTGGGGGTGATGGAGGAGTTTTATGACCCATAACCAATAGCATGCTACATGGTGCAGGAGAGCAGAAAGATGTTCTTTATGCAAAAGAGAAACAACCAGATAAGGGGAAGGGAACTGCCTCCCGCTAGGTTAGAAAGCCCTGCCTGCTTTAAAAAGACTTGCTGCGGCACAGTGGGAAAAGAGCAAGGGGAGATGAGGGACGGGAAGGGGGATGTTAAGCAAGAAGTTTGTTACCAGGTCTTATGGGTGACACAAAGACACACTTTGCCACCCTGTACTGAACCACATACATTGAACAGATCTCTCTTAAACAGAATGGGCTTTTCAAAACCACAGAATAAAGCAGATGGAAAGGATCCACAGTGCGGAGTATTTGCAGCAAGAGGGGCAGGCCCAGGGCATGGAGTTATGAAGCTGCAAGTATCTGTAGAACACAAATGGTCTCAGGCCACACACTGGGCTATCAGGAACTCAGCTGTCTCACCGCACCCTCTCAGCAACAGAGACCTGCTGCCGGTGGGAAAAGTCACTCTGCTAGGTCTGGAGGTGATGGTGACCAAAGGGACAGTCCCTACCTTCATAAAATTTACAGTCATCAAATGACGTCACTTGATATGTGATTACAAGCTGAGATAGGCTCCTTAAAAGAAAGGGACATGGTTCTACAAGAACATATGATAAATAAGCTGGAGCATTAGAAGCGGTTTTTCTGAGGAAGAGACCTTTGAGCTGAGTTTAGAAGAGGAAGATACACTGTCTCAGCAAACGACCATCAGGCATGGGCTTCAGGGCAACACTCCAGACCTAACAGGCTGATGTAACTGCAGCCACTAGCAACAGGTGGAGATGGTTCAAGAGGGGCAGAGGGGTTGGGGCATGCAGGACCTCATGGACCATGTTATTCTAAGGACAGTGGGGAAAAAATGATAGTAGCTGAGTATCTGAAAGATCATATCTACTTTAGTGAGGAAAATGGATTGGAAGTAGGCCAGGTGGTAGGTTATTAGGTCCATTAGGCAGGAGATGATGGCAGCTTAGACTGGGATAGGCACCGTCAGTCATATACCTGGCACCCCTGGCATCATTCCTTTGTCTTTCTATTGAAAAGGTCAGAAGCACTGGTACGTAAGAGAGGCTAGCGAAGTCAGTACCACATGCACAGTCCAATTTAACTCCCATCCTTATTTTATGAAGGATCCAAATACATTTCCCTAGCACATGCTGATGTCTCCTCTTAAGCATGGCTAACACTGAGCTCCATCATCCCTCCAAACCTGATTCTCATCATGGGTCCCCTACATTAGTAACAGACACCACCATCCATTCAGCTATGCAAGTCAGGAACCAAAGGAGTTGTCCTCAACCCCTCTCTCTTTCCTCCACATCTAATCCTTCACTTCAAGTCATGCTGGTGACGGAGATGGAGCCAAAGGATGCATTCAGGACATCTGAAGGTGGTATTGTTGTCATGACTTGAAGTGAAGGATTAGATGTGGGATGTGGAGGAAAGAGAGAGGGGTCGAGGACAACTCCTTTGGTTCCTGACTTGCATAGCTGAATGGATGGTGGTGTCTGTTACTAATGTAGGGGACCCATGATGAGAATCAGGTTTGGAAGGATGATGGAGCTCAGTGTTAGCCATGCTTAAGAGGAGACATCAGCATGTGCTAGGGAAATGTATTTGGATCCTTCATAAAATAAGGATGGGAGTTAAATTGGACTGTGCATGTGGTACTGACTTCGCTAGCCTCTCTTATGTACCAGTGCTTCTGACCTTTTCAATAGAAAGACAAAGGAATGATGCCAGGGGTGCCAGGTATATGACTGACGGTGCCTATCCCAAGCATGCCATTTCTTTAACACATTGAGTTTTCCCTTAAAAACTTAATTAGAGGAGGAAACCAAGATGGTGGCATAGGTGAACACCTAATCTGCTGCCTTGCACAACAATTTCAAAACTACAGCTAAAAGACAAAACAAACATCATCCAGAACCACAGGAAAGCTGGCTGAGTGGAAATTCTACAACTAGAAGGAAAAAGAGGGGCTCACAGAGACTCAGAGGAGCTGCAAAAAGCTGAGGTACGCAGACACGCACATGGTGAGGATGGGTGGCAGAGTGCCTGGCTGGCTTCCTCCAGCAGCAGGGAGAAGGAAATTCCCAACTGCGCTGACCCCCAGTTCCGACTGCACTGAACCTCAGTTCCAGGCAAGACTCATATGGGGGCAGTCTGGACTGTTGGAAAAAGGGAAGAGTGTATGGAAACTCAGGGGAGCCACAAAAGGCAGAGGTCTGGAGGTGCACGGGTCAGTGTGCACAGAGAGGACTGACTGCTGATTGGCTGCTGGTTTTCTCTAGCGGGAGGAAGACAGAATCTCCCAACTGCGCTAAACTCCAGTTCTGACTGCACTGACCCCCAGTTTTGAGCGAGACCCTGGGGACCCAGATTCATACAGGCCCCCGGAGTGCACAGAAACTTAGGGGCGATGTGAAAGCAGTGGTCGGAGGCGTGTGAACGCGAGTGCGCGCAGAGAGGGCTGCAGCGATTACTAAGGGACGCTGAGACCCAGGGGCCATGTAGGGCAGGGCTGACAGGAAGCCAAGGCTGTCTGCTCAGCCCTGAGACTCTGCCCCATCCAAGCTAAATACAGAGGCTTTTGCAATTTTGCAAGTCTTGTATTTTAAGGCTGATTCCAGCACAGAAGTTCTCCCCACATTGACACAGCTGATCCTCACAACCAATTGGCTTGCAGGTCAATTCTCCCCCGTGATACCAACAACAAGCAAGACTTAACTACAGTGCTGTACACACAGTCCCCAAAATGGTACACCAAGAGAGTCCACCTCAGGTAACTGGGGAGGTGGAGTTACTGGCCCACATAGGACACCTAGCACACAAAGTTACTCTATCAACTCAGGGAGGCAGCGAAAATGCAGAGACAAAGAAACAGATCACAAACAAAAGAAATGGAGAAAAAACACCGCCTAGATATAGAGTTCAAGATCATTGTTATAAGGTTTTTCAAGAATTTCCTAGAAAAGATGGATAAATTTAGCAAGACCCAAAAGGAGATGAAAAAGAACCAACTAGAAATTAAACATACACTGACTGAAGTAAAAAATATATATATATATTATACAGAGACTTAACAGCAGACTAGAGGAACACAAGAATCAAGTCAAAGATTTTAAATACAAAGAAGCAGAAAACACTCAACTGGAAAAGCAAAAAAGAAAAAAGAATCCAAAAACTTAAAGATGGTGTAAGAAGCCTCGGGGACAACTTCAAGGGTGCCAACATCAGAATTGTGGGGGTGCCAGAAGAAGAGAGAGAACAAGATACTGAATACCTATGTGAAGAAATAATGACAGAAAACTTCCCCCAACTGGTGAAAGAAATAGACTTACAAGTCCAGGAAGCACACAGAACTCCAAACAAAAGGAATCCAAAGAGGACCATACCAAGACACATCATAATTAAAATACCAAGAGCAAAAGACAAAGAGAGAATATTAAAAGCAGCAAGAGAAAAACAGTTAATTACCTACAAGGGAGCACCCATACGATTGTCAACTGATTTCTCAACAGAAACTATGCCACAGACAGGAGTGGCAAGAAATATTCAAAGTGATGAATAGCAAGAACCTACAACCAAGATTATTCTACTCAGCAAAGCTATCATTCAGAATTGAAGGGCAGATAAAGAGCTTCACATATAAGAAAAAGCTAAAGGAATTCATCACCGCCAAACCAGTATTATATATGTTGAAAGGTACTCTTTAAGAAGAAGAGGAAGAAGAAAAAGGTAAATATAAAAATTATGAACAACAAATATATATCTATCAACAAGTGAATCTAAAAATCAAGTGAATAAAAAAAATCTGATGAACAGAATAAACTGGTGAATATAATAGAATTAGGGGATAGAAAGGGAGTGGACTGACAATTCTCAAGGAGAAAGGAGTTAGGTGGATGCAGGGAGAGACTGGACAAAAATCGTATACCTATGGATGAGGACAATGGGGTGGGAGGTAAGGGCAGAGGGTGAGGTGGGAGCCAGTTGGAGGGGAGCTATGAGGGAAAAAGAAGAACAACTGTAATAATATGAACAATAAAGTTTTATTAAATTAAAAAAAGAACTAAGGTAGACCTCACACTATGCATCTGCTCTTATGTAAATAAGAAAATATTCCCTACCCCCTACCACAAATTTCTAAGTTTGATTGACATTCTTGGAAGAGATGGCTTATTTATTCTTTGGCTTTGTGCATTTCCTAGAACCCTTTACCAGATCATTTTGAGAAGGGTGGACTATCATGTAATTTAATGCCTTCCACAACACTTACCATGATCCTGTGAAGTATTGTTATTCCCATTTTATAGATGAAGTACCTGAGGCCCTGAAAAATTAACTTTTTCAGAACCACAAAGCAGTAATTGTGTGGTTCTAAGCAAGTTAATGCCTGTTCCCTGTAGCCCCCAACAATACCACATTGTTATGAAGATAGCTATAATGTATACTAGAAGCCTAGTGCACCCAATTGGGGGATATCAGGGTGGGAAAGGGCAGCTGGCAGGGGCGGGGGGACCATGGGAGGTTGGCAGTGGTAACTCACTGACCACCAGGGGGCAGCTCTTGCATTGATCATCTTCCCCTTGGTGGTCAGTGCACATTATAGCAACTAGTCAACCAGTCATTCTGGTCATTCAGTGGTAATGGTTGTTTAGGCTTTTATATATATAGATAAGGGTCTAATTATTACCTCATATATAAGGATCTAAAACTGGAATACAATTTTGTTATTAGTTTGTTTGGGGCTCAACATCATGGTAAAATGACATAATTACACTTTATTTTTAGGAGCTTCTTTCTTCTAAGGCAGTTTTACTCACTATCTTTTTAACAAGGTATGCATGATGTCTCTCTTTCCATCTTATTTCTAGCAGCCTTTCCAAAGTTAGAGCAAAGTTTAAATGGGACCAAAGACAAACTTATTACCACTTCAGGGGATGAAATAAAGTGGGTTTTTGGTGCAAAAAGTAAATTCAGATAATTTGAGCTGGTCTACTATGGAGCCATAAAACACAGGGAGAAGAGGATTTAATGTGGGGGAAATATAATGACCACCTTTCCACTCATCAAGACTAGGTCCAGTCCTCCCTCACCAATAATTTTGGTTTGGGGTAGCATAAAGACAAAAAGAAAATATGGAAGCAACCTGAGTGGCCATTAATAGACAAATGGATAAAATAGGTATAACACATACATACACTGCAATATCACTCAACCATGAAACCATGAAATCTTGTCATTTGTGACAACATGGATATACCTAGAGAATAATATACTATGTGAAATAAGTCTGACAGAGAAAGACAAATACCACATGATTTCACTTATATGTGAAATCTAAGAAGGGAAATTAAATAAAACAAATAAACTCATAGATACAGAGAACATATTGATTGTTTCCATATGGGAGAAATTGGGGAGCGGGGTGAAAAGTGGGGAGGGACTAATATGTGAAAACTGTCATTATAAAAACAGCCACAGCTTACTGATGTGAAGTATAGCCTAGTCAATAATATTGTAATAACTATGGGTGGTGTCAGGTGGGTACTAGACTTATCGTGGTGATCACCTTGTTAGTCATATAAATGTCTAATCTCTATGGTGTACATCTGAAACTAATATGTTGATTGTAATTGAAAAACAAAAAAGGGATAATAAAACAAAAAAGAGAAGAAGAAGAGCAATGCATTGGGGAAGACAGCAGGAACACATCAGATTAATGGGACTTGAGCATGATGGTGAGCCAATCCATCAGGGAGTGGTTGGTCTTTGAAAGGTGGACAAGGGAAGTTAAAAGAACAAACTTATCCATCTCTTTTTAAAAAAACAAAACCGAGAAACTGTCTTGTTGGCAAAAAACATGCGAGTAATATTTTCATATAAATTAAAAATAAAGTCAGTAAAAACTTATTTTAAAATAAGAAAATCTGCTACACATATAAGGATCCCTCCCCCTCTAATGTTATTCCATTATTAAAGCACAAGGCAGTATAAACTGAGTGACCACATGTGGAAACATTCTGGTGTAAACGTTTTTGGTTAAAAAACTGGATTGTGGTGATGGTTGCACAACTCTTAACATTTACTAAAATCATTGAATTATACACTTACAATGACTTAATTTTATGGTATGTAAATTTTACCTCAATAAAGCTGTTAGAAATGGGAAAAAAATAGTGACCACAAGGAAAAATTCCCATAATGGCAAAAACATCTATTCAAATTAATAAATCTAAGGAGACAGTTATATTAATAAACTTTTGGCCATGGTAAGCAAGAGGACGACATTAAAATAAAAGAATTGGAAATATGGCACAGAATGCAAATTTCTATAAACAATTTTTAACTTCTAACAAGGTGGTAACAAAATCTTATCTAATAAAAGAGAAACATGCAAATTGGCCATACCTCTGCTACGCCCACCAGCCAATCAGGAGTGAGTATGCAAATTAAACCAACAAAGATGATAGTGGCCATGGAGCTGGAGTGAGCAGGAGGCTTGGGTTGCTCAGCGATGGAGGAAGCAAAGCTCCCTGCTCGCCCTGGCCAGCCCTGGTCTCTGCTCCAGGGTACAAAGTTTCAATTATAGAAGATAAATAAATCCCAGATACCTGCTTCCAGCCAGCCCTGGCCTCTACTCAAGGAGGTGCTGAAAAAAAAAAAAAGAAAAAAAAAGGAGGGGCTGGGAGCTTGGGTCATCAGGGGCCATGGCCAGTCTGCAAACAGCCATCAGCCCCTCACCCAGGCTCGCCAAGCACCCCAGTGGAGACCCTCACCCTGAAAGGGCTGTGGCAAGCCTGAAACCGGCCCTCAGCCCCTCATTCAGGTTGGCCAGGCACCCCAGCAGAACCCTCACCCTGATCTGGGACACCCTTCAGGGCAAACCAGCTGGTCCTCATCCTTGCACCAGGCCTCTATCTATACTAATAAAAGGGTAATATGCTAATTAGACTGGGATACCTTCCAGGAGACCTTCTGGATGTTCTTCTGGACAAAGCCATGGTGGCAGGGCTGAGATAGAGCTGGTTAGAGACCAAGAGGGGAGGGTAATTGTGGGTGATCAGGCTAGGATGGGATGGCAGTTGTGTGTGATCAGTGTGGTGGGAGGCAGGGCCATTGGGGTAAGCAGAACAGCAGGTGGGGTAGTTGGGGGTGAGAAGGCCATCAGTGAGGGTCAGGAGGTGATCAGGACAGTGGAGGGGCAGTTTGGAGTGAGCAGGCCAGCAGGGGGAATTGGGGGTAAGCAGATCAGGGGGGAGGAAAGATGGGGGTGAGCAGGCTGGTGGGGTGGGAAGTTGGGACGAGCAGGCTGGCAGGCAGAGTGTTTAGGGGCAATCAGGCAGGCAGGCAGGTCAGCGATTAGGAGCCAGCAGTCCTGGATTGCGAGAGGGATGTCCGACTGCTGGTTTAGGCCCGATTCCTGTAAACCTGCATTAGGACATCCTTCAAGGGGTCCCAGGTTGGGGAGGGTGCAGGCCAGGCTGAGGAACACCCCCACACTGTGCACAAATTTTGTGCACCAGGCCACTAGTACCATATAAAAAACAGGACTCTGATTACCCCTCAAAATGAAGACACAGCTCAGACAGTGCCAATGCAGCTCCTTGGCCTTTACAGCAGAACTATGTTTCCAGGTTGCAGTAAATGCGGGAAACTGTCATAGGCTTTCAAGATAGTCCTATGGGAACTGAAACACTAAAATAAAATTGCATAATCCAGAAAATGTACAGAGACTAATTTAGGGACATCTAGTATAAGTTCTATGCCAACTGTGAGATAGCCTAAAGGTTAGGAAAAGGGAAAAAATAACTGATTTGTGTTTATAGATTGATTAGAGGCCCAGTGCATGAAATTTGTGTACTCTTAAGGGTCCCTCAGCCTGGCCTGTGCTCTCTTGCAGTCCAGAAGCCCTTATGGGATGTCTGACTGCTTCCCCAGGGGAAGTGGGCCTAAGTCGGCAGTTGGACATCCTTAGCACTGCTACAGAGGTGAGAGTGTTACGCTGTTGTGCTCGCCAGCTGTGAGCCCAGCTCAGAGCTACTGGCTGAGCAGCACTCCCCCTGTGGGAGTGCACTGACCACGAGGGGGCAGCTCCTGTATTGAGCTTCTGCCCCTTGGTGATCAGTGTGCATCATAGCAGCTGGTTGTCCCACTGTTTTGTCAATTTGCATATTAGCCTTTTATTATATAGGACAAAAAATTAGTTGAGTAGACACAAACACATCAAAGGAAGCTTCATACACATCTCCTGCCTGAAATGAGTGGCAGAGGGATTTCTCAGCACTGTACCAAAAATAGTCCTCTATGGCATCCCAAAAAACCATATGAAAGCTTGGAAAGTCTAAGGAAGACTTTCTAAGCTTGCCATCAAACTCTACCTTACTATAAAAAACATGCAGAAAACCTTAACAGGCAGTTATTCCTGATCTTTATCACCATCTATTAATCATGACTTTTTGTTTTCTGGATGTTTGAAGTCTTCATGTTTTGGGCCTTACTGATTTTGAAAAGACTGTTCCTGCTGGGGCTAGCAAATTCATAAGGAGAATGAAGGACCAGCCTAGGAGTGTACCTTTCATCCTTTCATATGCAAACTAACCAACCTAGAGCCCAAACCCTCAACCACCTCCTTTGTCAGTTCCATAGGCCACTGCTCCCTCTTGCCCTAAGAACCACTGGAGCAAGTAACAGATCACTACATACTGTCTCTATGCCCCAGAGGTCGCTAAAATGACTCAAACTAGCTAAGTGAGCCTGCTTACCCTGCCCTGTCCATTCCTTCCCATAGAAACCACAATAAAAGGTTCTTGCCCATGTTTTCCTACAACTCTCTCTGTCTCCTGACAGATCCTTTCTAGGCTAGCGCTGCTTCTCCATATGGTCCCCGTAGCATGGTGTAACCCTTCCTCTTGGGATCTGTGAGTATAGCAAACTATCTTGTCCATGGCAGGTGTCTCCTGATCTGCTGGCCTATACATGAATAATCATAAGAGCTATGTTTTAAAAGCTCCCATCCTTGCACTGGTTTGTAAACAAAGAAAAATAAGTAGGAGGGTTTCCCACAGCTTTATGTTCCAATTTATTTTTTAAATGTGTTTATATTTGAGCAAGCGCTTTAGAAATGGAAAGCTGGTGAAGAACTGATCCTAGGCAGCAAATTCCCCCAGACCCTGGAGACTAACGGATAATGAATGGAGTGACAATAGATCCAGTCTAATCATTTTTGTAAGTTCTTCATCTGAGCCACCACTGCAGTCCATGCCACTAAAAGCCCATTCCCCATCACCTTGCCTTAATTATTTTCCCAGTCTCCTTATCCACATGGATTTGTGCTAAGCTAAGGAATTCAAGCTTCTTTGATGTCAATGAATTTAAAATAGGGATCTTGAATGGGCTCATTCTCCTTAGTCAATGCCTGGATTGGATGAATTTGTTAAAAATAATTAGGTATTCTCTTCTTACTTTCTGCATATACAATATGCTTTTATTTTTTATTTATGAAGATATTTTAAATAATTAAAATAAAATAGAGGAAACAAAGTCCTTTTACACCAGCCTCCTTCCATAGACCCAGCTCACCAAATCGCCCTATTGGTTCCCTCTTTCCTTTTTACCCTCCTTCACTCCCTCTTTCCCATATACTCATCCCCCACATATATTTAAAACTGTAGTATATATAGTTTTTAAAAATAAATAGAATCCTTACGCTCATATTTTCTACAGTCTTTTCCCCTCTCATTTAACAGCATGTTTTAGAGCTCTTCCCATCAGCACATATAGAAACACCTCATTCTTTTTGAGCACCACACACCACTATATGGTGCTATGAGCGCCATACTTTATTTTACTATCTGCAACTGAAGTAAATGTAAGTTGATTCAAATTTGGGGTATACAAACATTGCTACTGTAAATATAATTATCCAGGTATGTATGTGGACAGGAGTAAGAATTTTTTAAAACATATCACTAGATATACAATTTCTGGGAAGGGTAGTACTTATAAAAGGAAAGAACTCATATTTTCTTTTTTTATTAAATCTTTATTATTCAGATTATTACAATTGTTTCTCTTTTTTCCTCCATAGCTCTCCTCCACCCAACTCCTACCCTTCCTTCTGCCCTTACCTCCCTCCTGTTGACCTCATCCATAGGTGTATGATTTTTGTCCAGTCTCTCCCTGTACATCTCTCACTCCTTTCCCCCTGAGAATTATCAGTCCACTACTTTTCTGTGCTCCTGATTCTAGTATATTCACCAGTTTATTCTGTTGATCAAATTTTTAATTCACTTAATTTTTAGATTCACTTGTTGATAGATATGTATTTGTTGTTCATAATTTTTTGGCTTTTACCTTTTTCTTCTTCCTCTTCTAAAAGAGTACCTTTCAGCATTTCATATAATACTGGTTTGGAAATGAACATAGACACTGGGGGGTTGGGGTATGCCTGGGAAGGAGGGGGGGCAATGGGGAGATATGTATAAAAAATTAATAAAAAAATAATACTGGTTTGGAGTTGATGAACTCCTTTAGCTTTTTTTTTTTTTTAAATCTGTGAAGCTCTTTATCTGCCCTTCAATTCTGAATGATAGCTTTGCTGGATAGATTATTCTTGGTTGTAGGTTCTTGCTATTCATCATGTTGAATATTTTTTGCCACTCCCCTCTGGCCTTGCATCGTTTCTGTTGAGAAATCAGCTGACAGTTGTATGGGTGCTCCCTTGTAGGTAATGAACTGTTTTGCTCTTGCTGCTTTCAATATTCTCTCTTTGTCTTTTGCTCTTGGTATTTTAATGATGATGTGTCTTGGAGTAGTCCTCTTTGGATTCCTTTTATATGGGGTTCTGTGTGCTTCCTGGACTTGTAAGTCTATTTCTTTTACCAGATGTGGGATGTTTTCAGTCATTATTTCTTTAAATAGGTTTTCAGTATCTTGCTCTCTCACTTTCTCTGGCACCCCCACAATTCTGATGTTGGTACCTCCCAGAGGCTCCTTACATTATCTTTACATTTTTGGATTCTTTTCTCTTCTTGCTTTTCCAGTTCAGTGTTTTCTTATTCTTTATATTTTAAATTTTTGACTTGATTCTTGCCTTCCTTTAGTCTGCTGTTAGATCTCTGTATAATATTTTTTATTTCAGTCAGTGTATGTTTAATTTCTAGTTCCATCTCTAGTTGGTTCTTTTTCATCTCCTCTTGGGTCTCGCTAACTTTATCCAACTTTTCTAGGATATTCTTGAAAAACCTTATAAGCATGGTTTTGAACTCTATATCCAGTCGTTTTTTTTCCTTCATTTCTTTTGTTTGTGATCCCTTCCCTTGTCTCGGCATTTTCACTATGCAGGGAGAACTTCTGTGTTGGATTCAGCCTTATGATACCAGACTTGCAACACCGTAGAGCCTCTCTGTTGAGCTTGGGATGGGTGGAGTTGCAGGGCTTAAGGGACCGCCTTGCCTTCCTGTCGGCCCCGCCCTCCACGGCCCCAAGTCTCTTGTGACTGGGTAATCGCTGGAGCGGTCCTTGGGCGCGCTCCCCCGGAGTGCCTCTAGACCGCTGCCTTTCTGGCTCCCCTGCGCTCCGGGACTACAAGAGTCTGGGTCCCCAGGGCTTCACCCGAAACTGGGGTTTAGTGGAATCCGAACTGGCGAAGTTGGGAGGGTCTGTCTCCCTCTCGCCCACTCTCGAAAGCCAGTGGCACAATTAGCAGTCTGTCCTCTGCGCGTAGTGCTGTGCATGCCACCAGACCTCTGATCTTTTGCAACTCCCCTAAATTTCCATGCACCTCTCCCTTTTCACAGTCCAAACTCCCCCCGTATGAGTTTCGACTGGATCTGGGGTTTAGTGTCCTAGGATAAGGGGTTCAATGCCTTTGAGAGTCTCCGTTTCCCTCCTGCCAGAGAAAGCCAGACAGGTACTCTGGCACCTGCTCTCTCCACGCGCGTATCTCCATACCTCAGCTTTTTGCAGCTCCTCTGGGTCTCTGTGAGCCCCTCTCTTTTCTTCTAGTTGTAGAATTTCCACTCAGCCAGCTTTCCTGTGGTTCTGGATGATGTCCACTTTGTCTTTTAGTTGTAGTTTTGAAATTGTTGTGCGAGGCAGCAGTGTAGGTGTTTACCTATGCTGCCATCTTGGATTCTCAGAACTCATATTTTCTAACATTTAAGTATTGCTTTTTTATGTTAAAACGAAGGAAATGAAAAAAAGCAATATTGATGCTGCAACAAGTCATTTGGTTCTACTCAGAGTAACATAGCAGGGACCTACTTATACTTTTCTCTAGGATAACTGACCTCTGTTGATTTCTTTGTTCAACTGTATTTACATTATATTCTATAGGGAATAGAAGGTTGAAACGGAGAAAATAAATTGAGAAATGATGAAATTTTCAGTAGCTTACTGTAGTGTCTTATATCTTCAGTTGTTAAAATAATCAACTTGTAAGTAAAACCTGTAGCTTTTATCCTTTAAAAATCTTACAACTGTAGTGAAAATATATTTAGGCTAGAAATCTATAAGTGACAAATGGAGTGAGCTTTGAGAGCCTAGGCCACAGTCCCACTACCATCTGACTTTATGAATATGAGGATATGATGCCTCAGCCCACATTTACCCCATCTCTAGAGAAAATGCTTTCATTTTTTTTTAAAGAAGAGGATCTGTTTCAAATTAGATTTATACAAGAAAGCAAGGATTTGAAGAAGTGTGTAAACCTGGAGGTATTCCATTATGAAAGATCAAATGACAAATGCCAGTTGACCTCTCATTTCATAAGGAAATTAACGAGAAGAGCAAGACAATCTAAATGCTATATTGAAAAAGATCCTTGGGATCAGGCCTAAACCAGCAGTCAGACATTCCTCTTGCAATCCTGGACTGCTGGCTCTTGATTGCTCACCTGCCTGCCTGCCTGGTTGCCCCTAACTGTCCCCTCCTGCTGGCCTCATTAGCCCTAACTGCTCCTTGCTGTTGGCCAGGTCGCCCCCAATTGCCCCCTCCCTGCTGGCCTGGTTGCTCCTAATTGCCTGCCCCCCCGACCCACAGGCCTAGTCACCCCTCACTGCCTCCCCTGCCAGCCTAATTGCCCCAACTGTCCCCTCTGCTGTCCCAGTTACCCTTAACAGCCCCCCCCTTGTTGGCCTGATTGCCCCAACTTCTCCCCTGCCCCCCGCTGGCCTGATTGTCCCCAACTGTCCCCTGCACCCTCACCAACCTGGTTGCCCCATGCATCTTGCTGTTCATTCGTTTGGTTGTCCCTCACTAAACCCCCTGGCAGCCTGGTCACGCCACATAGCCTGCTGATTCAGTTGTTTGGTCATCCTGCACTAACCACCCCACCCCCCACACCAGCCTGGTCATAGGCAGCCATCTTGTGCAGGCATGAGGGTCAATTTGCATACTACCTCTTTATTATATAGGATATATAGGATTAATTCAAAATTAACTAAATTTTTTTTTGTCCATTAAGCCCAAGTGATGCTCAAAATCGGAGCCACTGACCAGTTTAGAATTTGTTCCCTCTAAAATGCCAAATTATGTGGAAATTCCATCTAAAAGAATCTAAAGTTTACATGTCCTCATCAGATGATAATAATCACAGATTCTGATGCCCCATTGTTACAGCATGAATGTCAGTGAATATGTAAGTGGAGGGAGACATGGACCAAGCTCTTTGTCTCTGATATTGCACCAGCATTGTTCTGTGTGATGATGCCTAGCTAGGGTGAATAAACTCTTCATGGCTCATGAGGTAGGAGATATTTATTTCCTGTTGTTTGTGATTACGTTTAAGTCATCTAGAACAACACTTTCTAAAGTCTGTTGTGCAGAATAATAACCCCCAGAGATGTTCCAAGAAAGGGTTCTGAGAACAATAATTTGGGGAAATGCAATGGACCATGGAGAATCACACTGGTCATTAGCACAAAAATAACTACAGTTAAGAAACCTGCTTGACTCCATTTAACCCGGTGTTTCTCCCAAATTTATCTGACAATGTGACTCCTCCATGGAATAACATGAACTTTCACTCTGAGGAGAATGTCCAGGAGATGCTGACTTAAATACCAGGTTGTAGGAAGCAAGGGAACCAGGGATGTCCATCTGTCTAACTCAGCCAGGGCATGGAGGGCCAAGTTCTTCTGTCAAGAGTTTTCCAGTAAAGGTCTGTATCAAACAACAGAAAACTCAAAGTCTTGCAATATTACTGAGCAAGGCATGACTGACCTGAAGATGCTAATGGAGCAAAGTGACCAGCCCTCTACCTACTGTCCTCCTGATGGGAATTTCAGCTAGTAGGAGGTCTGCATTCCACTGAGCCTCCTGATGGGCTGCCCCCATGCATTTTCCAGATAAATAAAGACTAGACTTGTTTAACCTTGCGCAGCTCAGGACCATATACTATCTACCTCAAATAACAATTTTGGGTTGAACATATTGATATTAGGCATTTCCTTCTGACAATAATTCAGACACTGTAATTTCTCTGAAGTCATGGAGCATAGGAGTGGGACTGGGTCATTTGCCAGGAGGGGGCAATTTGTTCTCAATACTATGGGAGACATGCCCACAGCTAGGTCCCACAAGAGCTCTTGCCACTGACAAAGTGATGGGAAGAAGGGAGGATCACAGATTCATTTTAAGCTGTATGTTGTGCTGTTAATAGTACATTCTCTATGGATTTGTAAATGGATCTTGGTTAAAACTGTAAAAGCATTTTGGGGTCAGCTAGAAAAATATGGATTGGGTATAAGAAAATATTAGGAAATTATTATCAGTTTTGCTAGATATTGTAATGGTCTTATAGTTATGAAGGACATTTTTCTTTTTTTAAGAGATGCATAATTAGAGAATTCAGTAATTTATTTTAAAACATTTCAGAAGAAAAAACAAATATGGTCAAATCAAGTAATTGTTAGGTGATGGTCATATAACTATACAATTTTATAATATTATACAGTTCTTTCAACTTCACTTACATTTGAAAATTTTCAAAATAAAAAGTAAATAAATGAATCTTATAAGTAATGTTGAGTGAACAGAACAACACAAAAGAACACAAATATTGACTCTACCTATGTAAAGTTCAAGAACTGGCAAAACTAAATATGTGGTTTAGAGATACATATCTGTAAACTTTAAAATTGCAAAGAAAAGAAAGATATGGTCACGCTAAAAATCAGGTTAGTGCTACCTTTGGTGGGAGGGGAACTGCAATTAGAAAGGCACATTAAGTGGCTTCCAGGTGCTGTTCATATTTTCTTGTTTTGACTTGGGCAGTGGTTACCTAGTGTTACTGCAATAACTATCTGTTAAACTGTATATTGATGCTAGAGGCATTTTCTCAATGTGTTCTATTTTCCAAAATAAAAAAATTAAAAATACATTCTTTTAGAAAAACATATTTTTATTGATTTTTCTACAGAGAGGAAGGGAGAGGGATAGAGAGTTAGAAACATCAATGAGAGAGAAACATCAATCAGCAGTCTCCTGCACACCTCCTACTGGGGATGTGCCTGCAACCAAGGTATTTGCCCTTGACCAGAATCAAACCCGGAATCCTTCAGTCCGCAGGCTAATGCTCTATCCACTGAGGCAAACCAGCTAGGGCAAGAAGACATTCTTACTAACCCTGCTTCTCGTTGTACTGTTGCAATAGTCTCCAAAGGGGAATAAAACACTCAGCCACCATATAATGAAATTATGCAGTTGGCCAGCAGACTAACTCCTACTAATGAAAGAATGGGTGATTATAAGGCAATAGAAGCCATAGTCTTTTCCTGGTCTTTTGTTCAAATAGGTCAGACCAGAGTGTAGAAGGCTGCTTGAAAGTCTCTAGGTAGCAAGACTAAAATCTGGAGTATATTTTGGAGGGGCTTTCAGGGGGTGGTGAATGTTGGCAGCAGTTTTTAGAGGTGAGTAATTTTGCAGAAGTAATGATTCTGAATTTTGAAAATAGGATGACTGTTCTTGGAGCCCATTCTTGAAGTGACAAGCAAAAAGCAACTTATGGGAAGTAGTTTTGCAAGGATCAGGCTCCTCATTTTTGGGAGTGCCCTAAGGAAAGTTCATGCTACAAGTTGCAAATTCTATTTTCTTTATCTCCCTCCCCAATCTGCACAGGAAACTTCAAATTTTAACAGCATTTAGGTATTACTTTTCTCTACTAAGATCTATGCCACACACAAAAAAAATAACTCCTTCATTTACTGACACCCACCTCCTATGGGAACATAGTATAACATGATTTAATAAAACCAAGATCTGAAAAGTAGTCTACGTTAAGCCCTGATTATAGCCTTCACTTTGTCTTTACACCGATACATCACCTCATATGATAAGCTTTTCCGTTAAATGTGAAACAGATGGCCTTACAGTGACAGAGAGTGCAATGTGATCTAAGTGTTTATGTGAGAAATAAAGGTTTAATGCTTTGGGGCTTGCTTCTATTACCTGTAAGAAGTGTGTCATAATAGCTAATTGTTTTGTGATTGTGCACCGAGCTACAATTCACATTTCCATCCTATTCTCTAGAGCCTAACACACCCCCTAGGAATAAAGAGAAAAGTCATTGATTTAGGGCTAGTTAAGTGAATTTCTCCTTCCAGATGTGGGAAGCATAATGCTGTACTGTATTTCATTCCAGACACCTAATTATTATTGATTGCTTTATGATAGAAGTCTACTGCCTAAAGCAACAAAGAATGGGAATTTGAAATCCTGCCTAGAACAGCTTAATATCCCAGCTACCACCTGTTATCCAAAAGATAATAGGACCCTTGTTCAAAGTGTTTTTGAGGTGCCAAGTTAATAGAAATGGCATGCTGCTTCACTGCTTGTTTTTCTACTCATGGTCAGATCAACTCACTGCAAGGAAGTCTTTAGAAAGCAGTGCTAAGGTATTTATGCTTTAAAATCTTACTTCTCCGACACTCTATAAGACAGAGAAAGACAGCAGCATAGACCAAGGGTTTTTATTAATCAGAACTAAAATCAGTTAGTATTTTGAAGAAAAGTATTAAAAATCACAACTATGTGGAAATATGTTGTCTGAAAGGGACATTGCTAGTGAAGACCTGATATAAACCTTCTGTTGCCATGGTAGGAGCTACTCTCTGTACTTTTCATACAGTATTTTATGTAAGTCTCAAAATAACTCTACAAGATTGGTACTATTCTGTCCATCTTGTAGATAAAGAGGATGTTGAGTAGCTTGCCCAAGGTGCACAGTTGGAATAGAATTCAAGCTGTGTGGCTCCAGTTTGTGAACGCTTAAATATTGCATTATACAGCCCATCTATGTCTTTGGAAGCTAGGATTATGCCTCATATTTGTCCAGCCTATCTATAAATAAGTAAATAATCTTATATAGATAGGCTATAGTGTATACCTAGAACTAAAGATATAATTTTTGCTATTTCCTGGGCATAATTTTCTAGCTTATAAACTATGATTTCTACACTTGATCTTAGCCAAAAGGCTGAGAAGCAATACAACTATGATTTCTTAAATCATTTTATTACGAGTAGCAGTTATATAATTTTCCTTGAATGAAAAAGCACAATTGTTACTATGACTATAGGAAAAAGTTAAACTGGCCAGAGAAAATGCACAAATGTTTAATCTCAGTATAGGCACACCTCGTTTTATTGCACTTCACAGATGTTGCATTTTTTTAAAAATTGAGGCAAGACCTTCCATCAGCAAAAAGAGTATGACTCACTTTATTGCGATACTCGCTTTATTATGGGGGTCTGGGGCTGAACCCACAATATCTCTAAAGTATGCCTGTCTATTGTAAGTGATGGTCATGTTTAAGGAAGTGAAGAACTGCTCAGTTACTTCTCATCAGTCATTTCAGGTAGGGAGAACTACACAGGAAACATATGTGCAAGATTCCCTATGTACTTTGATGCCTATCCTTGAAATATAGATCTACATCAAGATTTACACCAATGCAGAACAGCAATGCTCATGAAGAAGAAATGCATAGCCCTAGACAGTGTTGCCAAGTGGCTAGAGAGTCAGCCCATGCACAGAACGGTCCTGGGTTCAATTACCAGGCAAGGACTTGTATCTGGGTTGCAGGTTCCATCCCAGCCCCAATTGGGGAGCATGTGAGGGGCAACCAATTGATGTGCCTCTCTCACATCTCTCTCCCTCCCTTCCTTTCCTCCCTTCTACAAAAACAAAAACAAAAAACAATCTATAATCACTGAATCACTGTATGTAATTAAATGTCCAAGTTTTCCAAATCTAAGAAAAAAATCCAAGTAATTTTGGAATATCCCTTGCTATTCTGCACATCAAATAAATTTTTGTTCATTTGTGTTTCAATCATCTCCTCCTGTGTGAGAAGATGCTTCACCTAGAAATGCACTGGGTTTGGCTGTACTTCACCCAGGCTTTCACCAGCTATTGATGAAAAACAATACAGTCAAATATCCATTATCCTCAAAAGGGAGAAATGAATTATTAATCTGTATTGGGGGTGGGAGGGGAGGAAATCAAGCTTTAGTACCTAAATACTATCCCTGAAAAACAAACCAGAATATATGAATAGCAGGTTTGTGAATTTCCCCCAAAAACAACTGGAAAAAAATGAGAAATATTACCACAGTGAAGAAGAAAGGACATCTGAATAAAGAAAAAAGATCTAGAAGCACAGTGCTACTCAAAGCTTTCCTGGAGGCATTGCTTGTTCTTACAGAATGCCATCAGTCCTCCCAGTTATGACAAGGCAGTGAGATGTGACAAGCAGCACACTGCTCCCTTCCGTGAATTCTCAGCAGTTCCATTCGTCCTTTGTAATTGCAACTTCTGCGTTTTGTTTCTGATGGGTATTTTTGCACTTCTTTTGAAGTCATTGGAGCATACATAGTGGGAGCTGACAAACTTACAATCCTTAATTCACAAATCAAAACAGAATTCAATTTCTTTCATTTGCTTTTGACTAATTCCTCATGACACTGTGAATGGAACTTTAGTCAAAAATATTGCCCAGCAGTTTCTCAATTTCAGAAGTTGGCTCCTAGTTATGGATTGAAGGGGCCAACGCAGCAGTTTGGAATTAAAATTCTAATTCTCGGTGCCATTATGATTTGAGTGAGTGTGGGGATGAAGTGTGTGATGGCCATGGTACTGATGGGAATCAGTGGGTCTCAATAATGTTCAAAGGCAATGAAACCGTGAACCCATTTTCTTTATTCCTGGCAAACCCACAAAAGGAACTGTGCTGGGTTCATAAACAGGCTAGTAGAACATCTTGCCCAAGGTTATACCTACATGATATTATAAGAATGAGCGATGAAAATAAATGAATCAGTTTCATTTAATTTCTTTCCCTTATTCAAACATCCTGTCACCTGACAATTTACTAGATAAAGTAATTGCTGTGAAACCAGGAACACAGAGCCTAAATAGAAACCGGCTAGACTCTCTCAACTGTTGTGTTGAAACTGTCAGCTCAGTGATGCCATAAGCTTAGTATTTTTAAAATTGTGGTGAAATATACAGAACATAAAATATACCATCTTAAGCATTTCTAAATGTACAGCTCAGTAGTGTAAAGCATGATCACATTGTCATGCAACTGACTTGAACTTTTTCATGTTGTAAAACTGAAACTCTATACCCATTAATGACTCCCCCTCTTTCACTCCCCCAGCCCATGGCAAACACCATTATACTTTCTGTCCATGAATGTGACTACTCTGGGTATCTCATATAAGTGGGGTCTTATAGCATTTATCTTTTTTGTGATTTGCTTATTTCATTTAACGTAAGGTCATTAAGGTTTATCAATGTTGTAGCATGTGGCAGGGTTTCCCTCCCTTTTAAGGTTGAGTAACATTCCATTGTATGGATAGAGCACATTTTCTTTATCTATTGATGAACACTTGGGTTGCTTCCACCTCTTGGTTATTGTGAATAATGTTGTTACAAACATGGGTGTGCGAATGTCTCGTCAAGATCCCACTTCAGTTCTTTTTTATATATACCAAGTGGAATTGCTGGATAATATCGCAATTTTTAATTTTTTGAGTAAGTATCATACTGTTTTCCCTAGTGGCTACATAATTTTATATTCCTACCAAGAATGTGTACAGGCTTTGATTTCTCCACATCCTTGCCAACACTTGTTCTTTTTTGGGTTGCTTTGTTTTTGATTTGTTGTTTTTATAATAGCTATTCTAATGAGTATGAGATGATGAGCTTAGTTTTAAGATGTCAAAACTCAGGGAAAGGGAAATTATGAGAAGCTAGAGATATACTATTTGTCAGTGAGCTTAATGCTTTTAAAAGTTGTCACTTCTTCACCTCAGGTCACAGAAATAACATCACAAACTGAGGCCTCCTTGGGATAATAAAACTTGATTTCTTTATAGTGGACAAGTCAGAATAGATTTTATGAATGGGGATGAACAAGAGAAAAGGTTATATTTTGCAAAGAAATAAAGGTGTTATTGTAGTTATTTTCATTTTCAAAATGGGCATTTATCCACACATTTCTTCATAATTAAAGTACAGTAGCTTCATTGCAATTATTTTCATCTCCCTTCATTGTATGTGATGAAGGTCTTTAATTATGTGAGAAAAAGTCTCCAGTCTCTGAGGAAACCTGGCTACCAGGTTTTGCGCTCACCCGCCCCTCTTTCTTTCTCGCCCCCCCACCTCACTGGGGTAGGCTCGGTCTCTTTCTTTGAAGCTTCACTGAAGTAAAATAAAAGTTGGCCTCCTCAAATTAAAAATTTTAGGTGATGCAATTGAATCCAAAAGTATCAATATAGATGTTATGTCTCTTCTAGCCCCATGTTTCAAATAGACAGCAAATATATTTATAATGGAAAAAAAATAGTCTGTGAATATGTTGAGCAGGAATTGACAAACTTTTCTTATAAAGGGCTAGGTAGCCACAGTCTCTATGGAAACTACTCAATTAGCAGCTATAGATAGTGTACAGATGAATGAGCATGACTGTATACCAATAAAACCTCATTTACAAAACAGGTTGCAGGATGGAGTTGGTCCATGGGTCATAGTTTTTGCTAATCCCGGTTGCATAAGCCTCCAAGGAATGAACTTTATTATTATTTTTTTAAAAATATATATTTTTATTGATGTCAGAGAGGAAGGGAGAGGGAGAGATAGAAACATTAATGACGAGAGAGAACCTTTGATCAGCTGCCTCCTGCATGCCCCACTGGGGATTAAGCCCGAAACCCAGGCATGTGCCCTTGACCAGAATGAAATTGTGACCTCCTGGTTCATAGGTTGACACTCAAACTCTAAGCCATGCCAGTTGGGCTGACCTCCTCTTGACGAGGCCTTATACTTAGGCCAATAAGAACTAAATTTTCAACACATGTGATTTTGTCCAACTACATACTAAGAAACTTGAGGAAACACTAGCATACTTCCTAGCAGCTCAAGGCTGCATCCTCAGATGATGATTCTACCCAATGAAAAGCCCTGCATGGAAAGCTCGATGCTGCCAAAAGCACTTCCTATTTGTTCCAGTCAACACCTAGCATAGGTCCCAGCTCCCTTTTCTTAAAGTATTTACTTTAGAAAACGTACAATAGTAAAGCCTTTCTCTGTCTCTGCCTCCTTGAGATGTGCATGCATGTCTACAACCTAGGAGTGTCTTTCTCAAGGACCTGGAAGCCATTCCTTTGAAATGGAATCACTAAGGAAGAGACAGAGACTCTGTCTCCCTGTCTTTGGGAGAGAAGATGCCTACCATCCAGAGGAGCCAGTTAGACACAGGCGGCCTAATTACATCCTTAATGCTCTTCAGTACTTTGCCTGTAGCACATGCCAGTGTTTCAAAGGCCTCTTGCCTTTTGTGTCCATGGAATTGAGCTCAGTATTTCTACTGCTACAACTGTCAAGAATTAAATTTGTTTCACTGCCTTTAACTAGTGACCAGCTCTGTTTCTCTCTGACAGTGGTTACTGTTCCATATTGCCTTCAAGGGACACTGCTTCATCTGTAATGCTTGGGCCCCAAGACAGACAAAATGTCTCATATTTTCCTTAGCATGTCTTAAGACACATCACCCCTTCCAATCCCAGGAGGCCAAGCAGACTTTGTGACTGATGCTTTGCAGCCAGTTCCCTCCTACCACCTGGAGCCTGACCTGTACATTTCAGATTTCTGGAGAGCTAGGCTTTATGTCTCAGTGAATTACACCAGCAACAGATTCATTCCCATCCCCCATCCCCAAGTGCAAGGGTCACCTGTGCAGTATAGCCATACCTAAGTATAACACAACTGCTAAGGATTCAAACCACAGGATTATCAAATACAGAAACCTGAGTGTGATTTTTATTTTGGATAAGAAAGGGTGAAAAACTATATCTGGTTGACTTATTCCAAACAATTTAAGCAAAAGTTAAGTGAGGCAACTTTTGAAAGTTATGAAGAATCTGAAAAAGGATGGCAATCTAATTGACTTATTCATTTATTCAATCATCAAGTAAAAATGGGAGACATCTGTAATACTCAACACTAAAAATAAATTAAAAAATATTAAGTATCTTTATATTTAAAAACACTGAAATAACTTTAGGTAATAGGTGCATTACATTAACTTGATTCCTGGGTATACCTTGAAAAATTACTTTTTATTTTCTGTAATTATGAAATAAAAAGACAAACAGAATGGAACAACGCACAAGAAAAAGGTTTTATGTCCCAGGCTGAAGCTTGCCCATCTGTGCATGAAAGATTGTTCACTGATTAACTCAGCAGCCTTAATGAATTTTCCCCTAGTGCTTCCTACAGACAGACATCCCCCATAATGAAGTAATTATTGTCATTACTTATATCATTGACCACAATGTTGTGAACAGACACTTTCTGTGCTAAGTCTTTGCTCTGTTCAGGATGCAGAGGATGGTGGGAGGCCTCAATGTCTGCAGAATGTGCCATCCACAGGTGTCTGGAGAAGACTGATGAGCTAAGGGCCAACTGCTAGGGAAAGAAAGGAGAGGCTGTTGGGGTTCAAGGAGGGAGGGGTCACCTGCCAGGTGCAGCCAGATGGCACTGGGTGGGGACTGGAAAGGAAAGCCAAGCTCAGCTCTGTGAGACCTGAGCCAGGAAGTTTCACTAGTTAATCGGAACTAGAACAAAGGCCTTTACTAGTTCTCCCTGCAACCCTTCTGAGATGCCAGTTCTGGGAGGTTCTTTTGAGAGGGTTAGTACAGGAAGCTCAACTTTAATAGAAGAAATTGATGCCTAGGATGTGTTTCACATCTCTTTCAGCCATGCGGGGAAGGCCCATTTGCATTTCTGTCCCTGAAGAGGGGTCTGGTGCATTATTCTACTTCTAATAGTTCTTGAAAAGGATTTGGAAGAAAAATTAGGAAACATCATGAAGGTCAAATTTTGAGTGACATCTGAGTTAAACTTATTTTTCTAAACTCTAGCTTCCCACATTAACAGAATCTGAGAAGATTTTATGCTTGTGTCTGAGGTTTAGTGAAATAATTGACATGAACCCTTGAAAACAGTTAACAGGCCTACTGAATAGGTCGAACAGGCTGAGGAAACTTTTCAAATATTTAAATGTAGAAATTATTATTTTAAAAGCAGAATGCCACATGTTATCAAATTAAATGAAGGTAAAATTTCTCAAAAACTTGGGTAAGCTTTTGAAATAGAGAACTATTTACTGAAGAAATTAAAAAATAAGGTTGGCTCTTGACTTACTGTGAGTTATATGAGTTAAATGGAGCATTTTCATCTGTGACTGAAGTTACTTTAACTGCCAGGGACAGATCTCACCAGCTGTGCTCTCTCTCAATGGGAGCATCATCCTCGACCCAGAGGACTTGCCCTGCTCATTGTCCTGAGCGTGAAGGTCAGGGAGGACAAGCAGACCTCAACTGTCTGCTCTGCTGCAAGTCAATAAGCAAATCTTGATAATTTATCTGTGGATTTCATTCATTCGTTCTAACAACAAATCTTTGTTGTTGCTGTTGTTTTTAGCACATCCTATGTCTAGGCACACAGCCCGGTACTGGAGATAGAGTGGTGAATAAGACACCTAATATGGCATTAAAAATATAGGTTAATGCTCAACCACTGAGCCAAGCTGGCTGGGCAGGGACTAAGATCCTGTTCCCCACATTTACAACAGGGGTATTTTGCTGGTGTTATTTTTTATCCTAAGGACTTTTATTAGGGAATTAATACATCTGAACACTTGAATATTCAGGCCTGTGTCTGAGTTTCTGCCATGTACCTTCCTGACTCTTGACTACTCACCCACCTAATTGCATTCACATAATGTCCCATCACTTTTTCATTCTTTTAGTGATGTAAGCACCTAATAACCTATATTAAATCTTTTTCTGCATCAAATTTGAGTGAAACCCCCATCAAGATGGGGAGGTTGGGAAAAAGTCTGCTTTGGGGTGGTGATGGGATAAAGGAGGTGGAGTTGGGCCATCCTAAAAAAAAATGTCCCATAGTCAACTGCATCTATATAACTGAAGAACTGACAAGAAATCAGAAGCAGAGAGGCAACCAAACAGAGCTCAGAACAAAATCAAAGGAGGAAATTGGCTTCCTGGGGAAATGAAATTAGATGAGAAACAACAAAAGGGAGATCACTGGGCCTTAGAGACCACCATAGTGGTGAGGCTGGAAGAAAAATATTCACTGAAAGATAGAGGGAAAAAACAAAGCTGTTGGAAAGTGAGCTAGAATAAATTCTAGGCATCTTGAATATTATGTATAAGAAGTACTACTACCCTATTTCATACAAGGCTTGTCTAACTTTTTTGAACAATACCTCTAATGGAGTTTACTATCATTCATATTCAAAGTATATGTTTTACCTCTTTAAATGTTCACTTTGAAGTTACTGTCATGTCCTAATTTGCATAGCTGAGAAAAAGCATTTTAATTTTCCAAAAAAGAAAATCACACATTCAAACTTATATGAATACTTCATTTATGAAAATTGCCTACAACTGACATCTTCAAATACAGAGAAAATCCAGACTGTTATTCTCTTATCAAAACCCCAAAGATAAGAAATAAGTTTATAGAGGAAAAAAGGGTGAAAGGAAATCCAAATCTCAACTTACAAATCTGAGGTGGCAATTTTACAGGAAGGGTTTCATTTAAAGTATGCTAGGCTTTGTTCACTTAGAAAAGGTCATTTCAAAGTGCATCTGTCTAAAACCACAGGTTGGATAATTCCCCAATGTAGTCATTATACTCTCTTCAAACCTTACATTGCTGGTTTATGAGAAGGTTCAGTTAAAATTTTAATTTGCCTCAATGGAATTGCAAAATTTATATTGGACTAATGGTTGCTTAAGAAAAAGTCCTTCAGATTGTAAGCTGAAGTTAATGGAAGAAAAAAGTCTTCCATATTGTGTTATTTTTTTTCCCAATTCAAAGAAACTACTAGAATATCAGGTGAATCAATTAAGTTAAAGTATGATTCTGTAGCACAGTTAGTATTATTTGCTTTATATTAATATATTTAAAATTAGGGGAATTTCATCTTTCTTAATGATTTGAAATAGACCCAACAAATTTCCTTTCCCTATATGAATACAGGAATTACTTTAAAATGCTTTCCAGAGCTTTAAATCATTGCAGCATTCATTTATCTAAATCACAGTCAAGTTTCCAGCTAGCATGAAGCCAAAAAAGCAACACAGCCAGCTCACAATGGCACAAGTCCATGCATTAAACCTCATGTAGTTCAATCATTGTTAGAGCTCCTCAGACTCCCTCCCCTAACTAGTTTATGTTAATTTTAGATACAATTTAAATGGGTTTGGTAGTCTGGTTTCCAAGCCCACACCAGATTGGAAACATAAATTAGAAAGCAAGAGGCAGGCAGATAGGAGATCTAGCCCCCGACAGAAATGCGAGTGGAGATTTTTAAAAAGACTAAATGGTCCTGTACCCTTTATTAGCCCCTGTGAGCATCATTATTCAGGGAATAGCATAGTAAGAAATGTTTTAACAAGAACTCTAAAGCATCAAAAAAATATAAAATTAGGTTTGCTATAATCTAAGGAGAAATAGGAAAGTACATATTTTAAAGAATCTTCTATTGAAGACTGATTTAGAAGTTCTTTAAAGGCATTTAAAAGAGATAATCTTTTAGTAAGGTTACTCATACAGAACACCTAATTTCTCAATATTTACTCCATGAAACATTATATTTCTATAATGATGCATACTGACATAGATCACCCAGAGATATGATTAGCTACAGAGCTATATGCCACGTGTGTTGTGCCTGATTAAAAACACCAAAGGGATTAACAATTTAATAAAGGTGTGTTGATGTTACTATTTTTGAAGCACTCCAACAGTTTTAACACATGTTTTCTGAAATTCAGGATGATAACTTTCAAAGTGAGAAAAATCAGAACACAGTTCTAATTCCACAATACAACATCCATCAAGCCTTGTCCATTTAAATCTAGATTCCTAAAGGTCAGCAGCAGTTAAAAATTCTGGTAGCTGTCACTAAAGCCATCTATCATTCAGAGAGTAAGAGGAAACCTTGGGGCGCCCACTGGTCTCTTACTTCTAAATAATAACTTTGCTTTAACATAAAAGAATGTAATTCTGTCTCCAAATAAGCCATAATTTTTATAAACCATTCAATCCAAAGATGGGGCACAGAAAAAAATGCCGTGGTTATCAAGCATAATGAATCATTTCTATACAACATAGTATTAGAGGTACCCATGTGTGTATATTATCGTATACATGTCAATTTAAATTCTTTCCTTAAGTTATAAATATAGTACATGTCTTCATATTATATGAATATATGGTAAATATCAACGAGATGTAAAATCAAACATTTTACAAATAAATGAGAAGTCAAGGATTTTCTATTCCAAACTTCTAAGAAACGGAGGCTGAGAGAGGTTCCAATGGTACATGTGATCAAGGCTCACACTTAGCAACCAAGACCAAAGCTAAAATCTAGGATACTTTCAACTACAGCAAGAATCAATCTCAGAAAGGTCAGACGCACACTGACATGTCAAACACAAACCTCTTACTTGGCATTTTCACTTTTGGAGTCTTCTTAGTCCCTCAAAATACCCTGATAGGCATTTCATATAGATCTTATATTGAGAAGTCAGATGGGAGAAAAAGGAAAGGAAAAAGGAACTTTCCAATGGTTAAGAGTTATAATTTCTCCAGGTGGCCAACATCTACCAAAATTGAAAAACTCCTAGTCAGACAATTTACTTCTACAGCCAGATTCCATAGTATGATCCTTTAAAAAGAGTGTCAATTATTAGCACTACATAGAACATTTAAGAATATATTATTTTATTCCCCCTACTACAGCACCTAAAACACACAGAAATAGCAGATACTATTGAGGCATATCACTCTAGAATCAAAAGGGCATCTAGAAAAATGGTTTGATATTTCTGGTGGTTTTGATATTTGGTTTGGAGCATAGATTTTGGAGTCCAACAGACTTGAGCTCAAATTCCAGTTCCACCATTTATTAGCTGCGTGACCCTGAACAAGTTATGAAGCTTCTCGAGCCTCAGCTTTTTTTTTTTTTTTTGTAGGGTAGAAATAGCAATGTTTACCACAGAAGATGGCTTTGATGTTAAATGAGTACAAGTAGAAACTCACACATGATGGACATTTTGGTTGGAGAATGTGGTTGGTTACACTTTTTAGTTCTAGGGCTAAGAGGCTTGTTCAAGGCCATTCTAATCTTTAGTGGGAAGACCTCAGTTTCTTGCTATAAACCAGTCATCCATTCTCCTTAAATAATATGTATATTCAGCATTTTGCATGCTTCCATTAGCAATTAGTATTTTATGAGCATCTGTGGCTATTTTCTTTTTTACACATTTGAAGAATTAGGTACCTAAATTCCTTCTCCTTTATTCTCTCCCTCTCCCTTTCCCTCAAAACATTTGTTTGGTACTTACTAGATTTCACATACTTTGACATTTATTGTTACTTAAATATAAAAGTAATAATGTATCTTCAGAATTAGTAGATTAAGATAATTTCTAATTTATGTGCATGCAAACATATCTATACACACAACTAATTCAGTTGTATCATTTGAACTACTTTCTGTCTTTTGTCTTCCTGCATGATTATTTGTTGTGCATCCCAAGAAGAAAATCTTATTTAAGTAAGAAAAATGTTTCATTTAAATATTATTAAATTCTCAATATTAAATATTAACTGGGCACAGATGCACAACATGGACATCTTCCACATGGAAATATCTTCATAAAAAAGGCATCTACTTAACCTGGACTATGTTTAACATGATGTTTTTTTAAACGTAAGTATTATGCCTCGAAATATTGGGGTTTCTCATTTAAATCATTTATGAATTTTTAGGAATGATACATTTCTTACTCTGTTGGAGGGGAGAGAAGGTGAAGCCTTAGCAGTAGCAATTATAAATTATTTCTCGGTAGGCTTCTTCCATTAGGAGGTAACATTAACTATGACTAAAAGGTAAACTAGAATAACCTAAAAAAGCTGTTGGCCTTGAAAATAAAATTAAATTACGTCATTACAAATTCTGTAATAGAACGACTGCTACTAGATTAACTAGTTACAATCTAAAAATACAAATAAAAATTAGAGCAGAGCAAGTACACACATTTTCAAGAAGCTTCCTCCTAAAAATACCTAAAACTACAGCTATAACAGGAAGCAATGACATTCAATTCTCACCATTCGTGGAGCTATGTCTGTGTGCACACTGGGTTAGTGAACACTGAACCACTGCTCCAGGGGAAAAAAAAGGCCAGGTTCCTGTGGGCCTCTGCTCACACATTTTAGTCAATTGATCAACACATTTTGTTTTCCATGTTTTTTTTTTTTTTGCCAGCTTTGTTGAAGTATAACTGAGAAACTTGTAAGATTAAAGTGTACAATGTGATGATTTGATATGGATTCTCTCAATTGCCTCACATATCTATACTAATAATAGCCTAGGTCAGTGGTCAGCAAACTCATTAGTCAATGGAGCCAAATATCAACAGTACAATGATTGAAATTTCTTTTGTGAGACCAATTTTTTAAACTTAAACTTCTTCTAACACCACTTCTTCAAAATAGACTCGCCCAGGCCGTGGTATTTGTGGAAGAGCCACACTCACGGGGCCAGGGAGCCGCATGTGGCTCACAAGCTGGAGTTTGCTGACCATGGGCCTAGGCAGTCATCACGCCCTCACACCATGATGCCCTCACACCTTCACAATCTCACAACATATCATCAGAAGACTGCATGCACAGTGGGCCCACGTGGGTAAGCATGTACTTGATGCTGTGTATAACGGCATCGAGGCAGGGCCTGGTGGCCATTCTGCATGGCCAGACCTGAGGGTCTCATGGCCCTGTGCAGTGTGGAGGCAAGATCCCTGGCTGTGGCCTACTTCTTTGGGGCTACTGTACTGAGAGGGCACAGGCCAGGCTGGGGAACAACTCCCTGAGTGCATGAATTTTGTGCACCGGGCCTCTAGTTTATTTAATATTTGTTAACTCATTATCTTGAACTCATGGTCAACTTCATTGTAATTGTGCCGGAAAGAAGCTTACCCAACACATACAAGGTATCCCCCAAACTGTATACACACTTAGCTGATAGCTCAATTGATGCTTCTTTCTTTTTCAGACTTAACCCACTGGAATTAATAATTATTCAAAGTGTGTATACATTTTGGGGGGACACCTTGAATATTTCCTCTACAGCACATCACAGCCTTCCTACACTTAGGAACACTAGATAGACATCAGCATGATGCCTGGCCATTTTAACCAGAGAAGCCTCCAACAGAAAGCACTGCAATATGAAAAAAAAAAAAAACCACACACACAACAACTGCAAAATAAAGAGTGCAAAAGCACCCTTACTTACGCTGTGGGAGTGAAACAAGATGGATTATTGCCTTGTTTGATCTCAGCTGGAAAGGTGCGCTGCTCTATATTTGACACAAAAATCATCACAAGAGCACCATGATTTTGGAATTACAAATAAATTTTAGCGAGTAGGTAAACTCATAAATATGAAATCTGCGAATAGTGATCAACTCTATTTCCATTACAAATGAAGCCACTAGGGATGATCAAATGGCCCTAAAACCTTTTTGATTACAGAAATATGACTGGGGAAGAATCACACCCTTTTGGAAAGATGAGGCCTGAATCTATAGCCACATAAACATTAACACATTGCATTTCCTTAGATACAGGGACACTTACTCATAAATAGATATCATGCTTGTGTAAAAATGTGCAAGTCCTGCAGTGGTGGTGAGGATTGCAAAGGAGAGATTAGAATGGGACCAATGCCTTACTCAGTAGCGTGTTTAGCTGGCAGGAGGGAAATTCCGCAGGAGCTGTTTATCAGGCACAGAGCTTAAACCACTGCTCCAGTAAAAACTGGTCAGTTGTCTAGGACTGTGCTGCCTACCTGTGGCTATTTAAAGTTAGGTTAATGAAAACAAAATAAAAATAAAATTTCAGCTCATCAAAATTAACCACATTTCAAGCGCTCAGTAGTCACATGTACATGGGGGGGGGGGCGGCACTGCATTGAATGACACAGAGAAGTGAAGGATTTTTCAACTGATGGGCCTTAGGCAGAGACCCCTCTGTCCTGGGGAGGACCCCAAACTGTCTGCATCTGGAAATCTTTGCATGGCCTGAACATGCTCCCTGGTTAGTCCTGCAGTCTCCTACTTGGGGAACATAGCTTGGCCCCCGGCATTGCTAACGTCTGGGGAGGGGGAGAAGAGGCAGTCCCATCACAAGTCAGTATAAGTCATTCATTTTCCATTATGGTGCCTCTTGACCCCAGTATGCCTGGCTCATGTAGCCATAGTCACTTTGGTTCAACCGCCCCAAAGATTAAATGCCATTTTTTTCACTATGGTTGGGGTGTGGCAGTTGCTTTTCTGTATGAGAATGAAGGAGGGGAAACTGGGATCTAATTGCTTCTTCTATGATCTGTAGAGGCCCACCTTTTCTAATCCCATCTGCACCCCTGTCTTGGGAACTTCGGCTCCTGGTCTTCTGGGTAATGTAGGGGGACAGTCCGGTCGAGGCCTCCCCACAGCCAGCAGCCAGTCATGGCCTTTCTCTGTTCAGCTCAGTACATTCAGCTGCTTTCCAGCTTTGAATGTCTGTTAGATTTTCTCACTGTTGTCTTCTCTGTCCCTCTCTTTGTCCTGGTGGCCCATGCCTCTCCTCTGCTTTGATATCATCCATTGGTGTTTTAGAGGGGTGTGATAACAATCCCATGTTCAGTCCACCGAGTTACTGTGTTGCCTGCAGTTACTAGTAACATTTCAAGATTTGGGTCTTGTCGTGAAGTGAACTGAATGTCTGTATCCCCCTTTCCCCAAATTCATATGTTGAAGCCCTATCTTCAGTGTAATGGTATGTGGAGATGGGGCCTCTGGGAGGTGATTAGGTTTAGAAAATTCCATGGCTATGGGTTCTCCACAATGGAATTACTGTCCTTCCCTGAAGAGTGCTATGTGAGGACGCTCCAAGAAAAGACTGCCTGCAAGCTAGGAAGAGGGCTCTTCTCAGAACCCAACCCTGATCACAGACTCCAGAACTGTGAGAAATAAGTGTTTGTTGTTTATGCTACCTAGTCTGTGGTATTTTGTTATGGCAACTCAAGCTAATACAAATTCCTATCTTTAATTAAAAGGCCTTTATAGGTATAAATAGAATAAGAATATTGGACTAAGAATAATAACGATTTGAACGTGAAAAGTGGTACAATGCACATAGGTAAGGGAGGTGCTACTGAACTGACCAAGCAATGGAGCATAATGAGCCTGTGCATTGGACCACACTGACCACTGCACATGTGCTTCAATGTCCCCAAATAATTTCATTTTCCAAGGCATGTGCATAATGATTTAATGTATCCATTTAAGAAAATAAAGGAAACATGTTTCAACCATTTTTATTGAACTGAACCCCAGGAACACCAGTGTGCAGGGAACCCCACACTATGGGAAGCTGTGCTATGTGGGTCTTGCAAGTCAGTTGGAGATGCAGGCCTGCCGCAGCATTAAACCTTGATATTCCAGTGGTCTGTTGGGGAGAGGGAGACCAGCACAGACACTAGAGCACTACTCATGAACCAGCGCTCATGGTTCAACCCCCCAACCTCCTTGCATCTTTTGATGAGGGTCTTACCAGCCTCCTGGATAGTGGGAGCATTCCGTTTCCTTGAGTGGTGTGAACATGGGAGGGGAGGATCTGTCCCCTGCTGAGCTCCAGATGGCAAGCTCTCTGGCCCCTTTGAGACTGGGCTGTCACTTCGGCGCAGGTTCACTGCCTTCATCTGCACACCAGCAATTTGAACCATTGCCCCTCAGGGTTGCCTGAGCCCCCACCCTGCTTTCAGATTGGCCAATGTGATGGCCTGAATGCACCTGAAGTCTGCGTGGCTTAGGACACAGGGGATGGAAAGGGCGTGTTGGAGCCAGCCTTTGTAGTAACTTATACAAACACAGTTCATAATTATTTTCTTTTTCTTTTATTTTTTTCATAATTATTTTCTTGATTTCAACTTGTTATTCTTTTGCCTGTTTTAGAGAGATAGTTATAGACACTGGCACTCATCAAAATTTCTGATTAACAACAAAACACCCCACCCATCCCCATCGCCCTTCAAATCAGCCTGGACAGATATCTACTAATTGGACAGAGAATATTAGTATCATTCATTTTCTCCCAGCAGGGGGAACATCAGCTGTAGGATCTAAATGTAAGTGGCCTTCCAGCTCTCATTTCAAGAGACACACACCTATTATCAGCCTGTAAATGTTTGATGGTTTGCACCTGGGTGAGAGAACGCACCATGCTGTTAAGCTTCTCTCTCCTTCATTTCTTATTCCTGAGACAATCCCATTCAGTGGTCACTGTGTTCCCACTTGTAGGGCTATGCAGATTTGGATTCCCTGGACTTTTAAAAATGTCCCCACTACTAAAGCTGATCCCTCAGGGAGCTCAGGCAATAAAGTTGCCTTTTAAATCACTTTTATACCCAGGAGGTATAGCCTAAGCTGGCTTGAGGTGAAATTAAATAAAAAAGGTTTGTCTTCAGCATCTAAACTACTTATTCTTTCACTTTTTTTTTTTTTAAGAATCTCTTTCCCTTCAAAGTTCTGGAAGTCACACTGCTTGGGAAGTGTGCTAGATTTTTTTTTTTAATTTTTAAATTAAATCTTTATTATTCAGATTATTACATTTGTTTCTCTTTTTTCCCCTCCCTAGCTCCCCTCCACCCGGCTCTCAACCCTCTCTCTACCCTTACCTCCCCACCCACCCCCATTGACCTCATCTATAGGTGTATGATTTTTGTTTAGTTTCTCCCTGCACTCCCCTTACCCCTTTCCTCCTGAGAATTATCAGTCCACTCCCTTTCTGTGCTCCTGATTCTATTATATTCACCAGTTTTTTCTGTTGATCAAATATTTAATTTACTTGATTTTTCAGTATCTTGCTCTTTCTCTTCTTCTGGCACCTCCACAATTCTGATGTTGGTATGCTTGAAGCTGTCCCAGAGGCTCCTTACATTATCTTCACATTTTTGGATTCTTTTATCTTCTTGCTTTTCCAGTTGAGTGTTTTCTGATTCTTTATATTTCAAATTTTTTACTTGATTCTTGCCTTCCTCTAGTCTGCTGTTAGGTCTCTGTATAATATTTTTTATTTCAGTCAGTGTATGTTTAATTTCTACTTGGTCCTTTTTCATCTCCTCTTGGGTCTCACTAAATTTATCCATCTTTTCTAGGATATTCTTAAAAAACCTTATAACCATAGTTTTGAACTCTATGTCCAGTCGTTTGTTTTCCTCCATTTCTTTTGTTTGTGATCTCTTCCTTTGTCTCCACATTTTCACCATGCCAGGAGAACTTCTGTGTTGGATTCAGCCTTATGATACAAGACTTGCAAAACTGCAAAAGCCTCTCTGTTGAGCTTGGGATGGGTGGAGTTTCAGGGCTTAATGGACCACCTTGCTTGCAGTTGGCCCCACCCTCCACGGCCCCTGGGTCTCGCGTGTAATCTGGGTAATCACTGGAGCGGTCCCTGTGCACGTGCACAGTGCCTCTAGACTGCTGCCTTTCTGGCTCCCCTGTGCTCTGGGACCATTAGATACTGGGGTTTAGTGGCACAGTTGGGAGCATCTGACTCCTGCCCACTCGTGAAAGCCAGCGGTACAATCAGCAGTCGGTCTTCTGCTCGTAGTGCTGTGTGCGCCACCAGACATCTGCCCTTTCATGTCTCCCCTAAATTTCTGTGCATTTCTCCCTTTTCACAGTCCAAACTCCCCCTGTATGAGTTTTGGCTGGACCTGGGGTTCAGTGCCATAGGATAAGGAGCTCAATGCAGTTGGGAGTCTCTGTCTCCCTCCTGCCAGAGAAAGTCAGCCAGGTACTCCGGCACCCACTCTCTCCATGCACGTCTCCGTACATCAGCTTTTTGCAGCTCCTTTGGGTCTCCGTGAGCCCCTCTCTTTCCTTCTCATTGTAGAATTTCCACTCAGCCAGCTTTCCTGTGGTTCTGGATGATGTCCGTTCTGTCTTTTAGTTGTAGTTTTGAAATTGTTGTGCGAGGCAGTAGTGTAGGTGTTTACCTATGCCGCCATCTTGGATTCCTCCCTCGTGTGCTAGATTCTTAATCTTTATGTTACTTCTTCAAAAATTTATTCCATGAACCATTTCCCCAGAAAACCAAACTTCATCTCTGCCTTTTAGGTTGCCTGCTAACTAAACAAAATAAAACAAATCAGACACTGAATACATGTTACCATTTACTAAATATTGTGGGGCAGTGCATGGTTTCACAGGTAGAAACCCTCATTATTTTTAATGAGGATATGCCCTTCGTTGATTTTAGAGAGGAAAGGAGGGAGAGTGAAAGTGGAAGGGAGAGATAGGTAGAGAAACATCAACAGGACATCTCCAGGACACACCCTGACCAGGGATCAAATCTGAAACCTGGGTGTGTGCCCTGAATGGGAATTGAACCTGCCACCCTTTGGTGTATAGGATGATGCTCCAACCCACTGAGCCACACTGGCCAGGGCTCTTATTATTTTTTAAAGGACTGAAGACAATAAATGACCTTAACTGTCAGAGTTAATCTAATGATGGAAACATCAGGCTAGGTGGGGTAAGTGGTCTATTCAGGGGCCCTAAATTCATACGACATGCTCTCTAGAAAATAGTTCCTAAAAGTACCTTCCAATTCTTAGAAGATGACTTCTTAAAAATTAAAGACAGATATAACAAGATTTTACATGTATAAAAGTAGAGAGATTATTACAATGAAGCCCCATCCTCCATTTTCAGGTGTCACAATAATTCTTGTAAGTCTGATGAGTAAGCTAGTCCATCTCTAGAATATAAGTCCCGTATGGACTTTATATATATAGATGTGGAACAGGTTTCACCTAGAATTATTTTTATATTATCAGAGAACTGTTTGGTTGAAAACCTGTATAGCTCTTACTACTACTCGAAATTGTCAGGATGTCTTAACCTGCAAGCACCACGCTGATGTACACTTGTGTTTTTAAAGCTTTATTTCTTTTGACAAATACAAAGGTCTTGTCAGACCAGATGTGATAACACTTTTTCCTTCAGGAGAGTTACATTTCATTTAATTATAGACACAAGCTGAATATGTATTGGGGGGTTAATTAGTAATAGGTTCTGCAACCCCAATTAAAAAATAACTTGAAAACACAGGGCACCTACATGTAAATAACAAAGTCCTCATGTACTGAAACTCTTAAGAATGATCTAAATTATTATTAGATTGTTTCCTATTTAGAAAATTGTGGCAAGTATTCTGACACACAAATGAATCCTTATTGAAGTGGTGGCTGTAGGGCTTAGGGACGGACTGCTCTGATACCACACAGAGGCAATGCCAAAATCACACCATCAATAGATGGCATGCCATAATGCTACCTATAGTTTTTCTTACAGAGCCTTGTTTATGTGAATATATATATAGACATAGATATACATATATAGACATACACATATTAATATAAGCACACAAAGCATTCCTTTGAGGGGGAGTGCAGAATCAAGTGCCATAAAGACTGGTTGAAACCTATGCCACATCATTATTGTACCTAACTAAGATTGAAAGAGGAACAAGCCTACATTGAGATCCTAGACAGTTCTCTCAGCTATAAAATGAGGGCATTGGCCAAACTCAGGAAGATGCTTAGCTTAGATGACCATTCTGGTCCTAGAGTCAGATAGACCAGTTTGAGTTCCAGCTTATCTTTAGTCATTGGGCAATCTTATTTCCTAAAAACCTCTCTAAGCTTCAGTTTTCCCATATGTAAAATAGGTATAAGAATAGTGCCTTCCTCACAGGGCATAACTTTGAAGGTTCCTTGAGAATAATGTATGTATGAGATGTATTTAGCATCATGTCTGGGATATGCTAAGTGCTCAATTAATGCTAATTGGTACTATAGTGATGATGGTTTAGATATACAACTTTTGGAGGATGAGCTGTTGGTTTACAGGCATTTCAACCTCAGCATTACTGACATTCTGAGTCAGATCCCCTTTGTTGTGAGGCTGTGTATTGTAGGATGTTCAGCAAGATCCTTGACCTCTCCTCACCACATTCCAGCAGCACTGCCATCCATGTACTACTACCATCTCCTCAAACTGTGACAACTAACTGTTTCTCCAGATTTTGCCAAATGTCCCCTGGAGACAAATATTCCCCAGTTGAGAACACCTGAGCTAGAGATATTAGGCTCTAGCTCTAAACCTGAAGATCATTGATTCTTAAATTTATCATGTGACAAAAATGTCTTCCATGTATGTCTATATGTTTTTAATACTTTTATTTATTTTATTCTTTTTTCTTTTTTATTAAATTTACTGGGATGACATCCTATATAATAAAAGGATAATATGCAAATTGATCAAACGGTGGAATGACTGGTCGCTATGATGCACACTGACCACCAGGGGGCAGGTGCTCAATGCAGGAACTGCTCCTTGGTAGTCAGTATGCTCCCACAGGGGGAGCACCACCACTTAGCCACAAGCTGAGCTGACGGCTGGCAAGTGCAGCACAGCTGCAGTGGTGGTGGCAGTAGCAGGAGCCTCTCCCACCTCTGCAGTAATGCTAAGGATATCTGACTGGGCTTAGGCCTGCTCCCTCTAAGTTGTCAGGCCAGTCAGACATCCCCTGAGGGCTCCCAGACTGCTAAAGGGCACAGGCCAGGCCAAGGGACTCCCCACCCTGTGCATACACACACACATACATACACACACACACACATACACGTCATGCACTGGGCTTCTAGTTAATAAAATTATAACACATCATCTGTACGCTGTATTGTGTGTTCACCACTACAAGTCAAATTTTGTTTCATCATCATTTATTCCCTCTTCTACCTCCCCCATGCCCTTTCTCCTTTGGTAATCACCATACTGTTGCCTCAATACTTTTCGTATCTTTTTTTTTAATTTTAAAATTGATTTCAGAGAGGAAAGGAGAGGGAGAGAGAAATAGAAACATCAATGATGAGAGAGAATCACTGATCTGCGGCCTCCTGCATTCCCCACACTGCGATGGAGATGGAAACCTGGGCATGTGCCCTGACTGGGAATTGAACCATAATCACTAGCCAGGTAATACTTTGGTATCTTGATATTCTCATCCTCTAATGGGAATAAAATTTCCCAGGAGGAAGGAGATTTAACTGGATTACTCAGACCAAGTCAGAAGGAAGCATTGGAACCTGGAAAGACCAAGCAATTATTCCTATGGATTTACCAAGAACAAGGACTGTAGGGATCAACTCAGACCAATGCTCTCCCCATTCCAGAGACTTCAATTCTGTGAGATCTCAAGGGAACATGGAGTTTTGGGGGAAAAAAAGAACTGTAGTCTTTTCTGTTCTTGAGGCAACCCCTGAAAGCAATTGGAACAGCTCCTGGTAGAGGGAGGGCCTGCCCCTGGAAGGTTGGGAGCTGGGGGCAGGGCAGCCCACCCAATGGACCAGACATTGATGCCTGGCATGCAGCCCCTTTCAGGATCAGAAATCTGGGCTATGCATGGCTGGTAGTGTAATGATTTTGCAGATCTTTGTGTTTTCATTTTGAATTTTCTTAGTATTTTATTTTTCTAAGATAAACAGAGTTGTATTGCTTTTTATTCAGTTGGAACCTGGTTTTAGACACTCATAGGTCATCTTGCTCAACACATTATTTCTAAGAACCAATCTTAGAGTTTTTTTGTGTGATTTTTAAAACATAAACTCTCATATAATTAAATACTGAGTTTGTTTATCTTCTTCCAATCCTCATAATCTATATCCTATCTAATAAAAGAGTAATATGCAAATTGACTGTACCTCCATGACACCCACCAGCCACACCCACCAGCCAATCAGGAGCGAGTATGCAAATTAACCCAATCAAGATGGCTGTGCCAATAGAGTGAGCAGGAGGCTTGGGTCCCTGGCAATGGAGGAAGCCAAGCTTTCCTCCTGCTCTGGTTAACCCAGGCCTCCACTCAAGGCTAAAAAGCTTCAATGATAGAAGATAAATAAATCCCAACAAAAATGGTGGCAGCCATGGAGCTGGAGAGAGCAGGAGGCTTGAGTTGCCCCTGGCAATGGAGGAAGCCAAACTTCTGCAGCTCTGGCCTGCCTTGGCCTCCACTCAAGGCTACAATTATAGAAGATAAATAAATCCCAATAAAAATAGCTGTGGCCATGGAGCAAGCAAGAAGTTTGGATCCGCTCAAGGCTACAAAGTTTCAATTATAGAAGATAAATAAATCCTAACAAAAATGGCTGCAGCCATGGAGCAAACAGGAGGCTTGGCTCTGCTCCAGACTACAAAGTTTCAATTATAGAAGATAAATAAATCCTAGATACCAGGGCAATTGCTTGGGTCACTGGGGGGCATGGCCAGCCTGCAAAGCACCACAGGCCCCTCACCCAGGCAGCCCTATACCCCAAGGGAATCCCACACTGATCTGGGTCACCCTTCAGGGCAAGCCAGCTGGTCTCCACTCATGCACCAGGCCTCTATCCTATCTAATAAAAGAGTAATATGCAAATTGATCATCACTCCAACCCACAAGATGGCTGCCCCCATGTGGACACAAGATGGCTGCCACAGATGGCCAGCAGGGGAGGACAGTTGGGCAGGACCAGGTCTGCAAGGGAGGGCAGTTCGGGGCAATCAAGCCTGCAGGGGAGGGCAGTTAGGGGTGACCAGGGCAGCAGGAGAGGGAAGTTAAGGGCAACTGGGCCTACAGGAAAGGGCAGTTGGGGGGGACCCAGGCCTGCAGGGGAGAGCAGTTGGGGGGGATTAGGCCTGCAGGGGGGGGCAGTTAAGGATGACCAGGCCTGCAGGGGAGCAGTTAGGCATCAATCAGGCTGGTAGGGGAGTGGTTAGGGGGTGATCAGGCTGGCAGACAGAAACAGTTAGGGGCAATCAGGAAGGCAGGCAGGTGAGCAGTTGGGCACCAGCAATCCTGGATTGTGAGAGGGATGTCCGACTGCTCATTTAGGCCTGATCCTGGATCAGGCCTAAACGGGCAGTGGAACATCCCTCGAGGAGTCCCAGATTAGAGAGGGTGCAGACTAAACTGAGGGACAGCCACCCCCCATGTGCATGAATTTCATCCACTGGGGCTCTAGTATATAATATAAAAGCCCAGTGACTATTATGGCAGAATGACCAGAACGACCAGAACAACTGGTGGCTATGATGCACACTGTGGCAGCCAACCAGCCTGATTTGGGTCCTGATTGGGTCCCCCCAAAACCAACTCTTGGCTAGCCCCACCTCCAATCAGCCCCCTACACCCCTAAATCATTGCCTGGCTCTCTGGTGCATGTATATTTAGTGAAAGCACAAGAATATAATTATCAGTCTCTTCTGTTCCTAACCAGAGTCTCTAGAGGGCTCTGCTAATCCTGCAGCCAAGGTGTGGAATTCTCCCTGCATAGTCCGCAGCCCTAGGAAACCTTCCAAATTAACTAAAAAGGTGACCTAAGCATTAACGGGATGGTGGCCTTTTGCTGGAAAATGTAGAGAGTCTGGGTGGGGATTTTGTGAAATTGCAATGGCTTGCAAATTCTCTCTTTAAAAGGGGCAGCGAAGAGGACCCACAGGCTGCCAGGAGCAGCAGTGAAGGGTAGGCACATTCAAAAACAGAAAAACTTTAAAACAAACACACATAAAGATAATATTGGGAAACTGAGGGCAGAGTCCCAGGAAGAATGTAAAAATCATTAAAGGGCCATTATCCTCTTGATATATGTTTGCAACACATAAACAACTTCATCTCATGGCATGTTAGATGCAAAATAGTTCTGTTGTGGGTTTTCTTTTGACCATCCTTAAAGTATAATTAGATCCAGCTGGGGGAAAGCTATAGCTTCCAGCATTAGACCCCAAGGCCAGCCCCACCCAATGGGTCCCCATCCGGGTGGGCCAGCCAGACCCCACCTGTGCACGAATTCATGCACCAGATCTCTAGTTTTATTAAAATTTTCTTGACTCAATACACTGGCAAAGGCCACTGGTTACAATGGTGAAACAGAAGCCTGAATAATGGGCATGCTTGTCTTGTTCCTGATTTTAAATGTTTTTTTAACATTTTAACATTAAAAATGATGCTTTCTCCTGTATTTTCTGTTTTATTTGCTTTTGTTTTTGCTCTTGTCAGTAGGAACCTTGATTTCTATTTCCAGTGTTTCTGTTATTGTTAATTATGAGTAGGTGTTAAATTTGACAATATAATTTTTCTGTAACTAAAATTATCATATATGTTTTTTCTTATAATGTTTACAATATGAACTGAGGCCAACAGAATGAGGGAGGGGTGTCGCTTCCTTATCCTTTCTCTAGCAGAGTCAGCTCAGGTTGTAATGATCTGTTTCTGAAAGTCTGGTAAAACTTGCTTTGAAACCTCTGACATAGTTTTTGTTGAAATAATTTTATCTATTGATTCAATTAGTCAATGGTTACAGATTTATTCACATTTCTATGTCTTCTTAGATAAGATTATCTTTTTTGAATATGAATTTTATTTAAAATTTAAAATTTATCTACATACAGTTGTGCATTGTTCTACATAAAGTTGTTGTATCTCTTACTAACTTTTACAACTGTCCCCTTTTTCATGTCTAATATCATTGACATACCTTTTTTACTTTTTCTTTTGATCTCTTCACCAGGTGTTTCTATGTATTGATCCTCTGTATTGTATACTTTCTTATTTTATTACTCTCATATCTCTGTATTTCTTAAATCTTTTATTTTCTTTGAAGTTATTCTTTCGTTCTTTGCTTAATTTGCTAACTTGGGTATTTTTTTCTTTTTTAAAAAAATATATTTTATTGATTTTTCACAGAGAGGAAGGGAGAGGAATAGAGAGCTGGAAACATCAATGAGAGAGAGAGACATTGATCAGCCACCTCCTGCATGCCCCCTACTAGGGATGTGCCCGCAACCAAGGTACATGCCCTTGACCAGAATTGAATTTGGGACTCTTCAGTCCACAGGCTGATGCTCTATTCACTGAGCCAAACCGGTTTTGGCAACTCGGGCATTTTAATTTTTGCTCTTTTCCCTATGAATACTTAGGGCTGTGAATTGACCTGTATTCCACAAGTTTTAGTATGTATTGTTTAAATTATGTTCTGCTCTAAATATTGGTTTTTAAAAATATATATATTTATTGATTTCAGAGAGAAAGAGAGAGGGAGAGAGAGATAGAAACATCAATGATGAGAAAGAATCATTGATCGGCTGCCTCCTGCACACCCCATGCCGGAGCATATGCCCTTGACTGGAATCAAACCCAGGACCCTTCAGTTTGCAGGCCAACACTCTATCTACTGAGTCACTATTCTAAATATTGTAAATTTCCATTGTAATATACTAGTATTTTTTGGCCCAGGAGCAAGTAAATGTATATTTTCAAGTTTCACACATAATAGGAATTTTAAAATTTATCATTTTGCTGCTGCCTTTGATCAGTATTTGCTTTACTGGAAACCTTACTTTAGCTCTGCCTTTCTGCTCAACAAGTTCTGCTCAGGTGTCGGCAGAAGGCTTTTGTTTTTGCCTTCTCATTGCAGTGGTTGCTTTATGTTGGTAAGGGAGCTCACATTTTCTGTCACTTCCTTAAAGCTCAACAATGCACTATAAAATGACTTATCCAAGACTAGTCATTTTGTAGAAGGAATGCACTCCAGAGAATCAAGTCCATAATACAGCTGGAAGTGGAAATCTCAAGGCCTCACTCTTAAATGTAAGCTCATAGCCAATGATCACCTGTAATTTGAGGAGACACTTTTATATGAAAGAGGGGCACCATGGCAAAGAAAACAAAAAACGGTTTTGTGAGAAACAGATAATATAAAAAACAACAAAAAATGCCGTAAACAGTTTTTGTAATACAGATTCTCTGCTATAGAAAAGGAGCAGAGAATAAGAGCTCTTGAAAGTCAACAATGAGTACCAAAATGATTAAAGCCATATGTGTATGGGTTAGAACAGAAAGTATCCCAGAAATTAGAATAAAAGGCAAAAGACAGAAAAATAGAGAATAAAGATAAAGAATCACTCAATGAAATTTAACATTTGATTGACAAAATTTCCAGGATGAGACATCAGAGAAAATCAAAAGGAGTAGTCTCAAAAGAAATAATGAAAAGAAATTTTTCAGAGCTAAAAGGATAAGGACCTTTAGATTGAAAAGGTCTGCTAGATGTGCACAAGTATGAAATTCTAGAACATCAAGAATAAAAAGAACATCCCCAGATATTCCAAAAAAGTAAATGGTCAGATCCAAAGGAGTAGAAATCAGAATGCACCCAACTTTTCAAAAACCACTCAAGATAACAATAACATCAAATTTTTATAAAAATTATTTAATGCCTGAAATTCTATATTCAAACAATGTGTGAGGTTCTTTATAATTACTGGAGAATATGCTGCAGAAATAAAAAAGTGTAAAGACATGGGATCTAGGAAAAAAAAAGGGGTTTTCATACAGAGAATAAAAAAAAAAAAAGGTCCTGAAGGTAAAACGGTATGTTTAGAGAGTAAAGAGCCCACACTTAAACAGGAAGATGAAAGTGATGGGTTCTCACAGACACAATAATGTAAACACTGCTTCTTCTTCTTCTTGTTTTTTTTTTAAAATATATTTTATTGATTTTTTTACAGAGAGGAAGGGAGAGGGACAGAGTATTAGAAACATCGGTCAGCTGCCTCCTGCACACTCCCCACTGGGGATGTGCTCACAACCAAGGTACATGCCCTTGACCGGAATCAAACCTGGGACCCTTCAGTCCACAGGCTGACGCTCTATCCACTGAGCCAAATTGGTTAGGGCAAAACACTGCTTCTTGATTTAACTACAGCTGTATATCGAGAGGACAGAGGAAGAAGGATAGAGGACTGGAGAAAGAGTCTACCTAAAAGAGTAGAAAGTAAAGAGTAAACATCTGAAGCTAATAATTGAAATAGTAGCATTATAGGCCCCAATTTAGAAATCTAAAAGTTAAAACTGGTTTCCTGAGCAACAGGACTGGAAGGATGAAGTATGGAACATAGGATATCTGTTTTCACTGTAGAAACATTTCCCTTATTAATATTTTAAAACATGTACATATTTTTTTTCAAATATATTTTATTGATTTTTTACAGAGAGGAAAGGAGAGGGATGGAGAGTTAGAAACATAGATGAGAGAGAAACATCGGTAAGCTGCCTCCTGCACACTCCCTATTGATGATGTACCCTCAACCAAGGTACATGCCCTTGACTGGAATATAACCTGTGACCCCTCAGTCTGCAGGCTGACACTTTATCCACTGAGCCAAATCAGTTAGGGAATTTAAATAAACACATGTAAATGGCCAACAGGGTTATGCAATTCAAGCACAACAATAACAAAACTAACTTTCAGATGAATGACATCCCAACAATAAGATACCAATTAAAAAAAAATTTTAATACATATTTTATTGATTTTTCACAGAGAGGAAGGGAGAGGGATAGAAAGTCAGAAACATCGATGAGAGAGAGACATCGATCAGCCACCTCCTGCATGCCCCCCACTGGAGATGTGCCCGCAAGCAAGGTACATGCCCCTGACTGGAATCGAACCGGACACGTTTCAGTCTGCAGGCCGACACTCTATCCAATGAGCCAAACCGGTCTCAGCAAGATACCAATTTTTTACTTAAAGATTAAAAACCTTTAAAATATCCAGTACTAGCAAGGTCACAGTGATATGCATGCCCTCAGATAGTAATGGTATGTTTAAGTGAAAATAATCTTTCTTGATGGTAACTTGGTAAATTTGATATCATTGTAATTAATTAGTTATCAATTACAGTAAAGGAGCAAAGAGAAAGGCCAAATGTTATAGGCATGCCATTTGGCATTTCTGGCAGGAAGCCACAGAGTTACACTCCCCAGGGGTCCAGCAAAGGAAAGACAGACACATGCCCAGTGTAGTTGGGGGGACTAGCAAAGGTGCTTGCTATCAGTCACACTTTGGAACAGAGGTTATTGGCCAGAATGGGCGGGGCCACTATAAGTATCTGAAGATTTGAGATATTTAATCCTCTAAATCAGCGGTTCTCAATCTGTGGGTCGCGACCCCTTTGGGGGTCGAACAACCCTTTCACAGGGATCGCCTAAGACCATCAGAAAACACATATTTCCCATGGTCTTAGGAACCAACAGACCGCTCCTCGGTGTAGCAAAGTGTAGCAATGTAGTTTACTGTTGTTATATGAAGACTGTTACCCATTACACCATGATTCAAGACAAAAAATTTCATTTATTTGTAATTAGAAATAAATATTTCACAATATAAAATTACATATTGTTTTTGTGATTAATCACTATGCTTTAATTATGTTCAATTTGTAACAATTAAAATACATCCTGCATATCAGATATTTACATTACAGTTCATAACAGTAGCAAAATTACAGTTATGAAGTAGCAACGGAAATAATTTTATGGTTGGGGGTCACCACCACATGAGGAGCTGTCTTAAAGGGTCACAGCATTAGGAAGGTTGAGAACCACTGCTCTAAACAAAGGAGTTCTCCCTCTTGCACTCTTGTGCTCTTGGTGTTCTTGTTGCAGGGGCACCCATTCTTGGCTCCCCTGCATTCGCTCACATGGCCCATGGCCACAAGGATCTCTTACACAATGGACTAATGGACTGCAACTAACCTGATGCTGAACTAGACCCCGCTGCAACATGGAATGGTAACACTGGACCATGGCTTTGCTTTTAGCTCTACTGAAACCCCAGTCCTTCTTGTTCCAGGATTGAATGAAAAGAAATGGGACTTTGGAAAACCTGGAATGTAATTCCACATAAATAAAAATCTCTCATCCTCCCCTGTGAGTCTCAGGAAATTCTTTTTCTTGAGTTATCATAAGGACTTCACCCCCAGCACTCAGTGGGGAAAAGGATACCACAACTCCCCCAATAACAATTTGTGCCAGATAAATAGCTACTCTCTTTGGCACAGCAATTTCATTTTAGCCTGTGGAAAGGATAAAAAATTAGACGTTAATATTAGTGCAGTACAATTGGGGTGAATGTTCTTATGTAAATTATGGAGGTTTCTTATGTATGTGATGATATATCCATTCAAATAATCTCCTCCAGTCATTCAAAAAAGAATTACTATAGTTTATTGTTTTAAGATTTCTTTTTGAATATATTTTTATTGATTTCAGAGAGGAAGGGAGAGGGAGAGAGAGATAGAAACATCAATGATGGGAGAGAATCATTGATTGGCTGCCTCTTGCACGTCCCCTACTGGCATGTGCCCTTGACTGGTATCGAACCCAGGACTCTTCAGTCCGAAGGCCAAGCTCTATCCACTGAAGCAAACCAGCTAGGGCAGTGGTCAACAAACTCATTAGTCAGCAAAGCCAAATATCAACAGTACAACGATTGAAACTTCTTTCGAGAGCCAAATTTTTGAAACTTAAACTTCTTCTAATGACACTTCTTCAAAATAGACTCGTCCAGGCCATGGTATTTTGTGGAAGAGCCACACTCAAGGGGCCAAAGAGCTGCATGTGGCTCGCGAGCTGCAGTTTGCCGACCACAGAGCTAAGGCATTTTAAGATTTTTATATTGTGCATAAAGTGGCATATTATATTAAGGTAGACAGTGATAAAGATGAATATAGTAAATCCCAGAGCTATAAAAAAATAAAGTAAGAAAATATAGTTTATAAGCCAAAAAAATATAAAATAAAAAAGAAAAAGAAAAAGAAAACTCAATCCAAAAGAAGGAAATGGAATAGAGAACAGATGGGACAAGTAGGATGTAGGAAGAATAGTAGATTAAATCCAATCATATTGATAACTCCATTAAAATAACCAATTAAAATCTGGAGACCAATATATGCTATCTACTACAAACAAAACTCCCTTTAAATATAAACACACAGACAGATTAAAAGTAAAAGGGTGAAAGAAAGATATATTATTTAGACACTAATAGGAAGCTGGAATAGCTACATTAATACCAGACAAAAGAGCCTTCATGACAAGGAATAGTGCAAGATATAAAAAATGCTAGGACACTTCGATATGAGTCAATTTTTGATGAAGCACATATGACAATCCCAATCAATAGGGTTTCAAAATAACTCATCAAAAACTGAGAGTATGGAAGAGAAATAGACAAATTCATAATTATACTTGGAAATTCCAAAACTCCTTTTGTTGTTGCTAGAAAAGTAAATAAAAACATAGCAAGTGTATGCAACGTTGAACAATACTATCTACCAGCTTAATCTATTTGTCATATATGGGGTACTTTAAAGAAAAATGCAAAATACACCTATATTTTAAGGACATTTGAAACACTAAGATATTTTATATGCAGGGCTATAAAATAAGGCCCAATGAATGTAAAACAGCTGAAATCATACTAAATGTATTCTGTGACTACAATGAAATTAAATTAGAATGCAAAAACAAAAATATTTTTTAGATAATATTACAAAATTAATACTACTATACATAATTGATGGGTCCAAGAAGAAATCATAAGAGAAATTAGAAAATATTTTCTAGATAATAATGAAAATACAGCCTATCAGGTTTGTGGGATGCAGTTGAAACAGTGCTTAAAGGGAAAAATCACTTTAAAAGAAATAAATACACATATGACAAGTGTCAGTGAGGATGTAGAGAAAAGGGAATCCTTGTACACTGTTGGTGGAGGTGCAGATAGGTATAATCACTATGGAAAACAGAAGTTTCCTTAAAAAAATTAAAAATGGATCTGCCTTTTTTTTTTTAAATGACCCAGTAATTCTATTTTTGGAGATTTATCTAAATCTTAAAACACTAATATGCACCCAGATGTTCATTGCAGTATTATTTATAATAGTCAAAATATGAGAACAATTCAAGTGCCCTTCAATAAATGAGTGGACAAAAAAAGCTGTAGTACATATGTACAATGGGATATTTCTCAGCCATAAAAAAAGAATGAAATCTTACCATTTGTGACAGGATGGCCAAGAGGGTATTATGCTCAGTGAAATAAGTCAGTCAGAAAAAGACAAATACCATATTATTTCATTTACATGTGGGATGCAAATAACAAAACAAATGAACAAACAGAGGAAAATTAAACAAATGGTACTATATCATAAACGTTTCTGCACAGGAAGGAAACCATCAATAAAATTAAAACACAACCTACTAAATGGGAGAACATATTTGCCATTGATACATGTGGTAAGCAGTTAATATCTAAAATTTATAAAGAACTTATACTACTCAACACTCAAAATCCAAAAACAATCCAATGAAACAAATTTGTTTTTAATCAAATGTTTTTAGCTTTTTTCTATTAATCTGAATTAATAAAGCTTACGAAGATTAAGTTGTTATATATTATTTATGTATTAGAAAAACATTAATATTTTAAAATAAACAAGGAGTTCAAATGCTCCTTGTTCAATTACCATTCCCCCTCTCTGAAAGAAATAAACACACATATGATTCCTCTATATAATAAACAAAACATTTGCTTTAAGAAACATTTTTTATGAAAGAAAAAAAATACTGATTAATTGCTAGAGACTTCAGGGAACTAAAAACAATATTAACTCAATTTATCTTCAGGTCCTAGATAGAATTCAGGAAAGAAAAAAGGCACTAATGGAAAAACAAGTGAAAATTGAATAAAGTCTGTAGTTTATTTGAATATGGTATCATTGTTAATAACCTGTCCTCGGTCATGCACTATGGTTGCGGAAGATGCCAACACTAGAGGGGCAAGTGTCTATAATAATAAAAGCATAATAGGCTAATTAGGACAGACATCTTTCTGGATGTCCTTCCCAATGTCCTTCCTTCTGGACAAAGCCACAGCAGGCAAAGGTGGCAGTGTTCCCTGGCCGAGGTGGTGGCGGGTTGGTGGTCGGGACCAAAGCCCTTGCACGATTTTCATGCATTGAGGCTCTAGTAGGATATAAGGTGGCTCTGTGCTATTTTTGCTACTTTTCTGTAAGTATAAAATTAACTCATAATTAAAAGTTGGAAACAAGGAAACATTTCTATTCCTTATTAACATTTTTACATTTTAAAAAAGTAGTTTGTTTTGAAAAGAGAAAAGTTCATTTTAAAAAGCTACTACAAGGTGGGGTCAAGATAGTAGCATATAAATTGGCACTATCACCCCCAACAACCACATAAAAATTACAACTAAAATACAGAACAATCATCATTTAGAACCACCTGAAATCAATCTGAATGGAAGGCCTGCTACTAGAGAATTAAAGAAGAAGCACATCGAGAATGGTAGGAGAGGCAGAGATGCTGGGTGGAATCATGGTACTGGCTGGTTCTACTCCCATATGTGGCAGTTTAAAATTGGGAGGGATATCTTGGCTAGGGAGGTTTCCCTGAAGAGCGAGGGGCCCAGCTTCAAACCAGGCCCTCAGGCCAGAACTGCAGTACCAGGTAGAGAGGTCTCCACAACTTATGGCTGTAAAAACCAACAGAGATTTTGGCTGAGTGACACAGAAGCTACTGGCCCTAGGCAGTGCCTCTGGACCCACAGAGACTTACTCAGACTCATTCTCTCTGAGCTCCAGTGCTGAGGCAGCAGCTTGAAAGGAATCAGGGACATTTGGGGAGGAACTAACTTGCCTGGAATTAGGTTGAGCACTTGAGGGGCAGCTTTCTCCCAAACCGAGGTGCTGGTAGAGCCCTTTGCTGAACCCTCCCTGCCACACAACTGACAGGCTGGGCCATATCTGAGTCTCCATAAACCTGTTTCACACTTTTCACCTCACCCTGGTAATTTCCTGAGACCCCACCTCTCCCTACTTGCAGGCTCATTCATCCAAGTGTTTCCAGGGGCTTTTGATACAACTGGTCTCTCCTGCCTCATGCTTCAGACTTTCCTAAAATCTCTCAAACAAGCAACATATGGTCTCAAAATGCCCTCTAACTCTCAAGAAGTAGCTGTAAGTCTGGCACTAGTGGTAGCCTGCCTTGGTTCACAGCTTGGCCTCTCCTGGACACCTCCAACCCCAACACAAGTAGCAGCCAAATGCAGATGCCTTTGTAGGTCATGTTGGGTGGCTCCACTCAGGGCATAGGCAGTGGTTGACTCTGCATCTCCTAGGAGGCTCTGGAGCCAGTGGTCAGCTTCAGATCATGCCAGATTACAATCCTACCACCTCTACAAGTGACACACTTAAGGTGCGAACTCAGTGAGCACCAAAGCCCCACTGAAGCAAGTCCTGCTCCATTGTAATCATAGCTGATTCTCGCAACCAATTGGCCTGGGGGTTAATCCCTCCCAGTCATGCCAACATTAACCAATAGGACACTGCACACAGATCACACAGAGATATACTTGGAGTGACCAGTTCAAGCAACTGGGGAGGCTGAGCCATTGGACCACATAGGAGACCTCTTACAGAAGGCCACTCTACCAGGTCCAGAAGACAGAAGATCTACCTCATACATAGAAACAAACACAGGAAAATAACCAAAATGCAGAGACAAAAAAATACATGTTATAAAATGAAAGAGTAGGAGAAATCTCCATAAAAAGAATGAAATGAAATGAAATGGAAGCAAGAAAACTACCATATACAAAGTTCAAAACAATAGTTATAAAAATGCTCTAGGATCTTACTGAGAACTTCAAGGAATTTAGTGAGAACATCAAAGAACTTGGTATAAACATCAACAACATAGAAAAGAACAGGTCAGAAATGAAGGATACACTAACTAAAACAAAGAAAAATTTACAGGGAATCAACTGTAGAGTAGAGGATGCCAAGAATCAAATCAAGAGTTTGGAATTTAAGGAAGAAACACACACACACACACACACACACACACACACACACACACACACAAAACAAAAACAAAAACAAAACACCTAATCAGAATAGCAAAAAAGAAAAAAGAATCCAAAAATATGAAGACAGGGCAAGATACTTCAAGCACACCAACATTCACATTAGGGGGGTGTTAGAAGGAGAAGAGAGGGATCAAGAAGTTGAAAACATATTTGACAAAATAATGACAGAGAACTTCTCTCACTTGGGAAAGAAATAGACATACTAGTCTAGGAAGGACAGAGTCCCAAACAAGATGAACACAAAGAGGCCTAACCAAGGCACATCATAATTAAAATGCCGAAGGTTAAAGAAAAAGAATCTTTAAAACATGTTTTTATTGATTTTTAGAGAAAGGAAGGGAGAGGAATAGAGAGAGAGGAACATCCATGAGGGAAGAGAAACATCAATCAGCTGCCTCCTGCATGCCCCTACTGTTCCAATATGCTATAGTTGAGGTATTATAGATTTCCCTCAGTCAGGGCACATACAAGAATCAACCAACTGGAGAGCCTTATGCTAAGTGAAATAAGCCAGTCAATAAAGGAGAAACACGACATGATCTCAACTCATTTGTGAATAATAAAAAATATTATAAACTGATGAACAAAAAGATAGATAAAGAGGCAGTAAAGCATCAAAAAGACTGTCAAATTACAGCAGGAAGGTCAAGGAGAGGTGGGGTAGATAAGAGATCAACCAAAGGACTAGTATGCATGCATATAAGCATAACCAATGAACACAAGACACTGGGGGGTTAGGGTATGCCTGGGAGTGGGGAGTGTCAATGGGAAGATATATATACATGTAACACATTAATAAAAAAAATCAACCAATGTATGCATAAATAAATGAAACAACAAATAGATATTTCTCTCTCTCTTTCCCTTCCTCTCTCTCTCAAATATCAATAAATAAAAATTTTTAAGAAAGAAGCTACTATAGGTACAGGGGTATCAGTGAAATAATGATAGTTTTGCACATTGTAACACCTGTGTTTTTTTTTTCTTTCTTTTACATATAATTTCTTATTGTAAAAGTGATGCCCTAGCCAGTTTGGCTCAGTGGATAGACTATTGGGCTGAGGACTGAAGGGTCCCAGGTTTCATTCTGGTCAAAGGCACATTCCCAGGTGAAGGGCTCAATCCCCAGTAGGGGACATGCAGGAAGCAGCCAATCAATGATTCCCTTCATCATTGATATTTCTATGTATCTCTCCTCCCTTCCTCTCTGAAATCAATAAAAATATATATTTTTAAAATGTGATACAATCACCATTCAAACACTGTGGAAGTATCTGTGCAAATTCTCACAACAATAAATAAGCCATTTAAGGTTTTGTTAATATTTGTCTTGTTTTTCTGTGGAAAAGAATTCAGATGCTATCCTTTATGTAAAGCTGGTATAGGACACAGCAGTGGTCATGTCTAATTTATAATATGCCTCCAATTATATCTATTGGTTAATACTAATATGCTTGCCAGAAAAGCAATAAAATTAACAGCATGGTACTTTTTCCAACAGGGCAAAGTGATTTATTTAGAATGTTTTCAAGCCATATTTGTGACAAACCTTAATAAGTGAAAGTTAGAAATTTATCTCTGTTGTCTTGATGGTATCGTAAAATGAGTTCCAATAATATGTGAGCATGGCAGGCTGAGCCTCTCCATGAAGAAAAGCAGTTTGGTCTGTTTTTTACTGCCAACAGTGAAGAAAATAAAGTCATCAGCTCTTGTAGCCAGGTACCTTCTTGGTTAGAGGTCAGAGAGGTCAATAGGCCACAAAGGAGGCAGTGGCTGACTGTTCATCTGTCACTTTAGACATTATTTTTAAAAGGCATGAGTTGCATATGAATAATACATAATGCAATATAAATCATTTTCAAGGTCATATACACTGCTGTTACACCAGGATGTTTTGTGAGCTTTTCAAAATAAGAACAGTTTTTGCTGCTAAATACAGATACGCCCAAGGAAACATTGTTTCTGTCCCGATGCAATTGTTTATCCTTGAAGCTGCACCCAGACTACCCAGGCAACAAATAGGGCAACAGCCTAGGATGCTCTGCAATGTTCCCAAGCAAAATAAACACATAAATAAACTTGACAAGAGTATAGATGATTCCTAGTGTAACTGCTGAAAACGAATAGGCTATGCAGTTAAATGCTAAGATTCTCCCTACCTTTCATTTCTAATTAAAGAGCCTACTGTGGGGATTTACAACTTTTATTCATTTCATCCTGATCCCTTGAGAGTAAGAAAACATTCCAAATTGCTGAACCACAGTTTTTCCACAATGCCAATGACCCTCTCCAACAAACTCAGACACTCCCTTACTCCAAGTCAAGGAGAGGGGTTTTAATGAGTCTCTGGAACAATTCAGTCAATGTTGAATTCTGATGATTAGTCTGAAACTTAATTGCACTTATTTCTCCTCCAGCCTAATCGATAGCTCCTTCCATGGGGCTTGTTAGAAGCTGATTATTAGATACTTGGCAACTGCTTCACCACCCGGGAATACAAATTAAAGTGCTACTCTAATTGCAGAGGTACAACTCTGGGTCAGTGAGCAAGACAAATGTTTTCCCAGTTAGCCAAATTTTGACAAGCTTTCTTTATGGTGGGGAAAGTCTTTCAGAGGCTTTCTGGGATATCTAGAGAGTGAATGTCCAGCAGGATCTTGCTGAAGCCTGATGGTATTAATCCAAAGGCAATAAGAGCCTCCCATTCCCTCTCACCCTGAGAAACCCAGAGTTGTAAGCATCCAACATTAACTTAAAAGGCTCATCCACTGGGTTAAGTGCTCTTCCATTTTTTGGAACATCAATGAGTTTGAGATTGGAATTCTTATTGCAAAAGTTAAACTCCTGTTTTATCTCTTCAGAGATGTCTTGTCCTCTCCTACCTATTCAGATTCTAGCAACATCCTTTCTGAGTTTCCACGCGTTTCTGCCAAGGTTGGTCCTTATGCTGCAGGGACCAAGGGTGGAATACTACCACCACTTAATACACTGCTTTGAGTTCCATGCCCACCATACTCTATGAGTTTCATAAAAATATTTTCTCAGCTATTCCCTGCTCTTTTTCAACACAGGTTTATTGCAAAAGAGGCAAATGAGTGGGGAAAGGAGAATTATTTCAGCTGTTCCTATTGTTGGCTAGACCAGTGGTCGGCAAACTCATTAGTCAACAGAGCCAAATATCAACAGTACAACGATTAAAATTTCTTTTTCTGAGAGACAAATTTTTTAAACTTAAACTTCTTCTAATGCCACTTCTTCAAAATAGACTCGCCCAGGCCATGGTATTTTGTGGAAGAGCCACACTCAAGGGGCTTTCGAGCCACAGTTTGCTGACCACGGGACTAGACCAAGCTAGTTCTACCCAAGTGCGGTCAGACCACTAGCATCAGTGTCATTTGGAAGCTGGTAAAACTGGCAACTTATGGGCACTACCTAGGTTTTAGTAAGTCAGAATCTCGAGGGTTAGGGTAGAATGCATGGATCTCAGGAATGTGAGTTTTAACAAGATTGTCAAAAAGTTCTAGTCCATACTAAAGTTTGAGAAGAACGGGCTGAACAAGCTAGAACCATTATAATTGGGATCAGGGACATCTCTTTACCTCTTCTCTCTACCCTTTTCTTTATCTCCATGACCTGAGCTTTGTTAAGTAAAGAGGGAGATATGAATAGGGCTCAAGCATCAATCTTTTTATCTTCTGCAGAACCCTTTCTTACCAACTCATAGTTACACAGTAAGTGCTTATTAATCATTTAGTTCAATTCCACAGAGGATTTCCTAAGCAAATAGTCACAATTTGGTGAAGGCAACTATGGTAAAATACCAACCAACCAGCCAGTTCACAATTTTGGAGATAAGAAGCTGAGAAACAGAAATATCAAGAGTGCTATGATAGCGTGGAAGAGAAATGCATGAATACATATAACATGCATAAGTGTGGGCCTCTGGTATAGAGACACAGTATTTTGGAAGTGAGTGGGTGGGAAGCTGGAAAAAGAATTTTTCCCCCTCTAATCCTTTACAGAATGATGTGCCTCAATAGTTTTTTCCCAGCAGACAATTTATCAAGTTGATGCTGGGAATTAAACTGTTGGCCAGGTCTTTGACTGAGGTTAGTAAGTTCTTTTTTGCAAATCTTAGGGGAAAATGTTTTATTTCTAAAGCCTAAGATTTCTAATGCGACTGTTCAAAGATCTGAAGACTTTTCTTGGCTCAATACTATATTAACATGAGACAGGTGGAAAGGAGAAAGATTTAGAACAGAAACAATTTTGACTTTTCACAAAATTCCTCTGTTAATCAAGAGAAAATGAAACATTCTGTGACTGGGTGGCTTGGGTATGACCGGGATATTGCTTGGAGCTTCAGTCTTTTGCAATAGTATGTAGCTTCTTTCTCCTAATATTATTTCTATTATTCCTTCTCTCACCACCAGGATTTAATAGCACACCCAATGTGTGCTTGTTTGAACGTTGTTGATTAGTATGCAGTCAAGCAGAGTAAAACCTGCAATGGCTGTGACATTAAATCAGCTACCTTCATGATTTACCATCTTCCATAAGACTTAGAAATTACAGAGGTTTTCACTGGGGCAGGTGTAATTTCCAAATGTGTATTTTGTTTCATTTCCCAATTAAAAAAACACACCTATAAACTATCATGGTAAAGTGAAAGCTAAAAAATGTCTTTAAGCATGAACAGCTCTCACTGAACCATTCCAAGTTAATGTAATTTTACTGGATCAATAAACTATGTCTGGATTTCAGTAGATAAGCTATCTTTCATGTCTATTTAGAAAATTTTAAAGCGACAAAAAGTAAAAGGGTTCATATATATATATGAGAGAGCCTGAGCCACCAGAGTTCGAGGTCAATTCCAGGAAGATGTTTCTATTCATCCTTCATTTACTGATTCATTCAACAACTATCACTGAGCACCTACCATGTGCCAGGGACATCTAGGACTGAACAGACAGAGGGTTCATAGCTAGCAGTCCACTAGGGGTGACAAGTGTTAGATAATCAGGAGACGAATGACTGTGAATTGAAAAGAGCACTGTAGAAACAAGAAGGTCTGATGAACAACTGTTAACAGTGGTGCCTGTTTTAAATTGGACATGAGCAAGTGACATTTAGATAAGATGGAAGGGATGAGAGTAGGATATGTGCCAAGGCCATAGATGGGAACCACAAGCATAGAGAAGGCTGTGTGGCTGGAGCAACTGAGTCAGGGAGGAAAGCAGGGCATGCAGAAGGCTTGCAGGCAAGGCTAGCTCATACAGGGCCTCATAGGCCATGTCAAGGACTGCGAACTTTCTAAGCGTATTGGAAGCTACTGAAATGTCTTAAAAAGGGAATATGACTGCATTTTTTTGCTTTAAAAACATTGCTGCTGCTACAAGATTGCAGGGTGCCAAAGTGGAGGAAGAGAAACCGGAGGACCCTATTGTGATGGTCCAGACAAGAGAAGTTAGAGCTGGTCTAGGAAGGAGCTAGTGACATATTTTACAAACAAATAGGAGCTACTGATGAACAGGATTTAGAGACTGACTGAAGGTGAGAGGTGGCCCTCAGGGAGGTGTATCCTAGGTAAGAGAGAATGGAGGAAAGAGCCACAGAAGGATAATCAGGTTTGGGGAGGTGGATGATGAGTCTGATTTTGGCTACACCGAACATGAGGTCCAAGTGAGACAGAGTAGAGATATAAAACAGGAGTCTGGAGCTTAGAAGAATATCTGGATGGAAATGTAAATGTGGGTTTATCAGCAGGCAGATGATACCTGAAGCCATGTGCATGGCGAGAAGCCACTAGGGATGGAGTGCTGCAGAGAAGGGGCTCAGGAACAGCAGACTCTAAGGATTACTGATTGGGAAGAAGCAGGGGAGAGAGATGGTAAAGCAGAAAAGTGCAATGAAACAGAAGCCAAGAGAAGATGGTGTTAGAAAAGAGGTACTGGTCAATTGGGCAAGTATCCTTGGAATGTTAAGGAAGAGAAAAACTGGAAGCAGCAACATGCAGGGTGTGGGGCCTTAAAGAAGCAGTTTCAATAAAGTAGTGAGCAATGTGGGAAGAACATCTACTGCCCTGGCAGCCACAGTGGCAAGGGAGAATATCTAAAATAATAATAATAAAAAAAACCCTATAGAATCATTGGGTAGGGAAAGATCTAGTAACAAATGAAAACTGGATTCTAGGAGAGAAAAGAGATGAAAAGAGATTCTGACCAGGAATGGAAGAACAGGATCCAGATGGTTTTTTAAAAGACACAAGGAGTCTTCATCACAATAGGAGGATGTAGAGAATAGGTAGAGCAGAAGGTGGGAAACTGGGAGCTTTCTTGTCTTAGGGGATGCTGTTTTCTGTATTAGGCTTTCTTGTCTGAGGGGCTGCTGTTTTCTGTATTAAATCATACTGTGGGGCTAGGGGCAGAGGATTGGGAGCAGGAAGAAGAACATGAGGGGAGGTCCTGAGATGCTAGAGGAAGAGTCCCCGAGGATGATGGGAACGTGAGCATACTGGAAACTGGTGGAGGATCCCTCCAGTGGTGCTGAGGTTCCAGTTCGGCTGCCTGCTTTGCAGGAAGGCATTCTGCCATGGATGACTGTGAACCTGGTTATGAACTACTCACTGCCCATTCTAGCCAGTTAGCCAGGGCAAAGGGACATTCTTCCGCTTTAATCCAGTTCCCTTGTTTAAAGGTACATACATGGTCTGTAAGGCTCAAAAGGAAAATAACTTTCCTTTCTAACAACCCAAATCATTAAATCTCAGAATATTATTACAAATAACTCATGATTGAGTGTAAAAATAGCAATAAATGCCTCTTCAATAAATTATTTTAGAGTACAATCACTCTTTTATAATATTGTTGGTGGCGGTTGGGCAGGAGATGGAGAGGTGTTAGGGGACTAGGGGAGAATGCATTAGGAAGGGCAAGGCATAGATTAATTTGCATTGACCTGGAAATATTTTCTTAAAAATAAATCAATCTTTAATAATTACAGTGTTTTCCATTCTTCAGGAAAACATATAAAGAAATCCAGTAGACCATTTAGAGTTTTAGAAACAGTATTTCTTACGTAGGATCCCAGCAGAGTTCAAGGAAACTCAAACAGACCCTATTTATAGCCAGTATGATGCAAGGAGTTAACTTTTTTCTGCAAAAGTAGTGCATGCCTGCCTTGTCTAAATTTGCATTTATGGGAAACACAATTTCTAATTATTTTTTCTCTACCAAAGAGGAGCCTGAGTTGTTTTCTTCCTTTAATATCAAGTTAGTTCTCCCCTATGCATCTAAAGCTTCTGCTATCCTGCCTTTCTATACCATCTTTGTTTTTCTCCCTTTGCACACAGATGCAATCAAAGACCTTTTCAATATTCCAGAGGTCATGCATGATAGGGGGAAACTATTCATAGACTAGATCCAATCTTCATATGTTACTTTTCCTGGCACCTCTATATGGGGACTATCCCTTAAAGTAATATGCACAAAAGCTACACTTAATAAACAAATTTGGCACAATACTGACTTATTTCCCAAATCCAAATGCAAAACTAAGACCACTGGAGTTTCTGCTCAGGCTTCTGTTGCCGGGTTCTATCCTGTCCTCAATCTCTATAGTTGCTCTTTTCTTTTTAAAATGTACATAGCCTCACATGACTAATATTAATCTGTACCCACAATATCACAAGATTTTATTTTGTTTCCTAAGAAAATTTCCAATTTAATTTATATTTCCAAGTATAATTCCTCCAAGTTTAAAGAGTAAAAAAGATGAACATATGTAAGTAGTCTACCCTCCTGAGGTTCTGCTCCTGAGAGCCATCCAATTATTTGAAATTATCCTATATATTTGAAAGACCTGAAGCATTAGTGCAAATTCTAATCAGAGGAGAAATTACTTTTAGAGTCTTGTGAATGAGCCAATCACTTGTGTGCTCTTAGGATAACAGAATTAATACCAGGGGTATAGAAATGGTTGATTTTATTTCCTTAACTTATCTATTAGATTTATATTCAGAAAATTATGTTGGAAAAAAGAGAAAAAAAAGTGTGGGTTGGAAAGATTCATTTTAATCTCTGTAGGCTGCCTGAATACACTGGCAGGCTGCGGAGTAGCATAAAAACTCAAAGGTTAACATCATTTGTCGGGATGAGTTTTAAAAAATAGCGAGCACAAAGGGAAAGAATGTTATCCCCAGCTGTGATAATTTCAGACTCTAGCAATTGGAAAGCACAAGTTAAAAGAAATGAAACATAAATCAAAAGTACCTTGTACCTTCTGGGTTTCAAAAATTGCAATTGTTCCTATCCACTTCTTTTCTGGTGCTTACAGGATTGAACATAAAGACATGAAACATGACAAGCCAATGGATCAAAACCCAACTGTTTTTTTAAAAAATATATATTTTATTGATTTTTACAGAGAGGAAGGGAGAGAGAAAGAAAGTCAGAAACATCGATGAGAGAGAGACATCGATCAGTTGCCTCTTGCACGCCCCACAGTGGAGATGTGTCCACAAGCAAGGTACATGGCTCCCAACCGGAATCGAACCTGGGACCTTTCAGTCCGCAAGCTGACGCTCTATCCACTGATCCAAACCGGTCTCAGCAAAACCCAACTGTTTTTTTTCTGATAAGTTACCCAGTTAGTTTTATGAGTCTTTGATCTAACAGAAAACTTTCAAATAATCCACTTTAGTTGTTAAAATTTAGTATTAATTACATCTCCAAATTAAGTTCAAGGTCACAATCCTTCCTCCACTCTTTACCTTCACCCTTTTTAAATCTTGGATAACCTTCCTGTTGAGGTTAGGCTCAGTTTTTCACTTTCCCATCCCTGCATAGGAATGCCATAATAAAGTTAGGATATAGTGAGTATTCTACAATATATATATTCTTTGTTTAATGACTGAAATAAACAAAAGCCCCTAGGAGGCAGAGACCAGGCCTGCTCTACTTGTGCCAATTTAGCAGAGCATCACTGGAAGTGAGTATGGAGGGTAGTGATGAAGAATGCCAATGACACCTGTGACTTAAATCACTCACACTGAAAGACAATATGCTCTGCTCTTTGCTTATTTTATAAATAAATAGGCCACTAAAGGTGCCACATTTTTAACTGGGCTTCCTCTTTGCAAGGAAGCTGGAAGTGGAGAGGTGTTAGTCTTCTTGGGCTGCCATAACAAAATACAACAGATGGGGTGACTTCAACAACAGACATTAATTTCTCAAATTCTGGAGTTGGGAAATATATGATCAAGGTGCTGGCAAGGTAGGTTACATTCTGAGGCCATTTCTCCTGGCTCGCAGGAGGCCACCTTCTCGCTGTGAGTTCACACTCTTCCTTGTGTGAACAGAGATTGAGCAAGCTCTCTAGTGTCTCTCTTATAAAGACACCAATCCTATTGGATCAGGGTCTTACCTTTATAAATGCATTTAAGCTTATTTACTTCCTTTAAGGCCCTACTTCCAATTCAGGAACTTCAACATATAAATTTGGGGTGACACAAACATTTGGTCCATAACAGAGAGAAAGAAAGGGTAAGTGATGAAATAATATTGCGTTTTTTTTCGTTATAATTTTGTAGTATATTAGTGTAATCAGATATACAGAATTTTATATTCCCATCTATGTAAAAAATTTGTAGTGTATTTGTGTTGTCAAATACATATATTTGCTTCCATCTCTGTCATCTTTAGCTTCTTTCCTAGGTTTCTTACCTATTTCCTACTAAACCATCCTATTTAATAAGGAGGAAGTATACTAATTGACTATCATGCCCTCAAATATGGTGGTGCCCACAGCCACAAGATGGCAGCGCCCAGCGCCCAGTCCCCTCAGCCCCACCAGGGCGGCAGGCACACTCCTACCTCCAGAGTCTGCCAGTACCTTGAACCCCCAGAGCTGGCCTGAGGTGCAGGCAAGCCTCAGATGTCAGCTGCCCAGCTGCCCAGGGCCACCCAAGGCTCAGGCGACTAGGGCCAGCCAAGGCTTGTACTGCCAGTAGTGGCAGCAGCAGAGTTGTGATGGGGTGTCGCCTTCCCTTGATCACGGATAGCCTCCTGCCCCTGAGGGCTCCCGGGCTGTGAGAGGGTTCAGGCCAGGCTGAAGGACCCACCCTCCAGTCTATACTAATAAAAGGGTAATATGTTAATTAGAGCAGACATCTTCTGGATATCCTTCTTGACAAAGCTGGGGGCATGGCCAGTCTGCAATTCCCAGATGGCCCCTTGTCCAGGCCAGCCTCACCCCCTAGGAGAGACCCCCCCACCCTGATTGGGAGCATGGCCAGCCTGCAAACCACCCAGGCCTCTCGCCTAGGCTGGCCCTGCCTTCCAGCGGATATTCCACCCCAACCGGGGGCATGGCCAGCCTGCAAACCATCCTCAGCTCTTCACCCAGGCTGGCCCCAGCATGGACCTCCCCACCCCAATGGGGGCGTGGCTGACCTGCAAACCCCCTGTGAGTGGGTGGGAACAGCCAACCTCGGTCCCTTCCCCCAGTCATCAAGCACCAATCACCCAATGGTGAACAGGGAACTGGGGGTGGGTGGTGGCGGGAGGCAGGGCTGGCTATGGGCAGCTGGGGAATTTGGTCCTGTTCACAGGCCAGGCTTATAGAGTACCTGTGCACAATTTTGTGCACTGGGCCTCTAGCAAATATATATTACTATTTAAAAAAATACAACAATGCAAAAAGTATGATGTGGCTAACATATTTTAACTAGTGGCCCAGTGCACAAAATTTGTGCATGGGGGGTGGGAGGGTGTCCTTCAGCCCAGCCTGCACCTTCTCCAATCTGGGACCCCTCGAGGGATGTCCAACTGCCTGTTTAGGCCCGATCCCGGTGGGACATCGCTCTCACAATCCAGGACTGCAGGCTCACAACTGCTCACATGCCTGCCTTCTTGATTGCCCCTAACCAATTCTGCATGTCAGCCTGATCATCCCCTAATCACTCCCCTGCAAGCCTGATTGATGCCTAAATGCTCCCTTGCCAGACAGTTTACCCCTAACTGCCCTCCCCTGTGGGCCTGGTCACCCCTAACTGTCTTCTCTTGCAGGCCTTGTCCCCCCAACTGCTCTCCCTTGCAGGCCTGGGTTCCCCCCCACCCCCTCACCAACTACCCTTCCCTGTAGGTCAGGTCACCCCCAACTTCCCTCCTCTGCAGGTTTGATCACCCCCAACTTCCCTCCCTTGCAGGCCTGGTCCCTGCTAACTGCCTCCCCTGCCGGCCATCTTGTGGTGGCCATCTTGTGTCTACGTGAGGACAGGATCTTTTGACCACCTGGGGGCAGTATTTTTGTGTGTTGGAGTGATGGTCAATCTGCATATTACTCTTTAATTAGATAGGATAGAGGCCTGGTGCATGGGCGGGGGTCAGTTGGTTTTCCCTGAAGGGTGTCCTGGATCAGGGTGGGTGTTCCCTTGGGGTGTGGAGTGGCCTGGGCGACAGGCCTGTGGTGTTTTGCAGGCCGGCCATGCCCCCGGAGACCCAAACAGAAGCCCTGGTATCTGGATTTATTTATCTTCTATAATTGAAACTTTGTAGCCTGGAGCGAAGCCAAGCCTTTAGCTGACACAGCCATTGAAACTTTGTTGCCTTAAGCAGAGGCCTGGGCCTGACAGGGTGTGAGGAAAGCTTGGCTTCCTCCATTGCCAGGGGCAACCCAAGCCTCTCTCTTGCTCTCTCTGTGGTCATAGCCATCTTGGTTGGGTTAATTTGTATACTCGCTCTGATTGGCTGGTGGGCGTGTCTTGTAGGTATAGCAGAGGTATGGTCAATTTGCATGTCATTCTTTTATTAGATAGGATTTGAAAATTAAAAGTTTGCTTAGCTCACTTTAACCTAAAATAAAAATAGCAGACCCTGATGAAAGAATGGCTCTTCAGATTCTATCTTGTACCCAAGTCTATCTATTTACTAGACATTACTTAACATCCGTTCTAGTTTTTGGTCCATGCCTGGCATTTTTGTCTTTGTCTAATAGAATTGCTATTCATAAATGCATATTAACAAAAGAAGCTAGCTAAAGCTCAATATAGATGATACAGATTGAGACACATTTTAGTCACAACCTGAAATGAATTAATTTGAGGCATGGAGACCCCTGTTACCAGTGTGTTGTCTTAGTGCCCTGTTTGCACTAAGTTAGAGAAATCAGTGCTGAAGGTTTAGCTACTCACTACATGGGCCTAAAAGTACAGCATGACTACTCTCTTTCTATCAGAGTGCTTGGTATGACAAGCTGACTGGAATAATAACAACAGCGATAAGACATGATAACAGTAATTGGTAATTTATTTTTTATTGTTTCTAATAATTGGAAATAGAATTTTTCCAGAATTTTTTGCTTAACTCTAAACTTATGGACTTGTATACATTTAATATGCTTCTGGCTAAATATAGCTGATAGCTAACACATTTTGAAGTTGTTGCAAAAAATACACATGAAACATGAAACTCCATGGCTGGCTCAGAAGATGTCGCTTCTTTGCAATTTAATATTATTCTATTAAAAAGCATTATAAAAATATATTTCACTCACAAAACCTATCATCAGTTTTAAACTTTGTAATGTCAGTTTCAAACAACAAAGTAGACACACTGTGCCCAATATCACTAAGCATTCTGTCAACCACATAAAAGCAAATCAAGCTGGGACTGACTGACCCTGAGGGGTTCCCCAATTTATCACTCACAGACATGAACAAGTCATGGCTACATCATCCCTTAGTCTATTTTATTTCTTTATTTTTTTTGTTTATTTATTTTTAATCCTCATCCAAGGTTATATTTCTTTTACTGATTTTCAGAGAGAGGAAGGAAGGAAAAGAAAGAGAGGAAAAGAGAGAGAGAGAGAGAGAGAGAGAGAGAGAGAGAGAGAGAGATCAGTTGCCTTACATATGTACCTCACCTCCTCTCTCTTCAGCATCAGAGCATCTAGCATCTCCACGGGGCTTGCTAATGGATAAAGATCCTTTTCTCCGTTTGCTCCATCAGGACTCCCTAAATTATTGTTCTTTTGCATACCTATTTTCATATGATTTTCTCTGGTCAATAGGAAGCTACTCAAGAGCAGGGACTATATTTGCTTTGTTTACCTCTATATACTCCTCACACCCAACACAGGACCTAGTGTATCAGAACTATTAAATAAATAAATTTTTGTTAAAAGAACAAATAAAATAAAAACAAATACAGAGAGAAAGACCCAAACTGTATTCCTCCTCCTCTTCTCACTTCACTAAAGAATAAACTCAGTGAATTCTAGCTTCAGCCTTCAAGGCTGAGTGACAGCTGATCTATGAGGCCATGTTGGATCCAGCACAGTTATCTTGCATATATTACTATGGAGGGACCTGCAAATGGGTGAAAATGGACCGCTTCCATGGACGCAAACAATGCTATTTTATTCTCTTCTATTGTATTACTTGGCTCCCTGCATTTCAACTTATCTGATAGCTCACTGGTATCCACTTCTGATTCTAAATGGTATCCTAGTCAACAAAGGGAATTTATTATTTCACAATTCAGAGAAACCTAAGTTATGTACATGCTGCAGGGCATATGGCTACATTTTCCTCTGCCTTCCATGAGTTTGTTCCACTGTGCTTACAGTTAGCTACTTTTATTTAATAGCAACAGAGCCAGCAATATAGTTTGTCAAAGCATCCAGGAACTGCAGCGATCAGCACTGGAATCACAGCTAGAAAAAAGGGAATGAGAAGGATCATCTGGACTCCAGACACCTGGTTTTTTATTACTCGTCTAATGCTGACCTTGTGGCATGACCATGGGCAAGTCAGTTCATTTCTCTGACCTTGGTTTCCTACGTTAATGAAATGTTTGTATAAGATGATTTTGAATGTCTCTAAGTTCTTACATGTTATGATGCTACCTAAAAAAATGATGATATATTGAGTCAGAATTACTTAGGCAACAAACTGATGTATTCCTGGTGGCACAGGAAGAAAAGAAAGCTTGCCCTGTGCTTGGTATTGAGGGTCCTCCCTTCTCAGCTCTGACACCATACAGGGTAAGAAGTCTAACCAGGGATACATCCTGAAGCCTGCCCCTGCTTTTAAATCACAGTCTAAGGAGTGGGTACTTGAGACCACAGAATCCTTTCCCAGATGACCAAGACCTTCCAGAAGATGAAGCTTGAGCTGGTGTAGTGGTGGGTGTCCATACCCGTGCCCCAGAGGTTTCTTGTAGTTGGGAGATGGGCTTAGAGAGGGAAGAGAAGGGGTCAAGCCAAGGGGGTAGGGCTTGACTCTTTTCCAGACCTGACAAATAACAGTGTGGGGCCTATCAGAGGTCACTTATTGATTGACAGTGACAGTGGAAATAAAGGAGATAGAGGGGACAAAGCAGCAACTTCCTACCGGCTTGTAAAAAAAATCTAAAATAAACTGCTCTATTTTCTGCACCCTTGAGGTTTTTATAATCCATTTAAAACTGTCATTGGCCCTCTTTTTGCAACACTCTCTTTAGGCTCACAGGATGCAAAGTTGAATGACTGCATGCGTCCCTGCTCCTAAGGGCACATCGGAAATACTTTCTTGTGCATCTCACTGTAACTTCTGTCTATCTGCAGACAAAGGGTCATTTAAATGTTGAAGTTAACATTAGAAGGTCTTTTTCAGGATCACTATGGGGACAATTTCACATTATCCAAAGGCTCAGAATCAAAGGTGGACAGGTTGGGGAGAAAAGAATATTATAAACAGAAACTGGGGTCAAACAAAGTCTATTTGAACTGTATTTAGAAGGTTATGAAGAGAGAGGAATATTTCTAGATCTACAAAAGGAAACTTACTAAATAGGTACTGGACAAAAATAAGTGCTTTATAAGGGTTTGAGCATTTGAATGAGGAATTCCACTTCTAGGAGTATATCTTAAGAATCCCAAAATACCAATTAGAAAGAATATATGCATCCCTATGTTCATAGCAGTGTAATTTACAATAGCTAAGATGTGGAAACAGCCCAAGTGCCCATTAGTAGATGAATGAATAAAAAAGTATATTATGGAATACTAAACAACAGTTAAAAAAAAAAGAGTCTCTTACCCTTTGAGACAGCCTGGAGGGACCTGGAGAGTATTTGCTAAGCTAAGTAGGCCAGTCAGAGACAGACAAATATCACATGATCTCACTTATATGTGGAATCTAATGAACAAAATAAACTGACATACTGACAAACATAGAGGTTATAACCACCTCAGAAACTGATATTTGTAAAGAAGTAAAAAAAGCATGGGAAAAATCAAAATTCTCCTAGTGGCATATCAGGTCCTTTATGGGTAAAATGGAGAATCGAATACAAACCAGAATCATAGTAATGAGTGGTTTTGAGGGCTGTCAGGAATGGAATCTCTTAAAAAATTATTATTATATTTTATTACCTTTATTACTCTTATATATGACTTACATGGTATACTGATTTTTAATATATATTAATCTTTTATTCAGCAATCTTGCCAAACTTTCCATGTTAGTCGTAAGTCCTCTACAGATTGTCTTGTACTATAGATTTCTCACTCTAAAGATAGATATCTTAGTAGCATTTAAGGTAATAAATTTCCATGATTTTCTGCTTTAGATATATTTCACATGTGTTTGACATGTAACGTATTTTCTGTTAGTTCTAAATATTTAATATTGAATGTAATTGATTATTTAATCCATAAAGCATTTGGATGTTTATTTTTAAGTGTCTAAACTTATGATGGGCTTTGGCTGTCTTATAGCTTGTTAATTGTGCATTTTTGTTTCTATATCCTTACTTGTTTTTGTCTGCTTGACCTGTCAGTTATTGCTAGATGTACGTTATGGATTTATTCATTTACCCCTGTATTCTGCCAACTTTTGCTGTATACAGGGGTGGGCAAACATAGGATTATAGTTGTTTAGATGGAAGAAAGACATGCAGGTTATGATTATTACAATCAGTATTTATTCACATTTATCATATTTTACCAATTCCTTTGCTCCTTATTGTTTTCTGCATTGTACTTCTTTATTATGGAGTTTACTTTCTTCCTGAATTATATTCTTTCTCATTTCTTTTTGGAAATAACTTTTAGAGTTATTGTATTACTTGGCTCCCTGCATTTGGAAATAGCATTTTTACAAAGTTAGAGAAATCAGTGCTGAAGATCTAAAATATTTTTATTGCACCTGAACAATAGTTTATCCAGGCCCCAAATTATTGAGTAACAGTATTTCTCCCTAGTACTCTGAAGATATTTTCATGGTCCATTATCTCCAGTGTGTTGACTTTGAGCAAAGAGGTGACTGTGAGAGTCACTGACGACTCAGTGGAGAGGGCAGAAGATACTCATACGGGAAAAAGGAAAAGTATAGTGACATTATGATAGAGGTAGGAAGTAGAATAATGTGGAGTGGATGATAAAGGGACATGAGTGATATCCTCAAAAGTCTGTGCTGAGACATAGCCAACCCTTCTTGGGCCATAATTGTTCTTTCTATTTAAGTATTAACATCTGTTCTGGCTCAAAAGAGGGGGTGGGCAAGATGATCTTATCTGCAATTCTCTGTGAGTTGTTAGTCAAACTAGGAAAGGAACAGTGACAGGAGGGGTATCACTTGTTATTATGTTTCTAAGTTCCCTGGAAGGGAAGTGTACTGCTGTAGCATTTAACAGGGCAAAGCAGACTTATTTTTGGCTTATATAAGTAAGTTTTAGATAACATCATAGAATCTTTTCAAATAGTTGTAGCGTGGGGCAGTGGCTGGGAGGGTGTTGTGCAAAGAAGGATATTTAGTTAGTGGGGAGTGTGTTTATCATTTCTGCTGTTACTATATTTGGGTACAACTGAAAACTTAATAAAATTTGACATGTTTTTCCCACATGTGTTAACTTAAAACCAAAGAATATTAAGGCTGGCAGGGGCCTCAGAAACCATCTATTCTGAGCCTCTCACTTTATTCATGAGAATTAGAGCTCTAGGGGAGCTATCCAGGAGTAGAGTCCAATTTGGGAAGGGAGGTGGGGTTACACAAGGACTTCAAATACTGGCAGAGCTTCACTCATCATAATTATTGCTATAACTCCACATTTTATATCCCAACACATTTTTTGGGTACATGAAAAGAATGACACTCTTAGGTTTTTTTTTTTAACCCACTGTTTTAAATACTGTATTCAGTTCTACTCTCTGCTCATATGAAGAACTAATCTATTGGTTATTCAACACATTCTGATTTAATGTTGATGTAACAAATGTCAACACTCCAAGTCCTTGCTGTATTTTTCTAAAAATATTCTCATTTTCAACTCAGCCTGAAATTTCCTTCAGTTTTTCTGTTAGTCATGGAAGCAAGCCATTACAAACTTTTTTCTTTTCCAAAAAAGCTCTAAACCTAAGATGTCATAAAACTTAGGTGGAGAAATTTCTAACATTGTACTAAATCTTTAACATCTCTTTATTTTCTTTCCACCTGCTTTTCTCTTTATATTTTTTTTTTCTTGAGACATTATTTATTGTCTTCAAGGACAATGTAAGGGAATTTAGTTTTTAGTAACATCATTCCTGGCTCCTGACCCAACGAGTTCATTCCCAAGATAATTACTTCTAGACATCAGATAGAGGCAGTGCATGGTGATGAAAGTAGCTATTATCATATTTTGTTCACTGTGTATTTGAATTATTAGTTCTTGGAAGACCATCTATATATTCATAAGGTTATCTTCTTTTAGAGGACTTCACTACAGGAAATCACGTGTACCACTGATTTAGTTAGTTTAGCATCCTAAAAGCCTTATCCATCTGGACTCTGTAGACACCCCAATTCCAATTAAGCCAGCTGGGTAAAAATTTCAGCAGGGTTAATTTTGCCAGTTGGGCAAGTTCATGTTCATGGCTCATTACAGAGGACTCTGGCCCACTCTTGTCCTACAGAACCTGAAACTCCAGGTATTGAAATAAACTTTTAAAAGGTCCCTAAAGAAATGTGTTCAGTCCTGGCCAGTATCACTCAGTTGGTGGTGCTTCGTCTTGTGTACTGAATAGTCAAGGTACATACCCACATTGTGGGTTCAATCTCCAGTCAGGGAGCATGCAGGAAGCAACCAATCAATGTTTCTCTCTTCCCCCCTCTCTCTCAATAAAATAAACTTAATACAAATATATTTTTTAAATGTGTTCAATCTGCTAAATCAGGACTGATGTTTATAAGGGTCAAATGAGAAGAGGGCAGGGATGGTCAGGAAACAGCATCCAATGTCAAGACAAAGGACTAGCAATAAGGTGTTCTAACTAGAAGATTTATATGTGGCATATTTCCTACATCAAGCTGATGCAGGCAAATTTTTTGAAGCCTTCCAACACACAGACCCTGTTCTTGGCTAGAGAAACAGTAACATGGAGGGAAACTTGTTAAATGACTTTTCTTTATAATTGTAAAGAAAAATGCTCAGCTGCTATCAAAATGAGAGAAGGGGTAGATGTAACAGAATCTTGATGGTCTAATTTGAGCCTCACATTTTGAAGATGAAGAGATAAAGGTTAGGGTGTGATCTCAGTTGTCCACTGCCATAAAGCTAGTAACAGCCAGACCAGTGATATTGCTAGTTTATCATATTGCTAACTCTTAATTTAAGACCCAATTTAAAAAATAGAGAGCAAATCACTGCACATCCTATACTGGGAAATAATGCAACTTTCTGTCTTTTTTTTTTTTTGCAACTTTCTGAAGGTCTAACAGGAACCCCGTAATTAGAGAGCACGCAGATACTGGGCATTTCTCATGTCAAAATCCCTGGTGTGTTTCTGAAATCTATTGCCAGGCTCAGGAGTGGCTTGCCAAGCATTTTTTAACCTGCAATCCAAGTGCTGTATATCTGTGCATCTCCCGCAGGGAGAGAAGTGAAAAATTAATGAGAAGCTCAGAAAAGCTCATTTTCAGGGCTACAGAGATTGGGAGGGCAATGAAAATTGAGAGTGAAGAAAAAGGTTTAAGCTATCAGCCTTGAGCTCTAGCAAATCATATAAATGGGGTGTAAATGTAAATATACTCACACAAAAATGGAAAACCACCAAGGAGTTATTTAGGGAAGGACTGGATCTGAATTACAACACCCAGGACAAAGCTCTTTGTGATTCATTTATGGGCATCTGTTCCTGTCTGGGATGCCCAAACCTACAGCCATCTCACATGCTAGTAAAGAGCCCAGCCCAGCTCTCCTGCGCCAGCATTTCCTTTTTATGAGGAAGGACCACGTATTTTGATCCAAATGTTTTTTCTCTGATCCTGCTTAGACATAATATCCTATAAGCCTTATGAGGAGGAGGGTGAATTTTTAAAAATCAGATACCTTTAAAAATGTTTCTTTTTGGGAGGAGGCAGGGGCGGGGGAGAGATTTTTTTCCTTTTTAACATGGTGATAAAATTATCCTCCAAGAAGAAAACACTGTGTTTGAATTAAAAACTGTAAACTGTTTCATTGACAAAGCTTGATGTCTAAAGAAGAACGAAGTGGGCACATATCACTTCCCATTGGAAGCTGGACGTGGGACTCTATTCACATTGGGACATCCTGGTACTCCCAGCTCAAGCTCTGTTCTTCACTTGTTCTTTCTCGCAAGCAGTTTATTCCCAAGTGATAATTCTTCAGTTATTCAGCACATGCTGCTGGCTATGAAGTCACTTTTTCTGGAATGGGATATTTGGGAGAAGGATTATCACTGCTCCAAAGTGCTTTAAAGCCAGGAAACGAGGAGCATGTTGCTCACAGAAATAACTGAGGTACTGACATTCTTTTGCTAATTAAAAGTAGGTACAGTATTTGCAAGAAAGGCACCCTCATGCACTGCTGGTGGGAATGCAGACTGGTGCAGCCACTGTGGAAAACAGTATGGATTTTCCTCAAAAAGTTAAAAATGGAACTTCCATTTGACCCAGTAATACCACTTCTAGGACTTTATCCCAAGAAACCAGAAACATCAATCAGAAAGGATATATGCACCCCTATGTTCATAGCAGCCCAATTCACAATAGCTAAGATTTGGAAACAGCCTAAGTGCCCATCAGCAGATGAGAGGATTAGAAAACTGTGGTACATCTGCACAACGGAATATTACACTTTATAAAAAAGAAGGAACTTTTACCATTTGCAACAGCATGGATGGAACTGGGGAGCATTATGCTAAGTGAAATAGGCCAGTCAGAGAAAGATACATTTCACATGATCTCACTCAGATGTAGGATATAATGATCAACATAAACTGATGAACAAAAATAGATCCAGAGACAAGGGGCAGGGGGAGAGGGGTTAGAGATCAACCAAAAGACTTGTATGCATGCATATTAGCATAACCAACGGACACAGACAATGGGGCTGTGGGGGCTTGACCTCTGGGGTGAGAGTGGATGGGGCCGGGAGGCGGGGAGTCAATTGGCGAAAAAGGAGACATATGTAATACTTTAAACAATAAAAAATGCTGAGAAAATAAAGGCTTGCACAAATAACAAAAAAATAAAAATAATAAATAAATAAAAAAAATATTTGCAAGTCAGTAAGTTGCCAATAAACCTCAGACCTTATTGATGTGATAATATACACATATTTTTACTTTTCTTCTTCAAGTACAGTTTACATTCAATATTATTTTGTGTTAGTTTCAGGTGTACATCATAGTGGTCAGATAATCATGTGCTTTATAACATGTTCCCCTGATATAGTGATAATATTTTAAACTCAATATGACTTGCTCATAAACCTCCAGAAGATGCTTAAGAACAGAAACCTGGTTGTCTTTTGAGAGCCAAAAGGCCTTCTCTCATTCACTGCTGGTATGAATTGAACTGTATTCCCGCACCCCCAAATTCACATGTTGAAGTCCTAACCTACCAGTATCTTAGTATGTAATCTTATTTGGAAATGAGGCCATTAAAGATGTGATTAGTTAGATTAGGATGAAGTCATGTTAGAGGTAGGATGGGCCTTTAGACTAATATAACTGAAATCTTTATAAAAAGGGGACATTTGGACACAGACACACAGGGAGCACATCTAGTGAAAATGAAGGTAGAAATCAGAATGTTGCATCTATATGCCAAGGAAGGCAAGGTTTTCAACAAACCAAAGGAGCTAGGAGAGAGGCATCAAAGACATTCTCTTTTACAATAGGCAGAAGGAACCAATGCTGCTGATACCTTGATCTCAGTCTTACAACTTCCAGGATTGTGAGACAATAAATTTCTATTATTTAAGACAGTCTGTGGTACTTTGTTAGAGGAGTCCTAGAGGACAAACATAACTTACTCATAGGGTTAAATGACTCCCTCTCTTTTCAAGACAGCGGATGGCCTCTGCTTCACTGTGTGATGGGGGCCTCTATATTTTATCTCCAGCCTTAAGGATTCCTTGTCAAAAAGAGAATGCCCTTTCTGTCTTATCTCCTAAATTCAACTATTACTCAAAGTGCTACTAATCCTGAGTCACCCAGGGTCAAAACCTGAGAGCTATCTTTGATTTCTCCTCTCTCGCCCCCACATCATGTCTCCCCAGTCCTGTCATTTCTACCTCCTCTGTGTCTCCCAAATCTCTCTTTTCTTTTTCATGGCTGAGGCTACCACCCATGCAGGCTCCAATTATCTCTTTTTCAGACTGTTATAATAGCCTTCTAACGGGCCTCCTCCAGCCAGGCTCTCTACTGTTCCCCTGGCAGCTATGTCTGTAACTGCCAGTGAGTCACCCAATGGCCAGCTGTGATTATGTCACCTCCTTGCTCAAAAGTCTCCAAGGGAATAAGAGCCCACTCTGGAATCTTCACTACTTTCCATGATCTAATCCTAACATATCTGCCTGCACCTGCCTATTATGAACCCATGTTCCAACAAGTCAGACTTCTAAAACACACTTTTGATGTCCCACCTGTGCCTTTGCTTATCCCATTTGCTTGGTTTGGAATATCCTCTCCACTAATTCTACCCATCAAATTCTAGCCACCTTGTAAGGACTGTAACTGTGGTGCTGTGGCTATATTTGCAGGTTCTAAAGCACAAAGGACCCAATTGATTCTTCCTCCCCAAGTCACTGAGACAAGACGTTGGCAAGTTCTTGAACTTCCCTGCATTTCAGTTTGCACAAACACGAAGTGGGGATAAGGATACCTTATGGGGCTGCAGTAAGAGTTAAACAAGAAAATGCATGAACCACATTCAGAGTAGTACCTGGAATATTAAGGATACAATAACTCTCACCTATTATTCTTATTTATTTATTTATTTTTTAATATATTTTATTGATTTTTTTTTTACAGAGAGGAAGGGAGAAGGATAGAGAGAAACATCAATGAGAGAGAAACATCCATTAGCTGCCTCCTGCATGCCCCCTACTGGGGATGTGCCTGCAACCAAGGTACATGCAGACTGATGCTCTATCCACTGAGCCAAACCAGTTTCGGCTCTCACCTATTATTCTTATTCACAAGCACTTTAGAGGAGGGTAAGGGTAACAGCACTCTTTCCAGATCTCTCAGAGCATCTGCACTGATCTGCTCTTACACCACTTAAATTTATTTAATAATTTTTTGGGCATGCCTCCCCTAAGTCCATGCATGACTTGGTAACATTTCTTCCCATATCTGAAGTATCTCTTCTCTCTATATAGACAATTGACACCAATTCCAAAGCCCCGCAGAATCTTCCTCTGACTTCTCTGGTCCTCAGCTCTCTATTGCCGTCTCTATCCCTGCAATCACTGGGCCAGACTCAAGTCTGGGAGTAGCTACGTAATATTTTTATATTTGTGTCCAAGGGCCTAACACAGTGCTTAATGCTTAGTAAGTACAAAACAACTGCTCATGAAACAAAGACCCAATGCTGAACCATTCGCAGGGGTGAATATCCAGTGGCAAGGGGTCTACAGTGTTTTCACACAGCTACCAGTGCTTGCAGTTCCAGGCAGCGCAGGTGTTGTGTCTATGCAGGCGAAGGGCTGAATAACTCAAAAGACTAGTATTTCCCAATGATGACTTTAGGCCATCTCCCTGTGCAGTAATTCTCATGTGGGACTAAATCAAGGTAATCACTTCCTTTATAGTTCCAGAGCACTGTGTATACCTCATCCTCACAAATCTTGAAGCCTATAATTATTGGTTGCCAGCTCTGTTTCATCCCAAGAGTGTGTGTAGTGTGAGCAGACTTTGTCTTATTTAGCTCCCAATTTTCTGGGTATGGCATTAGGGGATCTTGAGTAAGTATTTATTGAACAGGGATTTGCAGTAGAAACCTGAGCTACACCCCGGAGCACTGTGAACCCTTAAGTAGCAGCAGATAGTGAGAAAAAGAAAGATGCTCCCTTTATATTGTGCCTTCAAGTACTCCTTTGCTAAGAAGTTATATTTGATCAAATACTATTGTCATTTCCATGACATAATTCTGAAAAGAGTAAAATTTTTAACTGTATTCATCTAATCACTCTCCCTGATTTCTAGCTAACTTACAGTGTATTTTGTTTTCCACGCAAAATATGCAGATAGTCAGAGAGCAGAAAGAGCTGATGGCTTATGACCTTGAGCTATAATGGGTTCTGCCATGTATGGGGTAGTCAAATGGCCCAGTCCCAGAGACTGCAGCTTATAGAAAACAGATGTGAATGTGTCCTGGCCAACCACTGGTGAGGTTCACAGAATGCCTGAAAGAGCTAACTGTGGATTTCCCTCTCAGAAAGTAAAACTAAGGTTGATAAAAAGGAGAGGCTTCAAGGAGCAGTTCCCACCTTTATGTAATGGCCTGATTATTAGCAGATAAAGGCTGAGCAAATTCTGCACCTGAAAAAGAGGTACCTGTTGGAACAGAGGCCAGAACAGCTTAAGCTTCTAACTAAGTAAAATTATTTAGAGACTAAACAAAATGAACTTCAAATTGGCCACAAGGAATAGTGTACAAGTTGGTTGTTACTAAGGCCTTATTCTAGGAAACCGACTCTTGTTTTGATGCTGGAAAGTAAAAATATTGAACAAAGGTATAGTGGGGTTGGGGTGCCAGGCTTCCAGAGTTCAAATCCTACCTATACTTTTTAACAGCTGTGTGACCTTGGTGAAAGTGGCTTAACTCTCTGTGTCTCCATTTCTTCATTTACAAAATGAGAATGAAAATAGTTCCTGTCTTGTATAGTTTGTGATAATTAATGTAAACTAATAAATGTAAGGAGCTTGGAAAAGTGAATGGCACTTAATATGTGTGTTGATGAATTAAGATTAAATGAAGCAAAGGTAATTTGTGGCTACATACAATTTAGTAAGAATGTAGTTTTTGTAATTATTTTGTATAAAAGAAACATATATCAATGGCAATTCTTCAAATGAAAGAAAGGAGTATGATGAAATGCCAAACCTTCCTCCTTTGTCTAATCTCAATATCCAGTTCTATTCCCCCCAAACCACCACACTCAAAGTTTTTTTCCACATTTTTTGCAAAAAACATTTTTATTCAGAAACCAACGTTAAACATACAATCTATGCCTTAGTTAATAATAGTGCATTGAATACTGGGAATTTGCTAAGAGAGTAGATTTCAGGTGCTCTCATTACGCAAGAAAATTGGTAACTATGTGAGGAAATAATACAATAATTAGATTGAATATAATGATCATTTTCCTATATGTATATCAAATCATAATTGTTGCATATCTTAAATACATATAAATGTTGTTAAAAACCAAAAAAGATGAAATATTGAACTAAGAAAATAAATAAAATTTACATGAATATCATTATAACACACATACTGCTCTGCACCTTGCCTTTCTTTTTCCACTTAACTGTACACATTAGAGTTTTCTCCATATATAAATATAAAACTCTGCCTCATATTTTTTTTGTGTCTCAGTGGCACTCCAATGTTTTAAAAAGACCATGATTTATGTAACCAAGACCACTGATAGCATTTGTCCTGTTTCCAGTTTTCAATATTATAAATAATCTGAGTTGAACAACCTTGCACATCCATCTTACTGAACTTCTATAAGCACACATGTAGGTTAAATTCCTGGAAATTGTAGCTTTCCCGAGTATGCCCTTCCTCACAGCTGTGTTTAGGAAGCACCTTCTTTTCCTGTTTAGAATCTTCTTCCTTGCCTGAACATCCTTTGCTAGATATGATGAATAGTCAAATGTAAGTGCATGTGAAATTCTGGTTACTCTTGCCAAATTGTCCTCTGAAAAGCCTGCTCTTACTCATCCTCCCGCCAGTGCCAGTGCTGTAAGTGAGCAGCTGTTTCCCACTTGACTAGCTGACTCGGTGTACTTATTGATTTCTTTTATCTTTGCCCAAGCCATAAGTGAAAAACAGCATCTCACAGTTTCAATTTGTTTTGTTTATTCATTACAAGTGAGGGTAAGATCTTCTTATATATAGGGGAAATTTGTAATTTTCTTTAATTTGCTAGTTCATATCCTTTGCTCAGACAATTTGTTTTGAATTGAAAATATGAACTGTGCTACTTCCCTGAATCAAATCTGTAATGGTGACACACTGCCTACAGGTAAAATCTGGTTCCTACTATGACAAAAAGGGGCCTGTGATCTGGTCCCTTTTAAGCCTCCTCTTGGTTGCTCCCTGTGCCTCAAAATCAGTGGTTAAAGGAGTTTCAATTTCATGTAATTCACCTGAAATAAAAAACCATTAGAAAACATCCGCTATTCCCTCAAGTATTTTACTTTTTCTTGTTAATCCTGTATCAGAGCCCACCTGTAAATAATATATCTTTACAGTGTCTGCTAGTTAATACTGGTAACAACACCAGGTACCTCCCAGTTGGCCCTTATTAATGTTCTCACTAAAGTTCAGGTATTCTGAGGGGGAAATGCTATGAGTGGATGGCAATATGCACACCAGGATTTTAGAATAAATTACAAAATAAGAAATCAGTCCAAACAGAGGCTGACGATCAAGCTTCCCTAAGGACCATCCCAGTTCCCTGAGGAACAGTCTAGCCAACATGGAAGAGCCTAGAAAAGAGCCTCTGCTCCCATGGTTGCCGACTGACTTCTCACTGACACACACCACTCACATCTCCTATTCCAACACTGCTGAGCACAAAGCCATCACTCGACACATCACACCACAACCTTTCCAGAAAGCAAGAGTCACAAAAACATACTCATACCCAATGTGCCCCAGAACCAGGTCTCCACCCCAAGGAAGAAAGAACAAAAGAAAACAAACGCTGCCTCTGCCGATGTCTGCGGCAGGGTATTTATAACCCAGCACACCCCAAAGGGATGGGTGACAGTCATTAGGGAGGTGATGCAGCTGACTAGGAGTACGAGTTCCACTACAACATACTATGAAATTAAACAAGTAAAATAAAATAAGAAAGCAAAATAAAATTATATTTATACTTTGAATTAAACTATGTGAAACTATATGAAACATGTGTAAATGATCACAATTTGTGTCAAGAAGGGCAAATGTTCTATTTTCAAATTTTAATGGAATGTATTATTTTTATTTTAAACAACACCTCTAAGTTTTCTTTACTTGGGGGTGCAGTTGTGATGAACATATTCAGTGACTTGTTTAGAGATATATAGTTACATAGCGATGATTAGAATTCAACACACCTGAGCTCACTGGTCTTTCCAGAACCACCAGAGATGATGGACTGTGGCCATCTAGGAAGGCCATTATTACGACTATCTCTGGAAATATCCAGCTAACCCAGATCTATCAAGTGATGCTTCAATTACTCATGAGGCAGGTGAGAATCCTCCTCCTTGTAATGGCGAATTTTCTGGGAATGAATCTTCCCAGTTGCCTATGCATGAAATACAGTTTTGTGCTATGGTGGATAAATGGTATAAGTTTTTGTTTTACATAGGAACATATTATTGTGGAATGACAGTTCATAGTTACTCTATGGAATCCTCATAGAAACATCTGAAAATGTATTCATCATGATGCTCAAACTCCAGCATAAACAACCCCTTCCTAAAAGTCCGTTTACAGGTGTCCTTGACAACAACATGCAGCAGCTTCCTACAATTTCAGAGCATCTTACAGCTCTCCAAAAACCAGGAATGGAAGGCCCAGCAATCTGGATGGAACAGCTTCTAGAGCACACAAAGATGCTGCTATGCCATAGAAGAGACAGTCATTCTCTTTAGACTCACACTTGGTTATTTTGGGGACAAAAATAGACTAATGTTACAATAGTCTTCTATGCCAAAATTATATCTGCATCTGAACATCATTAGCTCCCCTCTCTGACTTCTCCTCCACAAAGACCTCTTACAGCATTGTTTAATTATAACTCACTGTGATTCAACAGCAAGGTCCTCTGAGGCATGTGAGGTTATCATACACGTCCTCCATCCCCAGGTCAGACTGCCACTCAAAGCAGTTTCTTCAAACACAATACTTTCTTTCATTAGTGTGACTTCATTAATACCGCACACATTTCATATTCACATTTCACCCCCACCCAAACTCTCCCTCTATCTAAGAAAAGGAAGAAGGAAGATCTTTAAAACTGACCTTCAAAAACTGTTTGATGCATGAGTGGCCTCATAGTCTATTTCTCTCTCTATTAAGATTATTTGATATTTACTTTTGTCAAATAAACCCCAAATCATAATTGATTCCTTTCCTAAAGTCATTCCTATATCTCCAGCAACTCAACAAGTAAACCAACAACAACAAGATAAATCAACCAACCAATACATAAAGGAAATGGTTTTTTAAGAGGCAAGTTATTATGCATCACATAGGGATCTTTCTCTGCCTCAGGAAGGTTAGCATCAGTCGTTGACATCACCAAGTTCTATCTGCAATATTATTTTTATTAATGAGATCAGCTTTCTGAATTCAAGTGTGTTTAACACTGATCTAGCTACACATACATCTTAACCCTTTCACTCTTTGTGCTTTCCAGTCACAGATAGCAGGGATATTTCCAAGCAAAGCCTAAAAGCCTCTGGAGTGAGAGAGCCGTGCATCCCAATCCTCTAGTTTCATCCTTCATCAGCCAAGTGATTCCGGGCAAGTTCCTGACCCCTCCTTGGCCTTATTATTCTAATCTATAACACAGTAACTGTAACTGCCTCACAGGACCCCTGAGGGCTCCATCACATCTGGTTCAGTATTTGTCATATTGGCAATTACCATTGTTATTAGTAGTACGAATGTGATATTATCAAGTTTATGTTAATTTAAAAAGTCAAAGGAGAAAGGTCAAAGGATGCTAGGGAAAGAAAGGGGACCTGGATGAATGTCTATGTTAAAGTGATAGTGGAGAAAGGAAAGCACACATCTGTAATTGGACTGAATGCAGAGTAAAGTCCTGTCGACTTGATTCAAAGGTGGCCCCTAAGTGAATGATGATCATTAATAGAATCAGTGTGCTTGTGAAGAGAAGCCTGTCAGAGCAGAAAGGAAGCATCCCTGTAGACATATTTATTTGAGGTGAGAGTGAAAAGGTCATGCAGAGGGCTGGCCTGGAGGTGGAGGCTGGATATGCCAATGGGGATGTGTGTTCCGGGCAGCTATACAGAGAACTGAATGAACTTTGGAGACATCAGAACTTGAGCTGGAAGAAATGAGTGCTCCAGGACAGAGGCGGGAGATAAAGGAAGAAGAAGTAGGACACAGAGAAGTGTTTAAGGTAAGTCTAAAGTGCTCTCCAGGCCTGGTCGTGGGAGGCAGCAGCAGGATGTGTGATGCCCTCCTGGAGGGCAAGGGAGCTGGACCTGAATCTGGGCCTGCTGGTGTGGGAGCAGATGGGAGGAGCAGCCATGGACCTTGGAGAGTGAGAGGAGGGTAGAAGGAAGGAAGAGTAAATTACTTGTGGAGGAAATGGTCACTGGGACAGAACTTGAGATCAAGACATCAGTCTGAGAAGTGCAAAAGGAGGCAGGGAACAAAGAAATCCAATTCTTTAAAGATGCTAATAGACTTAAGCCCATTCATTAATTTCACAGAAAGGCAGTCAGTTGAAGGCCATTCTAATGATTTTAAGTCTTGGTTCCAATGGTCCCTTCTACATTCTCTGAGAAAGTAAGTGCGCTTTTCTATTTGTAAACTGGCCTAAGGGTCTGCAGCTTCTGTCCTGGTGGCTTTATAGACTGACCTGCTCCCCACTTTCCCTGGCACAGGCCTGTTTGTGCTCCCTTCCCTGGCCTTCATAGTCATGGCATTTCATTTTACTGTCAAAGACATCTATGGGTGGAAAATAAAGTGTACAGTCATCTTGTTTATGTCTTTCTCCATTTTTGAGCAACCTGACTTGTCACAGAGCTCTAATTATTCCAAAAGAGATGGAACACACATTGTTTCCCCTGAGAACACCTCTTTGCATGCTGTGCATGTTTCTGTCTGTGATGCAGCGAAGGGGAAACAGGAGGGAGCACTTCCTTAGGGCCATTGTGTCTATTCACTTAGTTGTGAATTCACGAAGAGAAGCAAATACTTCAGTGAACTAACTTGTTGGAGCCCAGGAAAACACGGATAAACTCCAGCTCTGCGGAAATGCACAGTGTGTCTGAAATTAGGCTCCAATACTCAGGACCAGAAGAAACACCACCTAAGAAATTCCATCAGGGCTGTCGTCTGGTACACACACCATTCAAAGACTGAAAATAAGGAGTCTTGATTTGGTCCTGGATGTTTGCTTTTTAATGAATTTCTGGAAAAAGAGCTCATGATAGGTAAAACTTAAGAATTATTCTCTGCAAGGTACTATTCCAAGAGATTAAGTTCTTTTTCAATCCTCACAACTCTGTGGGGTGCCAGCTTTATTCCTCCTTTAGATGAGGGAACTGAGTAGGGAGTGGAGGACCTGACCTGAGGAACGTGGTAGCGTCTGTGCTGTGACCACTGTGTCTGACTACCTTCCTGCACAGAGCTCCTGCTGAAATTAGAAGTCAGTCACCAAACACACATCTAACAATAAATGCTGGAAGGCTTGTGTCCTTTCATAGAATTAGTTCTGGTAATATTGAGCCCAAAATCTAGCAATCACCCCAGAGGCCTGTGGAATTATTGACTGCTGACCTTTCCATGCATATTTTATTCCTATATGATATACAGAAGAGATTGTGTTTCATAGAAAACATTAATGCAATGATTTTGAATAGTGTTTGTTTGGAGCCAGTATCAATTCATTTTCTTAGCCATTCGACAAGTAGTGTCTGCCTTTTACATGGCATCGAGCTGAACACTGATGCAAAGACAAGTGAGATGGTAACCACTACTCTAAGGGCATTAAAGAAAGACTCATATTATGACTTCCACTGTCAGCTTTATTGATGAGCTTTTCTTCTTTCATAGTTTAGCTATATACAGATATGTCGGAAAAGGAAAGCATTTTGTAATATCACCATGAAGTAGAGATGAATTATGTTTTAAAACATCTGAATTATGAGTTCTTATACTAAGGGATCTGAAATGCAACATAGGTAATACAAGCATAGGCTAAATTCTGCCATCTAATTGGAAATTATTTAGCTTCTCTAAGCCTCAGTTTCTTTACCTGTCAAATGCAATTAATAACACCATGTAGGTCTTCTGGGAAATTAAAGTCAACAGGCATGGAAAAGGTCATGCATATTTCACATCCATGGAAAACTCAAGATGATAGTGACTACTGAAGTATTTTCTGCCTATGTAGAAAGGAACAAACAGCAGCTGTAGTTTTGTTATACCTTGAACAACTTCCAAACACAGTCCCCGCTGAACCACACTCCTTGCATTCATACCCTTGTTTGTCTACTTTAACTGGACTGCTTCTGTGACTTGTCTTAACCAGCAGAATACTGCAAATGTAATACTGGGCCAGTTCTGGATCTGAGTCTTTAAAGGGCCCAACACTTTGGTGCTCGTGGGGGCCCTGAGCAGCCCTGTTGGAGAGGACATGAGGAGAGACCATATGGAAAGGCTCTGAAAACACATGGAGAAAAAGAGGAGTCAGCTCTTCTCATGTCCCCCACAAGCCTCAGTGACTCTAAATGACCCTGATTCCATATGTCTTTGGACACATTGAGACACCCCAAGAGAGGCCAGCAGAAGAACCACCCAGCTGAGCTCAGTCAATCCTCTGGTCATAGAAGATAATATGACTAAGTTGTTGTTTTAAGCCACTAAGTTTGGAGGTGTTTCATTACCTAGCAACAGATAACCCAAACAATAGTGCTTCACAAATGACCTGAGATTAAACACACTGCCATTGAATCTGACATGTGTACAACTCTGATAAACTAAAAGGCAATCATGAATGAAGGCAAATTCTTCCAAGGCTGGATCTTCTATTGTATGCTGCCCTTTCCTCTCTCATACCTCATAAACAGAAGACTTCAAAAATATAGTGGGCTGGCTATGGCTGGGTGGCTCAGTTGGTTGGAGTGTCATCCCAAAATACTGTGGGTTCGATTCCCTGGTCCAGGCATATAACTAGGTTGTAGGTTTGATCCCCACATTGGGGCACATACAGGAGGCAACTGATATTTCTCTCTCTCTTTCATCAATAAACATACTCTCAGGTGAGGATTAAAAAATAGATAGTGGGCTGGCCACCTCACTTGGGCACCCATAATGTCTGGTACTCTGCTCAATGCTGGGAGACAGTGGGGGAAAGGCAGGGTCACTGTCATTAAGAATTTTATACTCTTGACATATAGCAGAGTGACGGGTAAAGTTCACTTGGAGAGAAAACAGTTATATCTTTATAACTCTTGCTCTAGGAAAGTACTAATTTTCATAGTTTCAGTCTATACCATCTACTAAGAGATTTTAAAAAAAGAATCAGGGCCATTAAGTCGCCTTTGCTGTCTAACACCTAGATTTCTCTTTGCGGGTCCTGGTGGGTACACAGGTAAGAAGATTTCTTTGCCTGTCCTTGCTCAACCTTTTCCTTAAAGAAACTGAATGCTCCAATTGCCCAAAAGGAATGTGTGTTTCAGCCAGACACTGAAAGCTATACAACTTGGTTTGATAATTTCTTATTAAAATCAGATGCTAAATAGTGCTTCAATTATTTGCATGTTTATTTTTCCTAATCATGAGAATTGTCATAGCTGAAAAATGTGTGGAAATATATTTATTTGGCATAACAGCCACTCTACTGATGTTTCTGTTTTCCTTGGAATGCCAAAGCCACGTTAAGACAAATTTTGCTGCTTGACACAATCCAACTAGTCTTAAATAAACAACACCTCTCTCAAGCTCATATAGCCTTTTAGTGATTACTACATATTTCTCCTCCTTTCTAGCCAAACTTCTTCAAAGAAAAAGTCTGCTTCCTTTCCCCTGACATATTCCTCAACCATATGCTATGTGAATCCCAGTGATCCAGCTTTCCTGATACTCTTCTCCCCAAGGACACCAATGACCAATTGTCACTGAACACACTGGACTTTTCTTAGTCCTTATCATCTTGTCAGACCTGGTGGAGTGCAACCTCTTCCTTTTTTCAATGCTCTCCTGCTCTGGTCAGGTGATACCACTGGTCCTTTCTGGCTTTCTAACTCTCCTGTTGGCTTTGTCCACATTCTCTGTAGGTTCTGTTGTCTCTGCTCCTAGCTTACAAGCTGATAGTCCTCAGGGTGCTGAGGCAGTTTCTCTTGCTTCCCACTTCTCTCCTTAGAGTTTCCACGACCTCAAAGATGACCCAGATGCCCATGACTTCCAGATCTGCATTTCCAGCCAGATCCCTGTGGACACAGTTCTCTATGTCCAAAGTCCCTCCCACCTTGAATGTCACAGAAATACCACAAAAGCCAGAACTCCCCAAAATAAATGATCATTTTCCCCACACACCCTCTCCTTTTCAGTGTTCCTGATGTAGTGAGTGGTACCTCCACCCATCCAACTGCTCGTTGAGAAACAGAAGAATAGTTCTTTATTCTTCTCTCATCCTCCATATCCAATCTGTAATTTAGTCTTGCTCATTCTGTCTCCTAAATATCTCTTGCAACTGTTCACAGTCTTAAGTTCCTACTGTCACTATTTTAGTCTATCTTCATCTCTCCCCACATTATAATCAACCACCTGCTAAGCAGTTCTCTTGTTACCAGAATCAGTAGAGACACTTAATATTCAATTTGCAATGAGGTATCCTCTTAATTCTATTACAAGTAAATTTTCTCTCATTACAGACACAAATATACAGAAGTAGTTATATTAAACACTTGAAACAACATTTGGCATCACTCCAAACTTTCCCTTACTACAGAGAATAATCTTATAAAAGGCAAGTCCCCTGATATCTTCATTTAGGACACTGCATTAAGATAAAATCTAGTCTTCATAACACATTGTGGAAGACCCTTTGTGAGCAGACCCTCGTCCACCTCTTTATCCTCATTTATCACTACTCTCTGGTCCTCCACTAACAATCCTTTCCAGGCCATCATCTCTTTTCAAACTACAGGTTGTCAATCTCTCCTTCTCTCTTCTCCTGGAGCTCTCATATCCTGTTCTTCCTACCAGGACAGATGACTCTCTCTCACATCCATTCTCTAACTCCTTGTTTAAACATTCATTTCTCTAGGAACCTTAGTTAGTAACTTACAACTCAGTTGAGTTTGTCTCTTTTAACATCTTGGAGACCCTTGAAGTCTAAAAACCTAAGCTCTGACCAAGTAAATAACATTACTTTGCTAGCATAAAAAAGGGGGACTTCAAAGGAACATTAGAGTTATGGTACAAAGGCCTAAACAGCTGCCTTTCAAGAACATATGGATTTATTCATCAATGTTGTCAACCCGTCAGTTTTATCTTGCTGCCTGATGGGAAGAATATAAACTTCCAGCACAAGAGCTATGCCAGGAATATTTCATAGGACCTAACAGTGGAACAGTTGGTCCATGCTGGATAAGAGGTAATAATCCTATTATTAACTGTATTCTTCAATCCTATACTATAAAAGAATATCTAGAAAAATTAGGAAGCAAACCTTAGGGTTTGTCTGTCTCCTCTAAGAAATACAAATACATTCCCCCAGTTACATGGCACACTAGGAATTCTGGAGATGGGCTTCCTAGGAAGGGTATCTTGAAACCTATTGGTTGCTAAAGTCATTGGTTATTAGATAAATTGATGGAAGAAATAAAGGAAGCAGAGGATAAGAGGCAGCCAGGAACTAGATGAAATAGTTAGCGAACAGGTCAGGGTTGACTCTTGTTCCACTGGGAAGTTTTTGGGTAAGCAGAACCTACAGCAGAAGGCCAATGAGGCAGAGGGGCCAAAAGAGAAGGCTGGAGCTCTATACTTACATGAGTACTTGAGAATCTCCTTTTGAATCAGTGTTGCATTGTACAGAAAACAGTGGACAAAAGCAAGTAGACTGTTTCTGGACCCCACAATATGTACAAAGGGAACTCCTAATATAGTTAAGGCCTGGACCTTCATTGTTACTGGCAGTTGGGTGGGACAGTGTAAGAAGGTTTCCAATTGTGTGGCATAGTAGAGGAATAGGCAATCAATTAATTCTATGTGAAAGTTGCTGCCTTATTACAATTTTACCTACGTTAGTTGGGTTTGCTAATAGCTGGAATGAAAATTTAAATACAACTTTTGATTTTCTCTGAATCAATTAAATTGCAGTACTTTATTGGCCTTCTGCTATAAGAATCTGATGGACTGAAACACCTCAATTTGAGAAAAGAAAATACAAAGAATCTTTCCAAGAAAACATCAATTCAGCAATTAGTTGAATGTTAAAATCAAAAAGGAAAGTTCCTTTTGTTTCTTGGTTGAAAATGACAAATTAAATCAGCACGAAATTTTGCAAGTAGGTTATGTAGTTTTTTTGTCTGTTAGTAGATACAGGATCTTAACCACATTTTAAATAATTTTCTGACTTATTCTTCCACCAATGGCATGCACTGCAAAGGTTTTAGTCTGTTTTGCCTCCACTTTGAGAATCACTAATTCAATAATGCAGCTCTGTGCTCACAAGCTCCTGTGCTGTTAGTTGGTTTCTGGCCACTGCTCCCACCTACTCTTTTAAAGTTCTTTGACCTCCAGGAACCTATATTCTTGATTTTTCTAATCTGACTCAACCCATTCCTTTCTTAGCCCACTTAAAGTCCAATACTAAAATGGGTTAAATAGTATCTCCGAAAAGTTATATCCTAGTCCTAACCTTCAGGACCTAGAATGTGACCTTACTTAGAAACAAGGTCTTTATGATATAGTTAAAGACCTCTGAATGAGATTATCCTGGTTTAGGGTAGACCCTGACTCCAATGTCTGGCGTTCTTCTAACAGAAGGGAGGGGTTTGAGACATGGGGAAGGCCATGTGAAGACAGAAGCAGGTATTTGAGTTATGCAGCAACAAGCAAGGCACAGTACAGGATTTTCCTCATAGTCTCCAGCCAGGAGGAACCAACCCTGCCAACTCCTTGAGTTTGGACTTCCGCTCTCTAGAAGTGTGAGAGAATAATTCTGTTGCTCTATGCCACCAAGTTTGTGGTGATTTTTCACTTTCCTTCTTTTCTTTTTACCCATCTGGCAAAACTTCAGTCCTTAACTTACCTGCTTTCTCCATTGCTGTACCTGGACAGCCAAAATGGCTGAAACAAGTCAGCAGTGTTGTGAAGATCCATAATCATCAACTTGAAATGGGCTTACCTCTGCATGACCCCTCCTCTCCTCTTTGTGAGAAGAAACTTATTATCTAGAGAACAAACTCAGCCATCAGATAGGGTCAGTCCCAACTTCCTGACTCCTATCTCTTCAGCCAGCCCCGCTGCTTCCCTTCATTTCAGTGGAGGAGGTGTTCATTACTTCTGATACCAACCCTTTTATCTGGGCTTTATATCCCACCCACTCCTAACTTCTCAGCACCCTTACCTCATCTCTTTAGGCTCACACATGTTCTAACTCCTTTTCTCTCTGGGATCTTTCACATTGGTTGGCCATACTTATGTCACTTTTATTATAAAAGAGCAACAACAAATCAGAAAGTATAGAAGCCCCCTTCTAATCAAATCGCACACATTTGAGTCTCTGTAGACACACATGTTTTCTCCATCACCCATCCTTGTACAATCTCTCTTCCCCATTTCACAGCCAGACTTCTCAAAGACATAGCCTTATTTTTCCCTTTCCTTCTAATTTCTCATTCCACACCAATCTGGCATTTGTCCCCAAATAATTCACCTAGAGAGCTTTTGCTAAATCATCAATGACCTCTAATGGATCAGAATCACTAAAGTCAATGGGCATTTTTCTATACATCACTTGACTTTATAGCATTGAACACAGTTCATTATATCCTCCTTGAAGCATCTTCCAATCCTGGCTCCATCATACCACATGCTTCTGGTTTTCCTTCCACCTCTGGAGAGACTTTCTGTGCTAGTTTTTAGCTCCTTTATAGGTTCATCTTTCTCCACCCAGTCATTAGTAATGATATTCTTCCTTTGTCTATTAGACCTGTCTTTGACTCTCTATTCTATACTTGTTCCCTAAGAGATCTCATATATGGTCATCACTAATTGACATATGTATGTAAATGACCCAACATCTACATATCAAGTACATATCAAGTACCTGTTTTACATTTTATGCATTACTGCTCTTCTCTGATTTCCATATAGTCAACTGCCAACTTTGGCAATCACAGGGTCAACTCAAACACATACCAAAACTTGCAATCTTATCTCCTCCTCACTCCCACCCTGCCCTCACTCCTCCAAACCTACCACTCTCCCAAAATACTCATTCTGGGAAAGGCCACCTCCACATACCCTTAACCAACATAAGAATGTCAACTGTGACACTTCTCTTTCTCCCTCCTATGTCTGACCTGTCATCAAGTCCAATCACTTGTTCCTTATAACAGCATCCAAATCCATCCATTCCTACCAAATATTAGTTTAATTTACTATCATCTGCCAATGACCTCCTAACTGGTCTATCTGTGGTCACTCATACTCTTGTCTAATTTGTTCTATAGGATGCAGGCCTTGTGAAGGTCTAATCTTATATCTTGAGCCTCAGCCTCATTCCATACCAGACTCCCTGCTCTTCCTTCTCCAGCCGCTGGTCCTTCCTACTTTACCAGAAGGTTCATCTGCTTCTTCTACTGCAGAGACTCTGCACATGCTGGTCTACTGCCTGGGTACAAATTCCTACCCCTCCCTCAGAAGAAGTTCCCCTGATGCTTCAGACTGACTCAAGTCTTTCATTCTCCAAAGGACCTTTCTTTCACTACCCTTATCATAGCTGTGACCTAGCTTTCTTCTTGTGATTTGATCATTTGCCTCTCCGGCAACACAGTGCAGGCCACAAGGTCACTCACTGACAAGGTCTAGTTTTGCTCACAGATACATTACAGGGCCAGGTACAGTTTCAGCACGTGGTAGGCACTCAGAGGTTTTGCTGTTGTTTTTTTCCAAGGCCATAGGTATGCAATAAAGCACACAAAGGAAACTTTGGTACATTGGAGATTTCCAAGGCCAACCCCTGCAACTCAAAGGAAACAAAAGCACAACTTGGTGGCATCTTCACAGTTTATTCCTGCTGGGGCTATGTTTTTCTAAATACAGTCCTATTTACAAGAAACTTGGATAAGTTTGCTGCAGTTGACTCTTTGAGGAGGCACTCTCTGTTCTATTTCACATGTTATAATCTGTTTTTGTTCCTGGGACAGGTACAGTATAAGGATGTTTTATGGACACACATTGCCAATAACAGAAAAGATGCTGGGCATCAGGCTAATTGCTCCCCAGGGCCTGGGAGGAGTGGAGCCTCTTAGGGCAGGTTCAAAGCAGGTGGAGTTCATCTCCCTGAGTATCTGTTGTTTTACATTCTATGCTTTACTGCTCTCCTGCGCTGACAGGTGAAGCAGAGAAGCTTCTGAGAGGAACTCTGTCCTGTAGTGCTTTGGCCACCTTGCAGAACTCAGCCCTGTGTCTTAATACTGAAGGCCTTTAAGACACTGGCCTTAGAATAGGAGGGGCATATGAGCAGCATGAGGCATGAAGATCTATCTTTGAAAGTTTCATATAGTAGCTATTAAGGCCAAAATTGGAGAAAATCTTGAGATCACAATTTTCTAATGTAGTTTTCTCATTCCTATACAACTTGCAAAGCATTATTTGAAGGTATTGCATATATGCAGACACATATGTCCCATATCTTGAGTTACAGTAAAACTACAGTATGCGGTAGAGAATTATGGCAAATTATAAATGTAACTCATTTACAAGCATGCACTGTGTTTAATGTAATTTCATGTGTTAAAAAGCATACAATTTTAAATGCAAATACATAATATAAATGCAAGATATGGACTTATTCTTTGTATTTAAAATCTTGGACATTACTGTGCATATGAAATGACATTACATACATACACAACCAAGACAAATATATGCATTCCAGCTAAAACTGGCAAAGCAATTACTTTCTCACAATGAATCAATCAATCCTCTTGTATATTTAATATCTGATTCTTATCCATGCTTAGGAAAGTTTGTAATTCAAAGTATTACTTGAGCATATATGTAATTTTATGATGTTAAATATCCTTATGTTGACAGTAGTTTTCTCATTTTGGCTAAAACCTAGCACAGAAAGTCTCTCCTTTCCAAAAACAAGAAATAACAGTTAAGTACAAGAACACTACAGTGAAAATTGTTGACTTAACCCCCGCCCCCAAAATAGCTTCATTTATATCATGAATCCATTTATCTATTGTGATACAGATATATTCCATAGTATGTCCTCCAGCTTCTCTAATTTGGAACCTGAATGTCTCTTAAAGAGAAACAACAACTACACACACATAACATTCAGCTGTCAGTTTAACTAGTTTGGCCACACAAACATAGAAACTTGCTAAGAATAGTTAAAAATAAGAATGATTAAAGTTGCATTGTTTCCTGTCACATGTTTTTTAATTCTTTCTCCCCAAATAATTTTAAATGAATGTTTTTTCAAACTTTTAATGATTCATGAATAATTTGATGCCACTATACTTTGTTTAAAGAATGTATTTCATTTTGATTTCTCCTCTCTAATGCAAGTGTCCTTTTCTTTGTCATCTCATGAAGAGGGGTTCACAGGAGTCACCCATTTAGACTTTTGCCTACATGTAAATCTCTCCATAGTGCTTGGGGATGCATCCACGACCTACACATACACCTTAACAAATCTGTGCAATGACCAAGAGGTTGGAGAATGCAGTGAGGTGAATATAGAGATTTATGGAATGCAGAAGTTTGTTCTAATCTCAGGAATTAACAGGTTATATATAGCAGCAGGGCATTGGGGCTTTCATCTAAGGAACAGAGTCAGAACATGAACTGGAGATGTCTACCATGAGGACTGTTTAAGATTCAAGACTTTTTACAACTGTCCTATGTTTGTTATTTGCTTTCATTCCCCCAAACCAATTAGCAGGAAAATGGCTGGATCTGTGGAATAGTGTTCAGGTACAAAAAGGTAGGTCATATCTCCTATTTTCGTGGTTAGTTTGGGGGAGAGAAAAAAGGGTAATGATCAAATCACAATTAGCCTGATGCTCAGAAAAATAGAGGAGGTGGTAATTCTGAGAAGGAGAGAGAGCAAGTTGAGTTTTTTAGGACATAGAGGAAGAAATAAATAAAAGTGCTGGAGTAGGCCTGAGATGACCTGGACACATAATTAGCAAAATCAAAGCAAAACAAACAAAAAATCTACACAGCCCTTCTAGCATCTCCTCTTTAACAAGGTGAAATCAGAACTCCTTCACCTATACATTACTCTCAAACACACGTTTCCTCATTTAAGAAAATCCAGTGTGCCACATGAACCCTCCAAAATCTTATTATATAAGGTAAAATTCCTAACCCTATTTTATTCATGGGGAAACTGAGGTACAGCATTAAATGAACTGGTCAAAGGCCAGCACCTGAACTGGGACTTAAACCCAGGTACTCAGACTCCAGACTGTCTGTGCTCTTAACCCTTCAGCTATGCTGACTTGCTATGAGTTCCTTTGCTGTCCTCTGGGCTACAAAATATAGTTATCTTTGTCACCAGTAATGCTCCATTTCTACTCTCCTGTGTTTTCCTGCCATGTCCAAGAGTCACTTATTCAAGACAATTCCTCCATGAAATAACCTATCCTATCTGCCAGTGCCTACATATAACTTATTTTCTGCTGTGTGTTGATTTTTACTGGAACCGTGAAAATAAGGATGAAAAATAAGAAATAGTCAATTCTAGAATGAAAGCATTCAATTATAGAAAAAGTAGAGCTGTAAGTGCAGATATTTATAGATCATATAAAAGTGGTTATTTAAAAACACCCCCACCCCCAAGACACAAGAAAATATACAGAATCTAAAAGCCAGTCTCAATCATATGAAATAATTATTAGAGAAAAGAGCAATTCTACGGCTTGATTTTTTCCTTTGGTTCCGAAAGCCTACAGTAATTAAAGCCTACTAATTAACATACACAGTGGAAGTCAACAAAAGCCCAGTGAGAAATGAAGGAAAAAATCAATCTTACCTGCAGATGTGTGCTTGAACTTTTCGCTTTTCTTCTTCCTCCATTTCCAAGGCTTGAAAATCCTTCCCAGGTTGGCAAACTTACTTCTCCTCCTAATGGGTGGGGTATGGGTACCTGGGACGAGGGAGTCAGAACGCATTGCCGCCAGCCTCTCCACTTCCTCAGCTTGTTTTTCCCAAGAAAAAGATGAAAATAGAGAGAGGGGAAAAAAAGTGTTAAAATGGGAGCTTCACAGATGGCCAGCATTTTCCATGGTTACAGATAACAGAAGCCACATGACTGAAGTTCCGTTTCTCTTTTCGCCTTTTTGTAATGGAAGTCATGCTAACACGTTCCAAAGGCCGGGGACAGTCAGCCAAATCCTAGGGATTCAAAGACCCTAATTAAACTTGCCTAACCTTAACCCAGACATGGGGGAAGAGCAGGAGGAGCAGAGCCCTCCTGACACACCAGAGACTCCTCACAAGGCAGGGAGGCATCAGAGACTCAAATGACAGTCAGTGTAACTACTAGCCCAGCAATTTCTCAAATAAGACTTGGCAGATGCAATCACTATAGCACCGTCTGCTGAGAAAAAAGGGAGAAAACATTTATCAACTGTCTATTCCAGTGCCAACGTGCCACCCAGGCTCTCCATCCTACTGCCCCACTCACCCAGCCCTGCGGGAGCACTGGACTCTGTTGAGTGGTTCTACCTTAGGGTTGCTGACTGATTTCAGAGTGCTCACCATTTGTTTATAATTGCCTTGACTCCTCTAGTCTGTTTGTTTCTGCTTTAACTTCTGAAAAAAGACTCTTAGAAATTGAAAACTAAGAGTGACTTTAGGGACCACCTAGATTACTCCCAATAACTTTATGTTTGAGGACAGTCAAACCTGTAATGCGTAGGGGCGGGGCGACTTTGTTTAAGGCCACGTCATCCTGACCTCTCTTATAGCTGGGAGTGAAACAAATTCTTTTCCAACTTACATGAGCATGTACACATACCAGTGAGGTAAATATACTGCAACTTGAATTTTTGAGACAGGAATAATCAAAGAAAATAACCTCCTTGACAAAATCAAGGAGTTGCCTTTGCAGAAAGTCAAGTTATACCTAAAGCTGTGGCCAATCCAAAGTCCTCTGTTGGACCTTTAACACTGTCTTTCAGAAAAATTACCTGGACAAGCTATCTTCAGAAGCTCAGACTTACAGCCTGGTAGGCTGTGTGAGGCCATTTGAAATGGTTCAAATCAGGAGATTCATACATTCAACAAACAAATATGGAACTTCCATCAGGTGCCAGGCAGTGCTGTGGTGACAGATGATGATAGGTTGGTAAAGCCTCCTGGAAGCAAGACTGAAAGGAAGTAGATGAATTTGAGAGATGTCTGGGTAGCAAGGTCCAGAGGACTTAGTGACTAATTGGATGGCCTGAGGGAGGTCAGTGGAATGGCAGCCTTCATTCACGGGAGCAGGGAATGTTGGGGAGGCACAGGTTTGCAGGTGAGGGCAGCAAGGATCTGGACATGACGTGTGGTGACAGCACTGAAAAGCTTTGACTACATGGCTCAATACACTGGTAGCTCCTCTTTTGAATCATTGTGTTAAGTAACTACTTACACTGTTAGCATTATTGGGCAGATACACAGAAGAATGTGACATGGCTGAGCAGAGTCTAGAGGAGGAGATAAATGGCTGTGTGCAAAACTGCCAAAATGGGAAACCATGTAAAATTCAATGAGACAAAGAGAAGAGAATGACTAAATCTGTTTGGCTGTGAAGGAAAAGGTCCCTGGGACGTAACATCAGGCTATATATTTTTAAAAATATACATATTTTTATTTATTTCAGAGAAGAAGGGAGATGGAGAGAGAGATAGAAAGATCAATGATTAGAAATGAATCACTGCCTCCCACACACCTCCTACCAGAGATTGAGCCTGCAACCCAGTATGGATGAAAGGGGCCATATGCTAATCTGACAAGCTCAGAGAAGGCCTGCATAGCAGTCTTACAAACTCAGAGACGTAAAGTAACCACAAAGAATGGTCTAAAATAAAAATTTATTTATTTTTTCTTTAAAAAGTATTTTTTAAAAATTGATTTCAGAGATGAAGGGAGAGGGAGAGAAAGAATAAACATCAACCATGAGACTGGGCAACCTAGTCATGTGCCCTGATCTGGAATCAAACCATGACCTCCTGGTTGATAAGTCAACTCTCAACCACTGAGCCATCACAGCTGGGCTCTGCAGTAACTTCTTTTTTTTTAATTTTTTAAAAATTTTATTTTTTAAATTTTTTTATTGATTAAGGTATTACATGTATGTCCTTATTCCTCCCTTATCTCCCCTCCCCCACTCATGCCCTCACTCTCTGTTGTCTGTGTCCATTGGTTAGTCTTATATGCATGCATACAAGTTCTTTGGTTGATCTCACTCCCTTACCCCCACCCTCTCCTACCTTCCCTCTGAGATTTGATGGTCTGATCGATATGCTTCTTTGTCTCTGGATCTGTTTTTGTTCATCAGTTTATGTTGTTCATTATATTCCATAAATGAGTGATATTATGTGATATTTATAAAAGCAGATATGGTGGGTAGTTACCTCCTTGGCCGGTATCCTCACTGACAAGATCAACCTATACCTTAACTGAGCTTCTCTGTCTTTTTTGCATCTATGATAACGTATCCTTGAAATGTCTGGGTAACTTGTAACTTCCCCTTTTCTGGATCCCTTGAAGCACAACCTAATGTGTCTGGGTGCCAGGACAGATACCACAAATTTCTTCATCGTTTTTGTTATGTTAATTGTTGACTCTTAACTATCCTCTACCCACGTGAGTATGTGTCTATCATTTCACTTTTTATCTAATCCCAGGGGTCCTACCCACTCTCGCCCACTTTGCTTTCTCCCACCTCTCTATCATCAAATGGATTTCATGTAGTACACCTACATCTCCTCCTTTGATTGCAATGTATAAAAATAGATGAAAAGTCGACATTCTCTGGAGCATTATCCCAATCCCTAGAAATATTGCTTCCCGGTAATCATTGACAGTTTGGTTCAAATAAATTCACAAAAGTTCTTTGCATGTTTTTATGTTAACACCGGGCATGTGTCTCACCAGGAATAGTACCGTGACCTCCTGGTTTATAGGTCGATGCTCACCAGCCGCACTCATTTGGCTAGATTTTTAAAGAGGGGGGGACTGTTTTTCCCACATGGAAAGGGGAGATACATGGATCCCAGAAGGAAAACATGCCAAAAGGAACAGAGAGGGCTGGGAGAACGTGGCATGTCGAGGAACTTCTAGAAACAGTAAACCGTATGGTGGTGAGATGGAGAGCCAGTGGGGAAAGGTGGAAGCTGGAGGAGTCGGAACCAGATCATGCAATCCTTTGAAAAGTTTAATTAGGTGTTTGTATCCCACAAGCAGGGGATACATTCAACAAATATGCATTGAGTGCTTACTATGTACCAGATGCTTAGGCTATGCCAGTAAGCAAAACATATAAAAATACCAATCTGCGAAGCTTTCACTAGTGAGTGGGATGGGGAGCGTATAATATGCAAACTGTATAGTATGTTAGAAGATACATGCTTTGGAAGAAAAATAGAAGACAAAGAGGAGCATGGCAAAAGAGGTCAAGAGTGTCTAGGTTGGGGTTGAGGGGGTGGTGGGCAATATTGAGAAGGTACATGGTCCGGACACAATTAGATTTATTTCTAGGAGTATTATTGCAACAGCAATAGAACCTAAATCGGAGAGTGAAGAAATGGGTGCAGAGAGAGTAATGAGGAGGTCACTGCAATAGAGGGTAGTGACTAGAATTCAAGCAGCACAGGGACAGAAGGGACACAGAGAAGATGACATACAGCCACAGGTGAACCAACAGATCTTGATAGCCTCCTAAGCCACAAGGGAGGACAAGTAAGCAACAAGGGCAGCAGCTTTTGTTTTTCAGAACTGAATAGTGAAAACTTTCCATTCCTAACAGAGATTTGTTGTAAAAGCAAGAAGCAGGATTAGTCAATCATCGACAAGGGTTTTGGAGCCAGAAAATGCAGTTTTTTTGCAAAGTTTCCTGAGTGGTTTGGATCTTAGTTTTTAAGGTAACAGAGAACTACTGAAGGGAAAATTGCTGGGATGGGATGAGAAGACTTGATCTGGCATGTAGGCTGAACTCCAAAAACAAGAAGAATATGAGATTGAAGATATAGGAAAGAGGTGGAGAAATTTATGAAATAGTATTTTTAGGGAGAAGAAGAGGAGGTAGGATCAAAAGTACACACAGGAGGGTTAGTCATTGGAAGGCTTTATGCTGAGTTATTGAAAATTTGAACTAGTGTCTCTGCTCACATGTGGGGCTCAGGAAGATTAATCCAGCATCAGTGGGTAAAAGAGATTATTAAAGATGGAGGGAAGAAAATGATGACTGAGGAGACTTTAAGTAAGTCTGCTTTTCAGAGTGGCTGAGGAGAGTAGTTATAAAACCCAGCTACAATGAGGAATGAGAAGAAAGCCAATTGGAGTAGGTAAGCAGCCTTTGGAACAACTCTGAACTTGAACATTCTTCTCTTGAAATGGTATCAGCTGGTTGAGCTGGTACTTCTTCAATAATGCTCAGTGGTATCCGTAGAGGGGGTGACAATTGTGAGAAACCATTCCAAGGAGGTTTTAAGTCAAGTCAAGAGCATCTAATTCCCACAATATCACTTTCTCTTTCACATATAACCATCACCTTCTTCTCCTGTTTCTTACCTTAGTTTATAATCTTATTGTTGCTTGTCCTGACTTTGCAAGTCTCCAATTTTACATTCCCAATCCCATAGCTCTGCCAGAAGCCTACACTTTCAATGGCTTCCCACAGTTTACATTTCCTGTCTTGGCATTTAGGAACCTCCCCAATGACCTGCCTAGAATTTCCTCTCTCAGCACACTATAGCCAAAATGCAACACTCCTCCAAGTAGCCTCCTCCTGGGGCCTGTGGATCTTGATGGACATCAAATGACTGGAATTATGTGCAAAATTTCATGTATGTTTGGGTGTCTGCACTTGGTTGAAAGAGTTTCCATTTTTTTTTTTTGTTTGCCCAAGTGGTCTAATACACAAAAGGTAAATTTTTAAAAGTATCCAGGTTGAGGCTTCTTGAGTTCAGCCAACCTAAAATATCTGCTGAAGATTAAAGGAAGATTGTGCATTGAATGCTTAAAAAATTACTTTTAAACCAAGATATGAGTTGCTTAAGCTTGATGTTAAATTTGCTCTCATAGTTGGCACTTGATAATGATTTGTTAAATAAGTAAATGAATGAGGGCATTTGACACAGCTCATGAAAATCAGTATTACTATTTGTCTTAAGAAATAAACACCACTGGGACCAAAAACTATTTCATAATTACATCTTTAAGAAATGAATGCATATTATTCTGAAATTACCACGTTAAAATAATTATAAGACATTAGGAGTGCCTTGGAAAAACTTAGAATGGCAAGAAGCTGGCTGAACATTATAAAGGTATAATTATAACTCCATAATTAAATGAATCCTTAATAAGTATACTATTAAGTTCAAGATGTTTAGCCCTAATGTACACAAGATTATTGAGCAGACTGGATGCCTTTAAGTAAAGGTGATTTATATTTTTATCATCCTCATTACTTTTCTCCCAATTCATTTGACAACAGGGCCTCAACCTCACTGCTTTGCCACCAGATAGTGAAATTTGAAGACTTGGTAGTGAGGAAAGAGGCCAATTGTGAAAATAGTTTGAAGAGGAAGAATAAAAGAAAACAAAACTGGGCTCAGAATAAAGTGGTCTTCTACTGAGAGGAAAGGCACACAGGGCAGGTGTGTTTATAAAACCAGCATTCTTTTCAAACATATCATGAAAAGACTGTTTTGCCTAAGCCCACTGCTTTCAAAGGTGGCTTCTTCATGCTGCTGAGAGGAGACAGTTGTCTGGAGAAAATGCTCACTTAGACATGAATCAGCTGTCAACTGCCCGGACAGAGAATGCTGAATCAGAAGGTGGGAAGCTGGGCAGCTGAGCTAATTCTGAGCTGAGGGAGATTAGGAGGCCTGAGCCACATGATTTGCACCATTACCCTCCCAAAAAATACTCTCCTAAGAGACTACATAGTCTGGGCTCCCTTTCATGACATGACTGGGATTTGCTTTATCTGTAGACAGGAAAATGTTGGGAGCTGATTTTTCTTTCCTTTCAGAAAAGCAGAGGAGAAAATATTTGATTTATGTATGCTTTCATCACTGAGAACCCAAATAGCTATGTCTGTGGGCACTCTGAAGCCCACCTTGTGATAGCCTGGGCTTGCTGCTGGCAGACTCTCAGAACATGCAAGAGTGTGGGAATAGGCAAGGGGAACTTCAGCTGGCACTCTTACCATTATATCTCTCATGCTTGCTTGGTTTCCAAAAGGCTTATCCAAAGAAAGCAGCAGTTCTGGTGTCCTGCTGGCCTAGAAAGTGTTAGGCATGAAGTGTCCCCCTGAGAAGTTTGGAAGAAGGAAGCCATGATGTCTGCTGTCTAATCAACGACAGGGGCAGGAGGGCCAGGACATCAGGAGCCCCCACTGTAGATCTCTCATGTGCCCAGGGCTTTTGGAGGACCTGAGATTCTCACAAATTAATATTTGCTTCTTCACCCAATGTGAACCACAAAATCGAATGCTTATTTAGCAGGATCTGATACCATTTGCTTTTACTTCCAATTTCATTAGAAGGGGTTATATTCTCACCATATTTCACCATCCTAGGAGTGGAGGCCGGAGCTGGGGCTGGAGGTGAGGTTCACTGTCAGTTAACTACACTGAGCTGCTCAGGGGCTACTAGTAAACCTGTCATCCTCTTGCCTCAAGCAGCGTTAGTTTTTTTTTTACAACTGCAGAATGATATCAGTCAGGTCCCTGGCCATTTAGAAAATTCTCAACCACTGTTGCTTTTCCCTTTTCAAAATGTACTTTCAGTTTCAGAGATAGGCAGGGAAATGAAGGATGAATATGAATTATCAGATGTAAAGGGCAATATTTTCCTATTTTCACTCTATAAGTTACATCACCCTGTCTTAGAGAAGCCAGATCTCTTTGAAGAGTTTCTATCCATCTAAGACTGATCTGTATTAACTCCAAGATGTGTTTATAAAACAAAAGAGGAGTGATACATTTTTATTTTAAAATCAGGACCCCCTGCCTTGTCCCATGACTTGAGGAGTGGGATGAAGAAGGTGAGAGGGCATATGAGAGGAGAACTGGACATTAGAGGGCGTAGGCCACAGGGACAAAGAGAGGCTGTTTTGCTTAGAGCAGGTTGCTTGGTTTGCACACCACCTATAAGCCTGTACTGAGCTGGGGGATAAAACAATACTGCCATATTCACCACGAGGCTACAAAAGGGTTTGATGCAAACACGGACATAATGCCTGAAAACTCACTGGTGTTAATACTGCTGAGTGTGAACACTGATGCTTTTCTCAACCATCTTCTCACTCTGTCCTGTACTTGACCTTCACCACCATTCCCCAGTCTTTCACCCTCTGTACCTCCCTCCTTTTCTTCATCCCTTACTCTCAGGTCGAAGATAAGTCCAATCTGTAGATTAGAACTAAAGTATGAACACCGATGTTAGTCAAATATAGTGTTAATTAGAATAGAGCTGCATTGACAAAGGGTTTATCCATCTTAATCCAAAGTCTGCTTGAAGAGCTTGGAGAGCTCTGATCTCCCTCGGTTTTTTTTTGGACACTGAGATGGCTGCCTTCTCTACCTGGGAGCCACCAGAAGAAATACCAATTCTGTGCCACACAAAATCACATTCCAAACACAGCCATCATACACCATCATGATATTTGAGTCTTGTCCACTGTCCCTCTGGAGGGATATATAAATGTCATATTGAGAGAGTTGCTAATTAGTATTGCTGCTACAAGAAGGGTATTCTTCATAGTGGAAAAATCAACAGTGAGTGTGACTGTATAATACAGTCCTATGGGTTGAGAAATGGGAGGAGACATTCCAGCTCATATATCCAAGCTCATACTTCTCAGCAAATTTGCTCAGACACTTGGCCAGCTTCCTCCTCTCTTTCTGGCTCCAGAACTTGCTGCTTGGTGGGAGGCGAGTCTACCCACTGCCAGGAACAGATCCCAAAGGATGCTTTCACAGGCCTGCCACTGCCTTTGGCATTATGAACAGGTTGGCCTGGGATAAAGGGCACAGGACTATGCTAACATGCAATGGAAGGAGGAGAGAAAGAGAATTTATGTATTCACGTGACCAAATATGTCTCAAGTCATGTTTCTGTTCATCATCTCTTGAAGCAGTAATTGAAATCCAAGAGAAATAGAATACCTCTAGACCCCTTGCCTTAAGAGATACTGATTTTAACAGCTCTACTGGTTTTCGAATTGCAGGCCCTTATAATAGAAAGAGGCTACGTGGCTAATATGGTTACAGAACTCTGCATACTGTTAACAGGTTTCCAGTTTCCTCATAACAGAAAGAGAGATTCTAAACAGGACAGTGCTTTCTTAGGCATTGATGTTGATGACAACAGTGACAGTAATAATAGTAATAGTAATAATAATAATAAAATATTAATAATAGCTACCATTTTTTAGTCACTAAATCTGTGCCTGGTGCCAACCAAAGCACTTAAAGTATTGCTGTATGTAACACCCACATTAATCTTATAAGGAAGTGTTATTATTATCCTCATCTTACATTTGGGAAAATTGAGGAGGAACTAATAAATAGGAAGACATAATTCCCAGAAGAGAAATACATGCCATAACTTGTCTATTTTCAAGAACACCTTCTCACTCAATGAAATCTTGGCTTTTCAAATTTCCATATGACTGACTAAAATAATAAGAGGACTTTAGGAATGATAGAAAAAAATTAGTTTCTTCTTGAAAAGACTACTAACAGGTACCAATATAAATTAATCCTATTCTAGCAAGAAAAATGGGGTGTTATCTGCCATATCCTAAGATATCATAAAATATATGCACACCTAAGTGTAGGTGTCTTAGAGTCAGCAGGAGATGTGGAAACATAAGTACATTCTCTAGTACCTACCTACACCACAGGCAACAATTAAGAACTCAGCAGGTACCAATTTGGCCTAAAATCAGGTAAAATCTGCTTCACTTAAAAAACACTAACCATTTTTATATACGTGTATAGTGTGAAGCATGTTAATTTTGAAACCAAGAGAATGTGAGTTCAAATCTGGAATCTATAGCTTAATAGTTGTTGGTGGCTGAGTTCATTTTGGCTTCCCAGCAGGTGGCATGGGCTTCCTAATTTTCCTTTGGAGAATCATCCCTTTTCTACTTTCAGGGCAGGTGGTCCAGGAAAGAATACTCTAACTCCTGACTCTAAAGGTGGGCACGTGACCCAGTGTAGACTAATCAGAATATTGCATTCTCCACCCTTCACCACTTGAAATTCATTCAGTAAATAATAAAGGAGCAATTGAGCCTAGCCAGGCAATGAGATGCAGTTCTGGGTTTTATTGGGGCTATTGATAGACATACTCTCCCGACTGGGGTTGTAGATTAGACTGGCTCCAAACCTGGTCAAAGCAGGAGCCATAAGTATAAAAACCTTCACTCAGATTTGGTTAATATTAAGAGAATGTCTAGGTCACAATAGCAATTCATATACTTTGGTAGGAAACAATACTATTATGTCAAATACTTCATATTTTCTAAGCACTGTACTGAGAGACTATTTATATTCCGTGACCACAAGAATCAGGGAATAAATAGCATTGCTAATAGATCAGACTGGTAGGGAAAAGTCTTATTTACGCTTAAATTTATCCAGGTCTGTGTTGTTTTATTTATTGAGCTAACAGATGCTGTCAGCAAAGTTCTTTCTGAGATATTCAATACAAAATTCCTGTTTCATCTCCCAGGAATGTAACCTTCAATTGTCAAAGCATGTAATGACTACAAAACATATAAAACATCCTATTGTTCATTTAATCCACAGGATATATTTGTGTTGGAAATGAAACTTATTTATTTAACTTGTAAATGGACTCCCTAATCATGTATTAATCCAAAGTAAGAATCTTTAAATAATGTAGGTTCTTTTCTCATCTTCGAATCTCAGACCCTAAGGGCTGATAATCTTAAAGTCATAAACAGTGCTTCTCAGAGCTCCAAATCAAACTTCAACAAAACCTCATTTCTCCTCAGGGATCAGCAAACTCTCTCTGTAAAGTCAAATCATATCTACTTTGGGATTTATGGGCCACCCAGCTCTGTTGCAAATACTCAACTCTGCTGTTGCAACATGAAAGCAGCCACAGACAAATTTACACAGGTGGACCAAAGCTGTGTTCAATAAAATTTTACTTACAAAACAAACAACCAGCCCTGGGTACCACAAGTTTCCAGCACTCATCCTATAATATGGAGCTGCCAGTAATTTTTCTGTCACCTGGAGGGGAAAGCCTGCCTGAGACTGAGACTTCATTATATCACTTGGGCCCCTGGATCCAGCCCTGCCTGAAACCATTCTAACACTGGAGATTTTCATTATAAGACTAATAAATTCTCTTTTTTTTTTTTTACTTAAGCCAGGGTGGGTTCGTTCTCTCTCACTTACAACAAAAAGGGTTCTAACAAATTTACTGGGTGACCTCTTAAGTAAAGTCAGCTTTTATTCCTATAAAATAGGAATAATACAATTTGTAAGGATGAACAAATATATACTAAAAGCACCCTGCGGGGTTATAGAACAGGAGCTCAAGAAAAGTTATCTAAATATGAATCATTTCCTCTGGTACCAGACAGACTCATACCTGCTCAATAAGGATCCTTCTAGGGAAAGTTCCTCATCACTTCACCATGAGGATGACCCTTAAGGGGGTACATGAATTTTTAAAGTTTTGGAGGTTTTGAACTATGCCAAGACCCACAGGCTGATGGATCTGAAATTTTAGTGTATACAAAAATCAACTAAAGTATTTATTAAAAATTTTGATGGCTGATCTCCATCTTAGACCTGCCGAACCAGGAATGTGAATGTAGAACAGGCAGCCCAGATCATTTTGATGCAAGTGTTCTGAGAATCGACTCTGGGGAGCATACCACAGCATTCTTACAGAAGCTTAAAATCCTACTCCTTTCTCCCCAACTAAGTCTATAGCCTTTGGGAAACTAGCTGAGAAAGAAGATCTTTAGTATATAAAAGTCTCATGCTTATCCCCAAAACCTCAAAACATTGGGAATTCTCTTTCTCTGACTGGCTTATTTCACTTAGCATAATGCTCTCCAGTTCCATCCATGCTGTTGAAAATGGTAAGAATTCCTTCTTTTTTTACAGCAGCATAGTATTCTTTGCATTAGATGTACCATAGTTCTTTAATCCACTTATCTGCTGATGGGCATTTGGCTGTTTCCAAATCTTAGCTATGGTGAATTGTGCTGCTATGAACATAGGCGTGCATATATCCTTTCTAATTGGTTTTTCTAGTTTCTTGGGATATATTCCTAGAAGTGGGATCACTGGGTAAAGATAAATATTACATGATCTCACTCATTTATGGAATATAATGAATAACATAAACTGATGAATAAAAATAGATCCAGAGTCAGAGAAACATTGATCAGACCATCAAACCTCAGAGGGAAGGTGGGGGAGGGTTGGGATAAGGGGGAGAGATCAACCAAAGTACTTGTATGCATTCACATAAGACTAACTAATGGACATAGATAACAGGGGGTGAGGGCATAAGTGGGGGGGTATGGGGAGTATGGGGGACTAAGGACACATATGTAACACCATAAAAAATAAAGAAATTAAAACAAAATTGGGAATTCTCTAAAGATGCCTAGTGACCCACCCAGTGTGCTCAGTGCTTGAGCATCAACTTATGAACCAGGAGGTCACAGTTCAATTCCTGGTCAGAGTACATGCCTGGATTGTGGGCTCAATTCCCAGTGTGAGGTGTGTAGGAGGCAGCTAATCAATGATTCTCTCTCATTATTGATGTTTTTCTCTCTCTCCCTCTCCTTTCCTCTCTAAAATCAATAAAAACACATTTTAGGGGGGAAAAGGATGCCTAATGTTCGTGTTTATCCTTCTCTTATATCCATTATTTCATTAGATCTTCGTAGTGTACTTATTAGCTAGGCAATACATCAAATATCCTTTGTTTCCCTATAATTATAATTAACATACTACTTTCTCAAAGAATTGCATCAAAATTTAGCCTTCTTAAGACTCTGAGAAGGTCAGCTGTAAGCCATGTAAACTTTGTTTAACCTTGCACATTGCAGACTTAATTTAATCACAAATATGGTTAGTTGGTGTTTCCCTGAGGGGCGACTTTGAGGTCTCATAGTAGACCAATATTCCATGGAACACAATTTGTGAAATGCCATGATGGTGTCTTTTTTGTCCCTTTCTACAGATGCAGGAAATGAGACAAAGAGGGGTCAAGCAACTGGACCAGAATGTGTCAACTTATACAGGCAGTTAAAGAGGCCCAGGGCTCCTGACTCTAGAAATGGGTCAGTCACCACTCAGTCCTCCTACATCATGGGTGGCTTGAGAATGCTCAAGACCAGGCAGAGTAGGTTATTTGATTCAGTTCTTTTCAAGTTGTTTTTCCCTCCATAATACTATCAAGGTTAATACACTCTTCAGTATTTTCCCTCCCTTGAGCTCATTTCAAGATTTCATTATAATAGCTACTCAGCTATCTACTGAACGTAAAGATGATAGAGAACCAATGAAACCTTGCAGTCCATTGAAGAATCCCTTTAGCTCAGAAATCTCATTTTATTTCTTTGATGACATTATAGTTTTCTTAATTACCTCCCATTAGATCACAGACCAGTTTTTCAGTGCCAACTGTCATTTGTATAGTTATGGTGTGAAATCTAAATAGTATTCTTGGGGGAAAAATTAGCAAAAATGTTGGTCCTTGTTTTCTCTCCCTGTGTGTGTAATTCCAACCAACAGCTCTAACACGGGCCTGCCTTGACCATTACCTACAAAAATAAGGAATTCTGCTTATATATATATTTTTGAGACTTTCACAAGGAATTTCTAGTTTTCTTCATTTCAGGACATAGAAATTGAGTTCCATTAGTCTTTTTTTCAGAGGTAAATGTCTTTTCTTTCTGGCCTGTCAATAACTCCTTTGGGGACATTTTATTATTTTTCTGCATAAAAGATGTTCAATTTCTAAAAAGGTCTTAGCAGGGAGTCATAGGTTAATTTCTGCCCATAAGAAGTTCTAAATTCACATTGAATTTGTAGTTTGTTTTTAAATTTCTATTTTTTCCCTAATGACTGACTATTATTTGAACTCTGAACAATGAGGTTTAAATGCCAATCACCAAGTAGCTCTGTGACTATAGGCATATTATATTAACTCATCTCTCAGAATTGCATTCACTTAACAGCAAAATAGGGATGATAACAATATCTAATTCTCTGCTCTGTACAGTTATTATATTAACACATAGAAATTTCAGCCTCGCCCTCGCCAGTTTACTCACTGGTTAGAGCACCGACCCTGGGACTGAAGGGTTGAAGGTTTGATTCCAGTCAAGGGTAAGTACTTCCATTGCAGACTCCAGCCCTGCTCTGGCAAGGTCATGTGCAGGAGGCAACCAATTGATGTGTCTTTCTCACATCAATGTTTCTCTCTCTGTGTCTCTCCCCCTTCCTTCCACTTTCTCTGGGTGAAGAGTAACAATAACAATAACAACAAAAACTACCAAAAACAAACAAATAAAAACAACTTTAGACTAATGACTGACAATTAGTGTGTGTTCACTAATAACTCCTGACTCCAGTCTAGAGTGTTGATTGATTTTGCCCACTACTCTAGGTTCCCCTGGAATCACATGTGAAGGTGTGTGGAGCTGGAGGCTGCTGTGTCTTAGCTGGAGGGCATCAGAAAAGAACAAGGAATGAATTTCAAATAATACTCATGCTTAGAACATCAATAAAACTGACTGAATAACACTGCTTCCAACCAGGAAAAGTCCTAAATTGCTGAATTTGAATCGTTAGAATTTTGGCTTACAATATGTCAATCACTTTTCCCCATTTTACTTGCAATTTTCCTTTGAGGTTACATAACAAAATTTGTCATAACTAAATTATCACTAATTGTGCTAGTCCCCTTTTCCTTTGTGACATTCCCAGGCACCAAACAATAAGGCATGAGGTTAAGGAAAGGAAAAAAGGGATGTCATAAGGCAAGGGTGGGGAACACTTTATCTGCCAAAGGGCATTTGGATATTTATAATATCATTCGTGGGCCAAACAAAATTATCAACTTAAAAATTAGCTTGCTATATTTGGTCAAACATTTAATTAACTCGCCCCTAATGCCTTGGTGGGGCCAGACCAAATGATTTTGTGGGCCTTAAATGGCACATGGGCCAGATGTTCCCCAGCCCTGTATAAGGAATAGGCTCTGTCCTCATATGTGTCCCTTCAGGCACTTTCAGGAAGTACCAAGGCGTATGAACACATGAGGTTATGGTGCACTAACTCAGAAAACACTGGTTACACATTTATTGTCCATTTGAGTGATGAAATATGGGGTTTGAGGAAAGAAAAGATGAAGATCCTAACTTTAAAATCTTAAAATGAAAAATATCACCAAAAGCAAACTCTATTCCACTTTTAGAGGAATTTGAAATTGATGTGAATATATAAAGCACATTTAATGAAAGATAACAGGAATTCTTTGCCGTGTGTGATGGAATTATCTTAAAAGTCATTATTTAATGCAAAAGCATCATCTTTCTGAACTCAAACTCACAACTAAAAAAGAATATTAATATTCAGATAATTCTTGACTACCTTATAGTAGATTTATTTTAACTGGTAAAAGAACTTCATTTGCTTTTACCATGTCTGAGAATCTCCAGGCTCAATCAGTAGCTACAGTATCTAAAGTGCCCTGCTAGCTTTGCATTCAATTTCTTAATGATCACTGCAACTATTTTCCGAATGATAGGGCCATTTCCTTAAATGCAATTATCACAAGGGACCTTGATCTGGAATCCTCATTATATTACCAGTAGGTCAGAATGGTGAGGATCAGGTGGGTTAATGACATGAGCTACTGTGCCCATAGTAATTGTCCTGCTTTAACTGCCAGAAAGCATCCATTGAACAGTGTCTGGGTTCCGCAGACACTAGGCAATACTGATGGGACATTTTACTGCACTGCTAAATCAAATATTAACCTTAGCTATTCTGAAATTGTTCTGAGAGCAAATGAAGGCTTTCTTATTGAAATGCAAGATTTGTAGAAAAATATTCTCTCTCCCCAATTCATATTTCTTGCTCTTGAGCCTAGAAATTAGTGAAAACTTTTAACTTTGTTCAAGATATTCTCATTTAAAATATAAATACTGTGCCCCAAAGAAGTCAGTGGTCATTTTCACAACCACTATCTGACTAGTGTTTTATCATTTATCAAGCACTTGTCAAATTATAGCATTTGATCCCCACAACAAACCAACAAGCAAATATTCCTAATCCCTATTTTACAAAAGAACAAACTGACAATGGCAGAGATGGATCATTGCGTGCCAATATCCACTCTTCCATTCCTTTTAGTGACAGCTTCTTGGTTTCATACCCAGCTAAAAGACTATTTCCCAGCTTCCTTGGAAGGCTGGTGTGGCCATATTAACAAGCTTTGCCATTGAGCTGTGAGCTGAAGTTTTGTGAGAGATTTCTGGGAAAGGAATCTTAAAGGAAAGGATGAACCATTTCTTTATTCTACTTTTCATTTACTTTTCTAAAGCAGAGATATGATGGCTGGTACTTGGCAGCCATTATGAGGACAAGAGTCTCCTTATACTAATTGGAGGAGCTGCAAGCTAAGTGGCACTGTGGTCCTTAAGGACTCTGTGCAACCATCATACACAGCAGCTTTGAACTGGCTGCCTCTGCACTTTTCTCTCTGAGAGAAATAAACCCCTATCTTGTTTAAGTTATTACTATTTTCAGTTTATTTGTTTTATGCAATAGAAGCTAATCCTAATGCAAAGATGTGACTTGCTTAAGTTTATGCAAACTATAATTTGTAAGGGGCATCATGTCTGTATTCCACACATTCTGTGGCACCTTTCATAACCTGTTTCTTAGCTTGTAAAGGAGCCAAATACTTTAATTTTTTTAATTTTGCATTTACTTTTTTTGATATTTTTAGAGATAGAGGAAGGGAGAGGGCTAGAGAGACAGAAACATCAATGAGATAGCACTCAATCACAGAGCCATATCAGCCAGGCTTAATGTTTATTTTTAAAAAGCCAACCTATAGGAAGAATTTTTTTCCTCTCTTTTCCCTACCTCCATCCTCTATAGTACTTTGTGTCTCTCGGGTTCTAATTTAAATCATGAAATTTCCCAGAGCCCACCTCATCTTAGATAATTTCATTTGCTCCCATGGCTTTAATTAGCATTGATAAGATGAATATTTATAAATTTATACTTCTAGCCTAGAAAGCTTTTCCAATGGACACAACATCTACTAGCAATGTAACTCTGGCCAAATTACTTAACTTCTCTGGGTCTCAGTTACCAATCTATAAAGTGGGAATACTGACAGCATCTACCTCATTGTATTATCAGAAAGATTTATTGTTTCACTCAACCAAAAGACTGGACATTGTCAGAACCATTACTACTATTATCAGTCTTCATCTCCAAATAATATTTCACAGCACCTCAAATTCACTTTCTTTAAAGTAAATTATTTCTACCTTTACTTTGATCATCCTTCAGGAATGGCAATGCCAGTTGTCTAAGTGCTCAGAGAGAAATCCATGGGTCATCCCAGACATACCACCTCTTTCCTCACCTCCCTCAGATCCAATTCATTATCAGTACTGGTCAACACTAACTCATAAATATTTCTCAACTCTCTCTACTTTTCTCCTCAGGTTAGACCAATTGTCTGCATCACCATTTCTGTGTTCTTACTCTTGCTACCGACCTCTAAGTCCTTCACATGGCAGCCTGGGAATCTAAACATCAATGAAAGCATGTCAATGCTCTGTACTAAGCCCACCAGTGAGCGATCCTGCTTTTGAGACAAGGTCCCAGAGTCTTCATAGCAACTTGAAGGGACAGGATCTGCCCCACTCATGGGCTCCAATACTGCTCATCTTTCTTTCCTTCAAATACAAGAAACACATCATTTCTGCACCAAGGCCTTTATACATGCTGTTTCCACTGCCTGGATGATTGTATCACTTCTGAATGCCAGTTTTCTCTTTAACAGATAGTGCTCAGCTATTTATCCCTTCTCTATAGGATCATGAGCTTCTTGAGGCTAAGCACACCCCAGCACTTGTGGGGAGATCTCTGGTTAGTGATTGCTTAAGGGATTAGTGCCCAGGTCTGGCCGTTGAGATATGTAAGGGATCCCTGTAAGAGGCAGGGCTTCTAAGATGAGCTTCCTTGCTCTTAAAGACAGACACAAAAGACATTTCTAGCTCTGGTCACTGTGGTGCCTGGTTGTGAGGCCTGAACTGTTTTAGTCATCTTCCAACTGGCTTGAGGATGGAGTCCTAAAGCAAAGGAAGGTGGAGCATGGAATCATGGGGTAAGGAATCAGGCTTGGAGCTTGCCTCTTACAAACTTATGTTAGACAATATGTAAATGACCTTATTGTTTAAGGTCATAATGCACGTGCTCTTCTCTTTCTGATTCAAAAAAGCATCCTAAATGAGATGCCCCTATTAAATTGATTACTCTGACACAGAGGAAATGATCACTGAATATTTTTTTAATAAATGAAAAAATAAATATTTCATAGAAAAAGAAGACAGACTCTGGCTTGGGTATTCTATATAATAAAAGCCTAATATGCAAATCGATCAAACAGCAGAACAACAGGTGGAATGACCAGTTGCTATGACATGCACTGACCACCTGTAAGCAGACACTCAATGTAGGAGCTGCCTCCAGCCCGTAGGACCCAGGCCAGCCAAGGTGGGTGTCAGTTGCCCTACAGAGGGAGGTGATGGGCGGCAGCTGGGGGCAGGGCTGGCAAGGTGCTAGTGGGGGCCCTAATCACTCTGCAGGTTGCCCCACAGATCGTCCTGGATTGCTGGCCAGGCATAGGGACCCTAACCATGCAAGAATTTTGTGCACTGGGTCTCTAGTATATAAAATTTCTCATCTCCTGGAATGTCTATGGTTAGGACAAACAACTTATTTCTAGGTAGAGCCAGGGCTGGAAGTAGGCTGGAATAGAAAATAGTGTCTATCTCCAAGCCATAGTTAAGAAATGACATAGGGGCCAAGATTGGTTTGGCTCAGTGGATAGAGCATCAGCCTGTGGACTGAAAGGTCTCAGGTTCAATTCTGGTCAAGCACATGTACTTTGATTGTGGGCATATCTCCAGTGGGGGGTGAGCAGGAGGCAGCTGATCGATGTCTATCTCTCATCTATGTTCCTGACTCTCTATCCTTTTCCCTTCCTCTTTGTAAAAAATAAAATCAATAAAATATATTTAAAAAAAAGAAAAGAAATGACACAGTGAAATTTTTCTCACATGCAAGGGAAAGATGAGGGACTCTCATGTTTCTTGAAAGATTAGTCTTGGATATAAATATCATCTCAAAAATAACTGAACTAAACCTTTGCTTCAACTTGATCACTGGCATTTCATAAAAGTTTATCTCATAAACCGCAAGATATTTACTGATTTGAGCCAATTTTGAGATATTATTAAAGGCTGACATCACAATCTAAATTTCATATACATTTTAATAGCATAAAAAGACAGTAACCCAAATGTCCAAACATGAGGGGCTGATGAAGTAAATTGAGGAACAATCATCAAATGCACAACTATGTGGCCATTAAAAATGATGATGGATATGTCTCATTATTGACAGGAAAAGACTGTCATGATTTCTTGTTCAATGGAAATAAGTTACCAAGTATTGTGTGTAAAATAATTCAATTTTCCAAAAAAGTAGTTACTTAGCTATGTATCTACCTATGCATGGGCATAGGATCTACAAGAAGAAACTTAGTTAATAGTCATTCTATTTGGATCATAAAGTCATAGATAATCTTAAACTTACCTATAACTTTATTTTTTAATTTTGGATTGGGGTGAGTATTCGATTTAATCCCATGTCTGCCATCCACAAGCCATGGTCAATAGATAAAATAAGAGAACCTATTTTTTAAGTTGTTATGAAGACTAACTATCATTTAATATGGTATACACCTTATTAGCTATTGTGATTATATTACAAAAAGTATATTGCCATTATTGTAATGTGAATATTGCATTTGTGTTTAAGACTAACAGAGAGCACTGAGTGTAGCTGTGGTTTAAGTGTAGAGGGCAGAAAGGCATTGCTGATAACTGAATGTTACTGCTCCTACCAGAGGCTATCACTGGGATATGAATGATATAGCTTTAAAAGCATGGCCTTGAAGTGGGGACACATGAGCCTCAGGATCTATATCAAGTTTCTTCACTTTAAAATATCTTTTTCATACTGTTGTTATATTACATAAGATACTTAAATGCCTAATATAGTTTCTTGCCACAGTTAAGAGACCAATAAATATTATTATTATAAATTCATTATAAAAACTTTACTTCAAATATAATAAATAATTCCCTTGATATTCCACTAGTAATGTTTTTTTGTGTTTTGTTTTGTTTTTACCCAGCAAATTACTTGCATTTTAAAATATACTTGTAGGAATTATTAAAACATAAACTAGAACAGTGCACTAAAAAGATTTGCTAGTTTAAAAAAAATCAATCACATATAACTTTTTTGGAATATTTGTATTTTGAAAGGAGATCAATTCCTATGTAAATAGTGGAGGGGGACCATAGGAAGAGGCTCTTCATGAGAGAAGGTTATAAAATAAAGTAAGTTCAAATTTACTTGGATGCAAAATTCATCTTTATTCTACAGATTTAATTTACATGAAATAATAGCATAAAAAGACAGTAACCCAAATGTCCAAACATGAGGGGCTGATGAAGTAAATTGAGGAACAATCATCAAATGCACAACTATGTGGCCATTAAAAATGATGATGGATATGTCTCATTATTGACAGGAAAAGACTGTCATGTAAAGACTCTAATGTAAAATGACTCTAATGTAAAATGGAAGTATAGTGTTTTACAGACAAATAAAAACATCAGAGCCCACTAGCTGGTCTAATAAAACATAGCTACAATTTTTGTGTTGGAGGAAATAAAATAATTTGGACTTTAATCTTATGTTTAAGTTGACTAAGCAGAATAATTCAAATATATTCAGAATATTATCATACAATATGCAAAGCAAACTCCATGAATACTTTGAAGGCTTTAGAAGTATGTATTTAAATGGAAATTGCCCAAGATCTGGTTAGATCCACTAAGCAGAAAGAAATTGAATACCATGATGTCAATATTTCCACAGGTTTTTCTAACAGCATTTGATGTTTGTTGAACTATCCTTCAAAGAACATTGAAGGTAATTTCTTGATATATTTCCTGGCATTGGCTACCCAGAAAAGTAAACTTCTGTCATTCATACTGGCTTAGATGCAAATATAACTGTTCTCTTGATGCTTATTTAAAAATTAGATGCAGTTAAAGAATTGAATGGATTTGGGAAAGACTCAATGCAGAAGGTCAAGTCAGATTAAGGGAATACTTATCTGCAAATAGGCCTCTCTGTACCACATAGACTTTCACAACCACAACCCCCAAGCCAACAATGGGATTTTTAAAATTATCTGGAGAACACAGTCACTGAGGGGAAAACAGTAACTGTCCATTTGAGCTCTTTCTCAGCAAAAAAAAACAGAGCAATAACTGGGCTTCTAAGATAAAGCATGAGGGGAAGTGGTCACAGGGAGAAAAGTCTATATTAAGTACATTAATAAAAATTGTCTTTCCAAACAAACCACCTTTTATGAGTTCAATTCAACAAACATTTCTGAGCATTTGCTCTCTGTGCAGTGTTGTGAATCAGACCGAGGTGAGCCTGTGCTCTTCAGAAAAACGCACACTCACCGTGACCAGTTTGGCTCAGTGGATAGAGCGTGGACCTGCAGACTGAAAGGTCCCAGGTTCGATTCTGGTCGGGGGCATGTACCTTGCTTGCGGGCACATCTCCAGTGTGGGGCATGCAGGAGGCGGCTGATCAATGTCTCTTTCTCATTGATGTTTCTGACTTTCTATGCCTCTCCCTTCCTCTCTGTGCAATATCAATAAAATATATTAAAAAAAGAAAAAGAAAAACGCACACTTGTGGACACATGCGCGCGCGCGCACACACACACACCTGCACAGTCATCCAAAGGCTGAGGCAAGATATGGAGAAAATTCTCAGAATTCTTTGAGGATAGGTCATGAAGAAGTTTTAGCAGAAATATTTCCTTCAGCCATTTTTGCTCTGTTATATTTAGTATAAGATATAGATGATTTTATTAAAAACCATAAACTAGCACTTTGTTTAGGCATTCTGTGAGACAGGAAGAAGGCAAATCAGCTCTATCTTTATAGCATCAAGAAAGTTATTTTCTAGAACAATTCATACTACAAAAATTGGAGGAACTTTTGTGCTTGTAGTTAGGTTTGTATAACTTAAGCTTCAAAATTCTGACAGCCTGGCCAGAGTGGCTCAGTGGTTGAGCATCGACCTATGAACCCTGAAGTCACTGTTCGATTCCCTGTCAGGGAACATGTCCAGTATGCGGGCTCCAATCCCCAGTAGGAAGCATGCAGGAGGCAGCTGATTAATGATTTTCTCTCATCATTGATCTTTCTATCTCTTTCACCCTCTCTTTTCCTCTCTGAAATCAATAAAAATATATTTTAAAATAATTCTGACAGACTGAATCCATACACAAATAGCATTACCCTTTCTAGCTCTGAGGCCAAACAAGTAGGATAAACAGCTGGAAACAAACAGCATATAATGATCTTATTTTGTCTAGTTTTTTGTATAAAAAGAATCAATGATTTAATGATACACTTCAAAACAACATGTCCATGAAACTCTAGCATCAATACTTTCTGTATAGTCTTGTCATGACAGTAGATAGAAAAAGTCATGTGTAGGCAGTTATTAAATTTTGAAAGTACAAAATAACCTCAAATAGTTATATGTCTACAATTTAGCTAAGCCTGGACAGAGGGAACACTATCCTAATTTCATTCATTCAAATCATTTCCCTGACAAAAAAAATGGTAAAGATTTTGTGGACATTTAAAATTTAATGTTGAAGAGTTTAAAGATGATTTTTGAATTATTCCTATCTTGGAATCTGATGGGGTCGGGGGGGCCACAGGCTCTTTCTGTGACAAGAACAGGCACCAATGCTATCATTTCACGCTATTGTGCAGAAACTTTAGGTAATTTGGTTGTTAATCAGTTGCTTTTCTCTACTGATTTTTCTCCTTAAAAATATAGTTGCAAGTTAAGATTAACACAATTGCACGTTAAAGAAAAATGAAAGTCCCAATTGGCAACATAAAACAACTACAAATGTATCTCCCCATATTATCATCCAAGTTCTTAAACAATATAAAAATTCATGATAGAATAATTAAATATCACACCAAGGCGCAATGGATAATCTGTACATACTAGTAAGAAGTATCTAGAAAATACTGTTGTAAACACAGCAACAGTAGTATTTATTCTACCATGCCATGATCTCACAAGGACTGAGAGCTCAAAATGAATACAGATATTTTCTTATTTGTTTATATAGTTCCTCTTCTGTATTTAAATGCTATAAAATTGTAGGGAGAGCAATACTTTTACACAGATTTAGGAAAAAATAAATAGGTTGAGCTTTAAACATTGTTTTGGGAAAGCCAACATTAAAAAAAAATTCAATACTATTAACCACAATTACTTTTCAAGGTACTGATTTCCAGTGTAAAATGTACCTCTTTAATAAATGTTAAATATAGAATAGTCCAGGAATAATTTGGCAAAATTATACTCAAGCTATACAATACTAGAAAAATATCTCCTTGGGTGATTGTTCTGCAGCATTAAGTAAAATATTATATTCTTGAATCCTTTATCTAATGCTGAAAATTTGATATTTCATTAAACTAGTAAATTCCATAGACTCAAAATAGTGATATGGAAAATGATATGCATTTTCCATCAATAAATATTTTCACGACACAATTTAAATACTGGCGTTTTTCTCAATATCCCCTATAATTTATCATGTTATTACAGGCTAGACAGCCACATTTCCATGTAGCACTTGGTGTAAAATTTATTAAGAAGTATAAACTTTGCCCTAGCTAGTATGACTCAGTGGATAGAGTGTCAGACTGTGGACTGAAGGGTCCCAGGTTAGATTTTGGTTCAGGGCATATGCCCAGGTTACAGACTCAATTCTCAGTAGGGGGTGTGTAGGAGGCATCTGATGAATGATTCTCTCTCATTATTGATGTTTATATCTATCTCTTCTTCTCCATTCTTCTCTGAAATCACTAAAAAATATTTTAAAAAAGAAGTACAAACTTTGATTTCATTTTGCTTGTTACCATAATATTCCTTAGGCAAATTTGAGTTTAAAAGAAAATTGTTAATTTTTATGCTTATTTTAAAAATATGAGTAATATCAGCCTTATTTTACAAGTGAAATGTATCCTAAAGATAAATGAACTTGCTTTAGGTAGTATAGCCAATGTGCCAAAATGTACCTGGTATACAGGTAAACAATACTTTTATGCATTCCAAATGAACACCATTTTCCAGCCACATAAAATGTGACACATAATTAAATCAACCACTGGTCATGTTACATGAGAAAGCTACCCAAAAAGCTTTACCTTAGCCCCAATATGGAAAAAACAAAACCAAAAATTTATACTGATTCATCTATTAAAGTCTTAAAAGATACTTGTTTCAATTAAACTAGTGGCAGACTTTTATCACTGTTAATATATAATTACATTCAATGTCATCAAACACCATGAAATACAATAATCATCTGCTTAAGGAAAATGCATAAAAACGAATGGTGGTACAATAAATGCTTTCAAACTTTAAGGCCTAAAAAGACAAACTGCATAGGGGTGGTCACCATATTTTCAAATTTAAGAAAATTGGCCTATATGGGCTTTCAAGTCTAGGCATACATGTTGAGTAAATGGGTCAGATTATCTGAAATTAAGAACATTTTGAGAGCTCTGGCATGTATGTTTCCATAGGAAACTTGGAACCAATTAATTGCTTGGATCTATTGGAACATGATATCTCCAAGCACTGTTTAATCTATACCAGTGGTTTTTAACTGAGGAGAGACATTTAGCAACAGCTATAAATATTTTTTTGGTTGTCACAATTGGGGAATTGTTACCAGCATCTAGTGGGTAGAGATCACAATACCACTAAACCCTACAATTCACAACTTCCCACAATGAAGATTTATCTGGCCCAAAATAGGAATCATGCCAAGGTTGAAAAAACCTGCTCTATATACCTCGGCTTAGACAAAGCCAGGCCTAATTGGATAAATTCTATGTAGTTCTGAACAATCATTGGCACGGCTCATGTGTGACCATTCATGAATGTTTCCAATATGCTCAGAAGACTAGTCCCTATCAACAGACAGCTGTTTTCCATGTGTGACTTATCTTGTTGCAGTTATAATATAAACAGCTCATTGCAAAAAGCAAATAGCTTGACTAATTTTCAAGTTCCTGGTTTATGAGCAATAGATTCCACTTTTGGAAATCATTGATTAACAAAACCAAGCAATTAATTGGTTCCAAGTGTTACAAACTAAGTTGTTTATGTACACTGAAGGCTAAAAAATTCCCACTGGAATTCCTATTTAATTGAACTTCCATGAGTTTTCTAAGTAATTAGTGAATTTATTTATAGTCTTCACTTGAAAATCTTACATTTTCAACTTCTTTTCTTCCTCCTTCTACTAGCTACAATATATTGAGTATTATGTTCCAGGCACTGTATGAATTACTACACATGAATTTTATAGTGATAACAATCCTAGTTGGTAGGATAATAGTAAGGTATTATGGCATCATTTTCCTTATTATTCTTCAAACTCAAGAAGTCTGGAGAAAGAAAAAGTGGACTGAAAAATAAAACATTTGACCACAGCACTCACAAGTCTGAGTTCAATGTGAATTAATCTAGTAAAAGAAAAAGAGAAAAAGCTAGGAGACGATCAATACTATTTATAATAATAGCACCACTTACTGAGTGCTTAGTTTATGCAGGTCCATTGCCTAATGCTTTGATATATTGTTTCATTTAATGCTACCGATCAGCCCTTGGTGTTATTCACCATGTTACAGATGTAGAAACTGAGGCTTTCTTGATGAAAGCCAGAGGCACACCTGGGATCTATGCTCTGTTCTGCCACTTTTGAGGGTCTACACCATGGCTTGGCAAACCAGGACCCTTCGTTCAAATCTGACTTGCTTCCTCCCTTGTGAATAAAATACTACTGGAAGACAGCCATGCTCTCTCACTGATGTGTTGCCTATGTTGCTTTTGTGCTACAAAAGCAGAATCGAGCAGTTACAACAGAGGCCCATGTGATAAAAACCTAAAATGTTTGCGATCTGACCCTTTACAGTAGGAGTTTGCCAATATATCTGCCTGAACTCTTCCATAGTAAGTAATGTCTGCTCCACCTTGAGCTCCATATTGTTAGGCATTGGAGGTCCTGTACATACTTCTCCAGGTAAGTGGTAGCTTCACCTTCTTTAAGTATGATATCCTGCTTTTATTTTCATAGCCATCTTTATGGCCAATACTATTCTTGTCTTTAGCAAAGAGTTTATCTGAATAACAGTAATGTTATACAAGTGAAACTTATTAAAACTGATTTCCTCACAGTCTGAAATCATTAAAAAGCAAAAATTAAATGCAAAAACACTTACTGATCTTCTACTGGGCACACATTATGTGCCAGGAATTCAAAAATGAGTAAAACACAATACTGCCCCCCAGGAGTTCACAGATAAGCAGGGGAAACTGAGATACACACATGGCTGCCTAGGGACTAGGCTCAGTGGCCTACGATTCCAGGGGAAGAGTCTCCCAAGTCACCCAAGAACCAAGGCTTCAAAACAAACAAACAAACAAAAAAATACATGAAAATCCATTTCTCAGTTTAAGAAAAAGTTTTCCATTATCTTGAGTTGAATAACAGAATTGTCTAATTTGTTCAATAAGTAACTGTTCAGACATAGAATGGTAGAGTTAAAAGGATTTACAAGTGCAGCCTCTTTAATTCACAGATGGGAAAAACAAGGAGTCCGTATGTGTACTGAGCAGCGAGAGGAGGCAAGGTTGCACTGGGTGCCTGGAAGCTGAGCATTAACCCACATGCATTTTGGAATGGGACCCTACAGCCAGATTTGGAGCAACTGTCTAAGCCTTGGTTTCTTCATTTGCAATGTGGAGATCATATTTAAAGGACCTTGTGAGTAATAAGCAAGTTCATATATGTAAATCGAAGAGCAATGTTTGGCTCTTAGTAAGATGATGAAAATTAAAAATGAGGCATGGAAATGAACTAACTCAAATCTTTAAGACAGCCCCAATTCATCATGCTCCTGAGATCCCAGCTGGCTTGTGGTCCAAATATAAATAACTGATGCCCTTCCCATTGGAGACGCGTGGAAGAGGCTCACCATTCTTCTAGGTTTCTGTCTCAGACATAATAGAATAACCTTTTCTTCTTCATTTCTTATATCCCTGATGTCTGGAAACCTCTCTGCCAAACCTACTGGCACCACCATTGGCCAAGTAATGACATCACAGCCAGATTACTTGACCTTTCTCAGCTCCACAGCAGCCCAGCTCACTTCCAACCAATACCCTCTGCCCGGTGCACTGCTGATACTGCAAGGGAAACCAAGATACTATTTTTTCCATATTACTCATCTGATGAAGACTATGTCATCATTCTGAGTAGCATAGCCCTTTAAGTCCAGGCACATCTGTCTGTAGGTTAACATCCCTTAATCTTACATGACATTATTTCTAATCATATTAATAGTGTCATATTAAAAGAGACCTTATTTCAAATCAAAACAGCAACATATACTATCAGTGAGGCCCAGCATGTGGCTTAACTCTCTGAGGCTCAGTTTCCTTTTCTGCCAAGCTAAGAGAAACAGGACCTGTATCATGGGACTCTTGGGACTCTTGGAAAGATCAAGTACATAACCCCATTCCTGTCAGAGCCTGGCATAGAGTATGAATATTTCACTCCTTCCCCCACTTGTTCCTGTTCATGGGAATCCTTCCACTTAGGATGTCTTCTCTTCTTTCTGTTGCCAATCAAATTCATCATCCTCACACAAAGCCTTCTCCTGGGGCTTTAGTCCACACTGCATTGGTGAACTCACTCATAACTGGCACTCCCCACCTTGGCCCTTAATCAGTGATTTTTACCCTGGGTCATTTGCGTGCACTTGCATGTGTGTGTGTGTGCGTGTGCGTGTGCATGTGTGTGTGTTTGTGCGCAACAGTCTGAAATCGCGTGCACAGACACACACACACACACTATCTCCAGGTCATTGGCAATTTTCTGGATATATTTTTGATTGTCACAACTGGGAGTGGGTATATTAACCATGTATTTTATATTTCCTGTGTTTTATGATTTCTGATACTCTAAAGCCCCGAGAGGCTGCCCCTTCCAGGGCTAGCTAATGCCCAGAGACAGGGAACAATTTGCCTGCTGCCTTTCATAGCCAAAGCAACCAATCCAAAGCCTATACCTCAAACGCCCACCTCCTTTGTCTAACTCTCACATACCAAGCTAATATGTCCTCTGTCTTAAATCACCCTGGGTCCAGGTACCTGACAACTAAAGACCACCTCTGAAGCCTATGCCAGTCTAAATCATTTCAGCTGTTCAATCCTAAGCTTGCTTAAACTTGCCTACCCTGACTCTCCCATTTCTCCCCTGCAAATGCTCTCCTCTCTGTCCTTCTGCTTCCTGAATGACCCTGATACTTCCCCTTGGCTGGCCCTATGTGGCATGGTGTGCCTCCTTCTCTAGGAAATAGTAAGTGATAAGCTCTTCTTTCAAAGGCACTGTCTCTCTTCTGCCCCTTACTACCTCTAACTGAAATAAATCCCAGGTACATTTTAAGACAGTGGATGCTATCAGTGGGCAGAGGCCACCGATGCTGTGAAATATCCCGAAATGCTTAGAACACCACTCCCTGCAAACAAAGGGTAATCAGTCCTAAACAAAACAGTCCTGAGGTTGAGAAGCCTGACCTGACATGCCCCACACTGGGATCACAAAGCTGGAAGCCCAGCTCTGCCATCCGTTCTATTGCTCAGCCTGACCAGGGAAAAGGAAGTCCCTGACTCCTGAATTGGCTGAACCATCGGTGCAATCAATATAATAGTTTAATTTGTAGTTATGGTTTTTTAATAAAAAAATCACTGAATGTTCAGCAAAAGTGAAAATATTTCTTCTCAGTTACTATGTAAAGTTTAGTGCTAACAGCTTCTGGTGGGAAGGAAAAATCCATGAGTGCTATTGGAGGACTCCAAAACAGCCCATTTATTTTTCTTTTGTGTGTCTGTCACTTGTGATGGGCTGTACTTCCCCACAGCCCAAACCAGTATGTGCTATAAAATAAATTTGGGTAAAGAAGTATATACACTCTGTTTTTGAAGTTTCACAGTGCATGTGGGCAGACCAAGGGGCCAGAGACTGAAACAGTTTACTTAACTTTGTTTAGCTCAGTTTTCCAAATAAGTTTGATATTGAAATGTTCTCCATACCATCAATTTCCACCCAATGGAGCAAGTGCTATGTGGAACACATTTTGGAAACAGCTCATTAAAGTTGACAAAAACATTGAACTTTAGAACTTGAGCTCTAAAGTTCCTCACACTGTAATCAGAGCTGCTTTGGGACACAAAACAGAGAGAAACTGACATGGCCGCTCTCGACTTCGGAAGTCTCTGGCAGAAAGACAGCACCTGCTGGTCTCTGCTGGAATTCGGGCAGACCAAATTTCCAGATGGCATGAAGAAATTGTCTCCCCCACCTTATATGCTTGTATTGGTTATAACAGTGCAGACCTCAACATATTTAGATCCCAGGACAAAAAGTATTACTAGTATTTTTCCTCAAGTAATTGGGCTACTTTAAATTTTTTGAGTGAGGAGAAACCAAATGACTTATAAATATAACTTGAATATCCATTAGGAAGAAAAGCAAGGGAGCCAAATAAGACCAAAGGTTATGGTACAAAGTACCTCAATGTTCCCATCTACTTCCTGACTCATCCCTAATCCACTCTAATATCTTCTATCCCTAAGTTACAAACAGGTTTGTTCATTTAAAAAAATTTTTTTTATTAATGTGTTACATGTATACATATCTTCCCATTGCCCCCCCTGGCCCCCCACCAAGCATACCCTATTTTTATAACTCTGTGACATCTATGAATATATTTGACTAGCAGAGAACTGAACGGGCTGAGGTCTGGTGTTCCTAGAGAACATCAGCACATCCATCCTTGCTTATGACTGTGCAGCCTTCCTCTGTGGGGCAGGAGGAATGGCTATCAGCAAGTACTCTGGCCTCTAGGATAGTCTTCAGCAGGTTGCTCTATAGGCCTAGCCATAGTTCTGTGACCTGAACAGTCTGAAAGGCTCAGCTGAGTATGGGGGTGAGGACATGCACAGGCAGAAGCAGTGTAGCGGCAATGATTTTGCCATCTGTTCACCTAACGCAGGGGATCCCTCTACTTTTTCACCTTGAGATAAAACGACTATCATTCCCCCCATCCTAAAGGCATACAGCCATTCTCCCACCAATCATCTCCACAGACAGAGAGCAGAGCACAGAGAGAGGAGACACTCACCTCCTTCCTCCCTTAGAATGTGCAGGCCAGCACCATGGATAGAAAAGCAGGACACCACCCTATGTGTTCGATGTTTGAAAATGTTCCACATGTCTCCTGGACAGTTTCCAGGCCCTCTGGAAAAAGAAGCCCTGTCCTCTTCCTATCCTCCGCCCCCTTTCACAAGAAGGAAAACAAAGGCCAGGCCTGAAAGACGTCTGAGGCCAGTGGGTGCCTAAGTCCCAGAGGGTGCTCTGTTCTCCTATCCCACCCCCGGAGGTTAATTCCTTCTGTCTGATAAACACTGCCAGGAATTGTACTCTTAGGATTTGAAATAAAAATAAAGCCTGTTTACTTTTTAAAATCATGGTAGAAATCCTCCTAATTAAATTTTACTGTAGGATATGATATTTTCAAAGTAAATTTGTTCCATTTCATTCATGGCGAATTATGTACTTTGAGCTAGTAACACACACTGACCCATATGTCATACTTATGGTTTAAAGGCTGAATGTCATTCCTGTTTGGTCCTCAACATTTGCTTATAGATCCCATGGTGAACTTCAGAACCATCAGCAATGCTAAGAAGGGAGCAAAAGGGACTCTACACCTAATCCAATTCCATTGTAAGCAGTTGCCTTTATTTAATACATGATTATTAATGTCAACACTAACTTCAACATTCTTATTGAAATAATTTGAATTTAAAAATGTTATATTCCTACTCATTTATGCATAGTATAATATAATTATTTAGTCAATGTATATATTTCCCCAAACTAACTCTATTCTCGGTGTACCACACACAAATATTCACATGAATAACTAATAATGTATTTGGCTATACATTATTGTCTCAAACTGTTCTATTAGAGATTTCACCATCTTCAAAGAATTAAAACATGGGGTATAATATCCCCTGTTATGAGCTGATCTTTATATTTTAGAAATACAATAATCCACAATATAATACATGTCATTTAAATGGAGTAGAGCAGAGAACAGTTTTTAAACTGTGGTTCTGAAAAGCTCTGGGACCCTATGGCACTATGGAGGACAGGCCACCACCCTGGCCTGAACCAGAGCACTCCCCCTTTCATCTGGTTGGTAGTTGGGGATCTTCTAAGACAGTGGTTGGCAAACCGTGGCTTGCGAGCCACATGCGGCTTTTTGGCCCCTTGAGTGTAGCTCTTCCACAAAATACCATGTGCAGGCGTGCATGTACAGTGCGATTGAAACTTCGTGGCCCATGTGCAGCAGTCAGTTTTAGGCCTGGGCGAGTCTATTTTGAAGAAGTGGGGGTGTCCGTCACATGTGGCTCATGAGCCACAGTTTGCCGACCACTGTTCTCAGATAATTGTTTTCTTTTCCCACAGAATAACTCTTCCTTCGGTTGTATGTTTGTCTTTTATTTCTTGAAGTAGATGCTCCCTTTTGTATATGTTCCCCTCTTCTTGAGAATTTAACCTAAGCCTGAAGCCCAATGATTGCTAACTTCAGCAGGTACTCCAAGCTATTTCTACTGTCTTACCCTAAAAATCAACATTTCATTCATGATTCAACCTCAAAGATCTAGGACAAAGATGAGAGGTGTCCAGTAGCTCACCATCTCTATTTCTACTGCAAAGGACCCAGCTGCAAATATTAAAACCTCTCGTTTGTATACAGTTTTACCTTGGATAGTAGTGTACTGACCACAGGCAGCTTAATAGTGCATGAATAATTCATGTCTGCAGCACACATTCATTCTGGACAGGAAAACATTAGGGTGTTGGGCAAAAGAAGCCTCCACTGTGTGTTCATTTGGGGGATGACGAGCTTCTGTCTGGGGCCTGTTTGGTTTTCTGAGTGGGCTGGCAGGCTGACTCATACATCAGGAAGTTACTGAAAATGGGAGAGGACAATTCTTGAAAACGGAGCAGATCTGCCATGGTCCCTGTCACCAAGATCTGCTTCTCTATACATTCTTTCATCATGTGGAGTAGTCTGGCTTATCAGACAAGTGACAATTTCCAAACATAGAAATAAAAGTTATCTACAATATCTGTTGCATATGTCAGCTAAACTCTCGCCCATAAACAGACTCTTAGTCTCTCATGAAAGAACCTAATTCTAGTACATGCCTCCCTGTCAGAGACGGATGGTGACTGGCTATGTGGCAGATTTCATCCTTCCTTCTGTGCCAGGAAACGCTGGTGCCAACTCTGACTGAGAACACCTTCAGGATCTGGAGGCCTCACTACAGGGCAGCTCCCAGGAATTCCAACCAACCAATAATGCACTCGTGGCAGGCTTCTAGTCCTTTTTAAATGCTATTTCCTGTCATCAGAAGAATTACACCTGGCTTTGCTTTCCCCTTTTCTTGCTTGTTCTTCTCTCATTCCGCTTGTGAACTTGGAGCAGTGCTACTGCTCTTGGACTTGAAATAACAGAAGAACTGGGGTGAGGGGGCCAGGAACTTTCCCCATCAAGAGCCACCACTGGGGTTATGGCTTGTTTAGAAGATAATTATGGGATTTTATAATTATTTTTGTGGGTTGAAAAATAATTACTGTGGAGACAACTCTCCATGTGCCAAAATAGCAGAGTGATTGCTCTAAAGTTTACAGTAACAGCCAAGATGGTGAGGTCTTAGGTGAGGATTAGAAATCCAGCCCCTTTGTCAGATGCGCCAGCCAGAAGCCACTGGAAGGTCAGGGTCGGGGTGGGGCAGCAGAGATGCTCCACAAACCTGGTTCAAAGCAGTTGTTTCTTTTAAGCTGATTTTCTTTTAAAATCTGTCCCTCTGAGTCACTAGGACATCAAGCAACCTCTTAAAAAGACTGAAACTGCAATTCAGGTGAATAACAGACACACGATTGAGTCCCTTTCAAGTCTAAGCTCAGATGTGGTGCTAAGGCAGTTAGGGGGTAACATCTCATGATAGGAACTCAGTGATAGTGCAGGCTCAGAAAACTTTTTTTTTTGTAAAGACCAGAGAAGATTTTATAAATTTTCACATAAATATTTCAGGCTTTGAGGGCATCTGTTGTCACTCTCAGCTCTGCAGTGTCTGTGCAAAGTCACCACAGACAGTATGGGAATGACTGTGTGGCTGTGCTCTATCAGACCTTGGATATGGACATTGACATGTGAATTCATATAAGTGTCTTCTGTTATGAAATTGTACTCTTCTTTTGATTTTATTCAACCATTGGGAATTGAAAAAAATGCTCAACCTGCAAAAAGCAACAGAGGGCTCTTGGTCTGCAACTTACCACTCCCTGAACTAGATGGGTTTAGGCACCTCTGTAAGATGTTCAGGGAAGAGAAGTACTAGTAATCTCATTTTACAGGTGGGAGAAACTCAGAGTAGAGGTGACCCAAGAGTGAGTAGAGGGAATTGGTGGTCCCTAAGGCTTCCTTGTTCTGACCAAATACACTCCTTGCCAGTCATTTCATCTTCCACTTGAATAAATTGACAGTTTGCTTGGGTTAGTGGTTTTTGCCTAAATTTTCATAAAAGAATCATTTACACATTTAATTACTAGTCTTTCACAAAATAACTAGTCTTTCTTAGAGGTTCACATCTCAAAGGCAACCAACTATGGCTGGAGAGGAGAAACTAGAGGACAGTTCAGAGATGACAGCATGAGCAGCGGACATATGTAGTACTTTCTACAATAAAGATTAAAAAAAATTCTCCAGGATGGTTATGATAGAAAACATAGATAATAACAAGTTCTGGAGAGGATATAGTTAAATGGGACTTCCATATACTCATTGCTTGTGGGAATATGTAGTGGTGTAACCAGTTTGAAAAGATCTGGCAGTTCAAATAGTTAAACATATTACCATATGATCCAGCATTTCTACTACTAGATATACATCCAAGAAAAATGAAAACAAATAACCACACCAAAACTTGTACATAAACACTACAGAAATATTACTCATATAAGCCCAAAAGTGGAAGCAACCCAAATGTCCACCAGCTGATTAATAAGTAACCAAAATGTGTCAGATCCATACAATGATTCAGCAATAAAAAGAAATAAAGTACTGATTTATGCTACAACATGGGTGAACCTTGAAGACCCTAAATAATCAATGCAATCTTGAGAAAGAAGAGCACCACAATTCCTCATTTCAAACTACAAAGCTACAATAATCAAGACAATATGATACTGGCATAAACACAGACACACAGACCAATGGAACAGAATAGACAGCCCAGAAATAAAACCCTGCATATATGGTCAATTAATTTACAACAAAGGAGCTAAGAATATACAATGGGGAAAGGATAGTCACTTCAATAAATGATGCTAGGAAAACTGGACAGCCACATACAAAAGAATGAAACTAGATTCCTACTTATAACACAAAAATCAACAGAATTGAAAGTTAAGTCCTAAAACTCCTATAAGAAAACATAGGAGTTAAGCTCTTTGACATTAGTCTTAGCAATGTTTTTTTATTTTATTTATTTGGCAACAAAAATAAACAAGTGGGACTACATAAACTAAAAAGCTTCTGCACCCCAAAGAAATTCATCAACAAAATTGAAAGGCAGTATTCAAAATGGAAGAAAATGTTTGCAAATCATATATATGATAAGGGGTTCATATCTAAAATATATAAAGAACTCACACAACTCAATAGTAAAAAAACAATCATTAAAAAATAGACAGAGGAAATAAATAGATACTTTTACAAATAAGACATTCAAATGGCCAACATGAAAAGGTGCTCAACATTACTAATCATCAAGCAAATGTAAATCAAGGCCACAATGAGATATCATCTCACACCTGTTAAATTGACTATATATCAAGAAGACAAGAAAAGACAAGAAGTAAAAAGTGTTGTTAGGATGTGGGGAAAAGGGAACCCTTGTGCACTGTTGGGAATGTAAATTGGTGCAGCCACTATGGAAAATGACATACAGATTCTTCAGAAAATTAAAAATAGAACTATCATATGATGCAACAACCCTCATCCTTCTTGGTATATGTCCACGGGAAATGAAAACAGGATATTGAAGATATATCTGCACTCTTTATTCATTGCAGCATTATTCACAATAGCCAAGATACAGACACAATCTAAGCGTCCATCCCTGGATGAGTGGATAAAGATGTGGTGCATGTACATACAATGGAATATCATTCAGCCATGGGAAGGAAGAAAATCCTGTCATTGGCTACAACATGGATGGATCTAGAGGGTATTAAACTAGGTGAAATTAGCCAGACAAAGGAAAACAAATACTGCACGTTATCACTCACAGGTAGAATGTTAAAAAAAAAAAAAAAGTCAAACAGAAACAGGAAGTAGAAAAGTGGTTGCCAGGGACTGGGAGACGGGGAATGGGGAGCAGGGAAAATAAGAAGAGTTTGGTAAAAAGAAGGCAAACAAACGTCCAGCTATCAGATGAATAAGGTCTAATGTAAACATGGTGAATACTGTTGATAACACTGTGTTATATAATAGAAATCTGCTAAGCGAATGGAAGTTAAATATCCTCACCAATACATACATACATACAAATAAACATGAGAAGTTAGGGATGTGTTAATCAACTGGATGGAGGTAATCCCTTCACAATGTATATACACAGACCAAATCACATAATGTACACTTTAAATATCTTAAAATTTTTTTGTCATTTATGCCTCAACAAAACTTAAATTAAAAACAAAAACAATAAATAGAAAATAATTTTAAAGCTACTTAAAGAAATCCTCCAGAGAATCTTGTATCCCATCATAGAGCAAGACCCAACTCCTCAGCATGGTATTGAAAGCCTTTCATGGTTGACCTCTACCTATTCCCCAGGCTCCTTTTCATCATTCCCCACCTTATATGCTCTATTCAGTCATATCAAATCACTGTCCTGTAGTCATTTTAATAAATGGATACATATTAATTAGATTAATAATTAATAAGTTAACACGTACATTCATATGTTGAACACATTTTAAAATGTCTAACAGCTATGCACTGTTCCAGGAACTGAAAACACAACAGTGAAGAGGAGAGACAAGAAAGACCCTGCCCTCCTCTGGCCTCCGAACCTTTCTCTGCACATGCTCTTCATCTTCCCCAAGTGACTACCTCAGGCATCTTTGCCAGCACAGTCCTATTCTCCCATCACGATGTAGCTCAATTGCCATCTCCTCCCACATGACCTGGCATTCTCCTTCAAGGAGATGAAGTCCCGACCTGTGCGTCCATAGCATCCTGAGCCAACCTCTGCTATACAGAGGAAATATGGTCCAAGACCCCCAATGGATGCCTGAAACAGGAGATCGCACTGAACGCTATATACTGTCTTTTCCTATATATATGTAACCTATCATAAAATTTAATTTATAAATTATGCACAGTAAGAGACTAAGAATAATAGCTAATATAAAATAGAATAATTATAACAATATACTATAATAAAGGTTATGTAAATATGGTTTTTCTCTCTTTCCCTCCTCTAACCTTCCCTCTTTGATAACCGATCTGATGAAGGAGACAGCTAACAGGCAGATAGCATATACAGTACAAAGACAATAGACAAAGGGATGATTTGCTCTTGGGTGGGATAGGGCAGGAGAACACAAGGTTTCATCACACTACTCAGGATGGCACACAATTTAAAACTTATTAATTGTTTGTTTCTGGAATTTTCCATTTAATATTTTCAGACTGTGGTTGACTGGGTAATGGAAACCATGGATAAGGGGAGAATACTGTATAACAAATCCTCACTAGACTGCAACTTTCTCTAAGGGCAAGAACTCATCCTTTATCTCTCTGTTTGCATATCAAATTCACTATAGGCATCAATGCTTGTTATGTGAGTAAATGAAAGACTATGTTCTACTCTTCTTCTGGCCTTGGGCATAGAAATAGTACAACTGTAAGAACAACGAGCACATTATTTCTTTCATGTGGTTTACTGCTAATGTCCTGGCTGAATGTTCCCCAGACAGCAAATCTCTACTATTTATTTCTTCTTTCCCAACCCAACAACTGGATTCTTGTTTAGCTCCTAGTTCTCTGACCCCAAGCTTTGCAACTTTGGCCTCTTTGGTCTTTCCTTCTCTCCCTTATCAACCTTTGGGCTGAAGGGAAGCACATCTCTTCTCCGACCCCTTGCTTTCTGGCCTTCATCTGGCTCCCCTTCATCTCAGTGCTTTCATCACAACTATCTACTTGGCATTGACATTGAAGCCTTTGAAGGTGATTCCTAACTGAATCACCATGCTCCTCCTTTCAGACATATCTTTAAACTCTAAATGCTTCCCGAAGTTAAAACAAATTCTTACTGTTCATATTAATTAGCAAACTACAGAAATGAATGTTTGGGGCTATGCAAGTATTGACCCCTCCCTCTCCTAATAAAATTTATGTATATATATTTTCTATTAATCTTTTAAAATCTTCTTTAGACATAAGATGTATTTTAAACTACAGATTTTATCAATATTTTAACATTTTTTTCTAAAGTAAGTGAATATTTACAGATGTCTATAAAGTGTCAGAAAGATATAAGAACGGAAGGGGAAATTACTAGTAAAATTACATATGAGTTCAAAATTAATAAGGCAAATTGGCTTTGAATTGCTGGTGCTTGAAAGTGTTACTGGGCCTCTTTATGGGTCTGTAACAGAAGAAAATAATCCTGCTTTTTTTTTTGACACTTACTGCTCAAGGTCTTGAAACAGGCTTTCTTGAGCTATAAGTGCACATGGCTTATAGCCCTTTCTCTTGTCTGGTCGCTGCCTAGCACTGCCAGCAACACCATCATAAAATCCCACTCAAATTTACTTCATCCTAATACAGGAGTGGGGAGAATGTGGGTGATGCATCTATGGGGTTCATTACCATATTCTGTCTACTTTTGTATATGTGTAAACTTTTCCATAATAATAGTTGTTGGTTTTTTAAGGTAATGTGATCACTCCACCACTGCTTAAAAACCCCTGTGCCACCTTTGGTGCTCACTGGATGAAATCTGACATAAATTGTGTCAGGATTTTTGCCCTGGTGGGGCCAACCACTCTCTCTACTTTCTGTCTCTAAAACAACACTTTTCTTTCTCAAACACAAACACTTAAAAATTCTGTGCATATATTTGTCTACTTGTCTACCTCCCTGTACTACAGTATAAGGTCTTTGAGAGCAAAGACCACACTGTTTTTGTGATATTTATATTCCCAATGTTTAACATGGCACATAAAAAATGCTTCACAAATATTTTTCTGGGGAAAATGACAAATTACCCCAACATGTTTCCAGACTAACTCATGTCATTTCTCCCCACATTCCACCTGCTGAACTTACCTACTTTCTTCCAACACATGCTCTTTTAAATGGTCTGTGTACAGTTTTTTCCTTACTGAAATACCCTTCCCTCGTTATCTGAGAAAAACTCCTCTGTTAGGTTCCACTCCAAATATCACCTCCTCTGGGAAGCCCTCCTGACTTGCTCATACCATTATGGCTTCCTCCAATAATTTAGCAGTTCACTTTCCTGCTACTCTCACTAAAATCCAAACTCTTCAAAGGCAATGACTGGTTGTTGTACCTCTTGCTATTTTCCCTTAAGCTGAGAGGGCTCTACATACATAAGCTGCTAATTTTACAAACTAATGCAAGAAAATCAACAGCTAGCTGTTTGAATACACAATGCTTTAATAAAACTGTGAGAGCACAATACCATTAGACTCTCCCTGCCCTGTACATGCCTTCTTTATACCCCTTCTTCACTTCTCTTCCCTACTGTCTAAGCAAGTGTCTTTTTTTTTCAAGGTTCCACACAACCTCCATACTCTGCCCAAGTTAGAGCTTTGCCCAAACTTTCCTGATTTTAAGAAAGCAGTTCCCTGCCTCTGTACTTTGCCTCAAGCCAAGTCCTCCATACCTGTCACTCTAATTTTGAGTCATATCCCTCAGACCCTTGCAGACAAAATTCTTCAGTAACTACTTCCTTCAGCTATTAATCTTCTCTCTTCCTTGCAAGGATCTTATCTTGCCTATTTTTTTTTTTCAGTTTTACTCAACTGACAAAAAATGCTTAGTCATTGTAAATATACATATATATGAGTACTTTTACCTAGAACATCCTAGTCATGATTGTTAAAACTTCAAAAAAAAATAGTTTGACATGTGCAATTGTTGAAGAGGTCCTTCCCTAGTCTTCCTTCTATTTCACTTGCCTTATTAGAAATAAATGTTTACCTGTTAAATACGAGTAGAATTAGGTGCTTTCACCTGGACCCAATCCAAGGAAGTTTAATTACCGAAGAGGCCAAGCAGTGCAGAATAATAGCTGGAGGGAAACACTCGACATAAAATTGGACTTGGCGACAACAATACAAATGATAGTAATCACAGCTAATATTTCTCCAGCACTTTCTTTTTCCAGGCTAAGTGCTTTGTACCAATTACCTCATTTAATCCTCACAACTCCATGCAGTAAATAATGCTGTGGTATCCTAAAGTCACCCAGCTAGCAAGTGGATGAGCCATTATTTGAAAACTAGAGGCCCAGCGTGCATGAAATAATGTGCAAGTAGCTGGCTTCCATTTGCCTCAGCTGACTGCCCCACCCATCACCACTCCTAGCTTGCTGACCCACCCTTCGCCTCTCATAGCTATCCACTGCTAGTAACCCCACCCTGCCTGCCACAAAAGCCACTGCTCATTTGATCATGATGCTATTACAGCATGAAGGCCACGGGCCTTTTATAGGAGAGATAGGCAGAGCGGTTCCATGATCCAGTTCTGAACCTCCACAAGGGACCGGTTCTATGAGCAGCTCTGATATCTATGGTGGTTGGAATTTGGATTACTCACCTAACCTCTATGCACCTCAACTGTTTCATCTGCAAAATGAGGGGTCTCACCCACAAAAACTCATAAGGTATTCTCTTACAAAAGGTTGTCTTGTTGAGGAACCCTATAGTCTGAGTAACAGAGAAGTATTATGATAAGTTGTCATTCCAAAAATTCATATTAGAATACATTAGAAAACTTGTTAAATGTTTCTATCCCTAAAACAAAATTTTGAAATGCATCTAGTGGGTCAATAAATTAATACCTTTGTATACAAATATTTAAAGCTAGAAATCATATTTAGTGAAATAAAGACAACCCTGAAATATTGATAAATTACATGTAAAACAGCACTGAGGTCCAGCCTGCATGGCTCAGTGGTTGAGCATTTGAGCATTGACCTATGAACCAGAAGGTCATGGTTTTACTATGTTATTCCTGGTCAGGATATATGCCTCAGTCCCCAGTAGAGGGTGTGCAGGAGGCAGACAATCAATTACTTTCATCATTGAAGTTTCTATCTCTCTCTCCCTCTCCTTTCCTCTTTGAAATGAATAAAAATATATTTTTAAAAATATTTTTAAGAAAACACTGAGTAGTAGCTACAATAAATATGTCTTGTTTCTGAATTTATTTATGATTTAATTATTACTTTTTAAGTATACTGCTATAAGACAGAGGCTTCAAAATATTTCTAAAACTTTTTAAAACTGTTAAAATATTTTACTTATTTTGAAATTACATCTTAAAATGTAATTATTAATGATGGTATAATTCTCTGACAATTTCTCACTAGTAATAAACTCAAAAGGATTTCAAATGAGAATAGAAAAGGTATATGAAATTATATACAGAAACTAGAGGATCAATGCACAAAATTTGTGCACTCAGGGCAGGTGGAGGGGGTGAGGTGTCCCTCAGCGTGGCCTGTGCCTTTTCACAGTCTGGGAGCACTCAGGGGATATCCAACTGATGGCTGAGCCCCTAGTGGTCAGTGTGTGTCATAGCAACTGGTCGTTCTGCAGTTCGATTGATTTGCATACTAGCCTTTTATTATATATGCTACCTGGCTTTCTAGAACAGATTTCTCCCTAAATTTGATTTTTAACTATTTGTAAATTAAACTTTAACTTAAATAAAATCCCAAGGTTGTGAAAGCAGCCTATTTGAGAAGCAATTCAGAAAGCAAAGGGATTCATTTAATAAATATCCCAGCCTGCATCTCATGCTCTATTCCATTACAGTTGTTTAGTGATGATTTAGCTAATTTGGCTTTATAATGTACATAACTTTTAATATACTTAATTAAAATTTTCTCTCCCTCTTCTCATACCAATGCTAGCTCTTTATTTTTAGGGAAAGCAGATAAAAATAATTAAATGTACTAGGAAATTCTGCAATTCATTTCAACTCTGCATCTTATAAACCTCTGGGTTATCAAACCTACACATGTATATAACACATACACATCGCAGTACCTGATTTTCTACACTCGGTGTAGGTGTCATTTAAAAAACAAACAAAACACAACTAGATAGCATGGTGGAAAGCACCTCACTTTGAAAGACAGGCAAACAAGGGTGTGAATCTTTGTTGTGCCCTGTGCTTGCTCTGTAGACTTTAGTGTTGAAGTGCTATGTAAGTTTGCTTTCTCATCTGAAAGTGGCTTCAATATTAAAACAAATCCGTAAAGCTAAAGTAAATGCAAACTATCTTTGGTCATTAATTGTAAACTATATCCTACAGCTTAAAAAAATACTTAAAATAAGGTCAGCAAAGCATCTTTAATATTATTTAGTGGATATCAGCAACTTTTAAAAAATACTTCTAAGTAGAACAGCAATTGAAAAAAATGTATTTTCACCTTTTATATCCACTTAACCATCCAGTAATAGCTTTTCTTTTAATGTTAATTCCATATCAGTCAAATACTTTAAATTCTAGATTGTCTTTAAACTGAAAATTAGTAAGCTATATTTTAAGTATGTTCAAAATAATGGCCATTTTTATACACAAAGAAATTAAGAGTATGAGAAACTGTAAAATTTTAGCTATGTAAAATTTCAAGCGAATTCTTTGCTGCTGGACCAGAATTTTCACTGGTTGCCACTCTTCGGTGCTAAATGAGAAGCCAAACATATTGATGGTGCTGGACACACTGTATGTATGCCCATCACAAGAAACATATAGTATTCTTCTATGGGTCCCTACCAAACCTGCTTGCATTACTATACTCTTTATCACACATTCCCTTTACAATAGTGGGCTCTCCTGACATACAGAACAGATGACTCAGATTGAAAATAGCTTCTACAGTGTATGTTTGGTTTATTTTTGAAGAAGCAATAAAAGATGGGGGATGAAATGGGGTGTTGGAGATGAGATCCAAAGAAAAGATTTTAAAAAATTTTTATAACTTAAAGAATAATGGTCACAATTTGTTGTATACTATAAAAGAGTATGGTGTAGAAGCCAGACACACATGAATTTACAACCTGCCTTCTCATTTACTACACATATTTTATGAATGAAGTCTCTCTGAGCCTCAGTTTACTTCTCTGTAAAATGGAAATTAAAATATTGCCTCACTCATAGGATTGATTGTGCAATAAATGAAATAAAAATGAAAATCAACTGTTACTTAATGTTGTTACATACCAGTAAACATAATAAATGAGTTTTTACTATGTTGCATAAATAACTGTTGCTAATAAAAGCTTGGAATAAACGTATCTAAAAAAAAAAAGAAAATAGCTTCTAGAAAACTTATCTAACAGAACATCCACTCATGACAAAAAAAATCATACAAGGTCAAACCTTGCAGAAAATGACATTTATTTGAACTCCTTTTCCTTTATAGGAGGCAGTGCTGCTTTGGGCTCTAGCAGTAAATGCAGAAGGGTTAAACTCCTGACCTCAATCTATTTCAGTAACTAAATGAGCATACCACCCATTAGGAAGGCAGGGTTCCCAGTGTGAAATTATGCAAAACATTAGGCACTACAACATGAGGTCTCTCATCTAAGAATCCTTTGAAATTAAATAGTTGAGTCATTTCAGATGATATGTGAACATCCATAGGTATGTTCTGGAGTGTCTGAGACTGCAGAGAGGACGAAAGCAGGAATGTGTGCTGTTGGCCAGAACATGCCTGTCTCCATCAGCAGTGTATACCAACATGTTCACCACATGTCAACACACATCCTTGAGTATAAATATAAACCTTTCCTTATGGTAGCAACATTTAGAAACTCTAACTGAAATAAAATCCCAAGGTTGTGAAAGCAGCCCATTTGAGGAGCAATTCAGAAAGCAGAGGGATTCATTTAATAGATATTCCAGCCTGCATCTCATGCTCTATTACATGGCAGTATATGGTAAAAGTCTGGCTTTGGATCATCTCATTCACCCATTTATATTCCATAGGTGTCATTACATCATATTGTAACCAAAAGACCAAACACAGTAAGTGTGTGCTTCTCAAAATATCCTCCCCTAAACCTAACAGGAGCAGCATTAGTGTGTTTTGTGCATGCCTGCTTTCCTCCAGCAGGGCCCCAGTTTTCCTCTTGGATGCCTAGTGCCATGCTGCACAGCCTCTCGGGCAGTTTAATCAAAGAAAAGTATAATTACACTAGCAGGATGCTAATTTTGAAAAGATTATTAGCCAAGCCACGGTCACTTCATTACTCTGAACTTCAGAGGCCAAACAAGAAAACGAGGTATCCTAAGTAGTATTTGTTCTTCCAAAGGGAGCAAGAGGCCCCGCTGGTTAATAGGAAATTCTGTCTCCCCAAGCAGGTGCGAGTGTCAAGCGAGGCACTGAGCTTCAGGCTGGCCAGTAGCTCATTCTTTCTCTGCAAAATCTGCTGCCTAAAACTTTTTCTAGACCTTACGTGGCCCTCCCCACTGCTCCTTGAGCTGCTTCGGAACCGCCTGGAGGCTCCTTCGAAATGCACTGCCACATAGGCGCGCCCACAGCTGCAGAGGCTTCTGCCTGCAGGGCGCGGAGCTGTCCCTCTTTCTTGGCTCCCTCTGCCTCAGTCTCCGGCAGCCAGACACCCTTCCACCACTCCGCTTCAGACAGTATTTGGGGGAGCTCTGAGGCTTTCACACGCCCGCTCCGAAGAAGCCGCTGCACGCCCCTCCCCCACCCCCACATTTTGAACATTAGGCATCATTCCAAGAGGGGCCAGCCACACTCCAAACATCACGGCCATGTTTTGCTCCAAACAGACACCATCCAACAACTCCACAAGTCCCCAGGGCGCTGGGAGCTGTTGCCAAGGCCAAAGGACCTCTCCAAAGTGAACGCACATCTGAAACACAGCCCATCTGTAGCAAAGGCTATATCCTACCGTAGCGCAAAGATGTGAGAACAGCTAAGAAGCCCAGAAAGGTAAGAAAGCAGGTGCAGTAGTCTTGTCAAAGCTAATAATGTTGCTCTTAACAAATAACCCAAAACCCCACCTTCCCAAGGGAAAATCCCAGATTTACCCCTTTTCAAACCCGCATTTCAAACGCCTCCTTTGGGGGATGCAGTCCGGGTTTGGCTCCGGTCATCACTCTGCCAAGTGCCCGGAGGGCGGATGTCACGCCTGGGTAAAGGGCTGAACTCCGTGCAGTTCTCCAGGCAGCAGAGCTGGTGGCGCCCAGAACTGGGGACCAGCGGAGCCACCTCCCCGCCTCCCGCGCTCGCCGCCGCCCCGACGGGCCCAGGCACTCACCGTCCCGCGTGTCTTCCCCCCGACTGCAGTTGCTGCAAATGTGTTTGATCTCCTTGCCTAGTTGACAATGGATCACAAAGGACACGTTGTTGTTGTTGGGAGCGGGCTCCTTCAGGGGCTTCATCCTCAGCAAATAAAAAGCTTTTTTGGGGGGTCTTTGGGCGCTCGCGCCTGGCACCGCGCCCTCCCTGCAGCGCGGCGAGAGGAGCGCAAACCTCCGGGGCTCCGCAAAGCGCGTGGGCTCCGCCATCCAGACAGCGCTGCTCCGGCCACCGCGCGCAGCCACTCGCACCCTGCTGCCAGGTCAGCATGCCCTAGCCCCGCGCTGCAACCGCGTGTCTACAGCGACCACGGCGGGTCGGGTCAGGGGAAGGCGCGGAAAGGGTCTTGACCTCGCTGACCTCCCTGCCCGAGCCAATCAGAACCCCCAGGCTGGAGGAGGAGGGTTTCCGGAAGGTACTCCACGGTGGTCCTACCTGCGCCTCGAGCGCACATCTTCCCCTGGCAACCCCACCCCTCAGTAAATCTCAGCCCCAGCAATTGGAGCCAGCTGGTTTAGCAGCTACCTTCCCTCTCTCGGAGCTCCGGGGCAGACCCAGCCTCCCCCACTCCTTTTTCCCCCAGCCTCACAGAGCCAAAGGAAAGCAGGAGGCACCGCGCAGCGAGGGCAGCTGCGCTGGGAACCCTGGAGTACAAATGCCTCTCTTGGGTCAGAACAAATGACCTTTCTCTAATGGGTCCACCCCACAGTCCTTGACTCTCACTGGAGCCCGCAACCTGTTACAATATAATTGATGTTTTCACCCTCAACAGAAATGCCCCAACCTGAAGGGGGCCCTACACCGGTTTCATTAAAACTCTGAGTAAAACGGATCAGAAGAGGCTTGATCAAAAACTCAGAAACAACTTGCAACTTCGGGATTCCAACTCAGTCTGGCTGAAGATTCCCCAGCTGTTTTAGCATAGTGAGCAGCCTTAGCAAGGCAGCGGCTCCAATGGCTCCATCATAATAACAGCCACAAGTTGTAGAGCTTCTTTGTTCTGCCCTTTAAAAAGAAATCACATTGTATCTATACAATACTGGTAAACGCTACTCAGGTATTGTGAATCTCACATCACTCTCTAGAGACTAAGTTTAGAAAAGCCTTCTATCACAATCGTCTTGGGTGCTTATTCTAAGAATAGGGACTTGAGGACCCCAAGCCCTTAGATTCTGGTTTAGCAGGTCAGCTTAAGGGGCCAGGAATGTATAGCCTTAACAAGCTCACAGTAATATACTTTTTCTTTATTTCTTTATTGTTTAAAGTATTACATATGTTTCCTTTTCCCCCATTGACCTCTCTCTGGCACTCTCACCACCCAGCACATGCCCTTACCCCTAGTGTCTGTGTCCATTGGTTATGCTTATATGCATGCATTCTAGTCCTTTAGTTGATCTCTTACCTCCTCATCCTTCCCCCTCTCCCCTAACCTTTCCCTGTTTTCCCTCAGAGGTTTGACGATCTAATTAATGCTTCTCTTGCTTCTGGATCTATTTTTGTACATCAGTTTATGTTCATTATATTTTACAAATGAGTGAGATCATGTGAAATTTATCTTTCTCTGACTGGCTTATTTCATTTAGCATAATGCTCTCCAGTTCCATCCATGTTGTTGCAAATGGTAAGAGTTCTTTTTTTTTTTACAGCAGTGTAGTATTCCATTGTGTAGATATACCACAGGTTTTTAATCTACTCATCTGCTGATGGGCACTTAGGCTGTCTCCAAATCTTAGGTATTGTAAATTTTGCTGCTATGAACATAGGGGTGCTTATATCTTTTCTGATTGGTGTTTCTGATTTCTTGGGATATATTCCTAGAAGTGGTATTGCTGGGTAAAAATGGAAGTTCCATTTTTAGTTTTTTGAGGAAACTCCATACTGTTTCCACAGTGGCTGCACTAGTGTGCATTCCCACCAGCAGTGCACAAGAGTTTCTTTTGTTCACATCCTCACCAGCACTTGTCATTTGTTGATTTGTTGATGATTGCCATTCTGACAGGTATGAGATGGTACCTCTTTGTCATTTTGATTTGCATCTCTCAGATGATTAATGACTTTGAGCATGTTTTCATGTGTCTTTTGGCCTTTTATATGTCCACTTTTTGGAAAGTGTCTATTTAGGTCCTTTGCCCTTTTTTTTTTATTGGATTGTTTATCTTACTTTTGTTAAGATGTATGAGTTCCCTATAAATTGGGGATTAGACCCTTATCATATATAATATTGGCAAATACGTTCTCCCATGTAGTGGGTTTTCTTATTTTTTTGTTGGTGGTTTATTTTGCTGTGCAGAAACTTTTTATTTTAATGTAGTCCCATTTGTTTATTTTCTTTTAGTTTCCATTGTCCTAGGAGCTGTATCCGTAAAGATATTGCTACAATGTATTGCTGGAAGCCAATTCTAGCATGTCATAATTATAAGAATTCTATCAAAAGGTTGATGGGACTTGGGGGGCTCAACAAGGGCTGAGCCACATATGTAATTACCTGCTGAAATAAGGCATTTCCCCCAAACCTGATTGCTTGCTGCCAGACAGCTCAGGGCATTTTATTGCCGTCTGTTGGTCAAACACCTGAACAGCTGTAGGCTATTCCCCAAATTGACAATGCTCCTGTAAACTCTACCCTTTGTAACCCTGCCCTTTGAAGTATATGTCTTCATTTTGCCTTAGGACAGATTGTGTTAATAAATAGCATGGGGTCCTTAGACAAGGGGTAATCTTCCAGCTCCTTTAGCTGAAGCTCCTCTGACCCCCAATGCTTTTCAAAATTATCTTTTGTCTTTGGACTTCTTGAATCTACACATCAGCACCTTTCTCCAGATTGCAGAACCCTTTGTAAGGCTGGGACAAGAATCCCAGCAACATATATCTGGTATTTTTCTGCCTGTGGATTCTTCTAAGATTTTTATGGTTTCCCATCTTACGTTTAAGTCCTGTATCCATTTTGAGTTTATTTTTGTATATGGTATAAGTTGGTGATCTAGTTTCACTTTTTTGCATGTATCTGTCCAATTTTCCCAACACCATTTATTGAAGAGACTGTCTTGACTCCATTGTATGCTCTTGCCTCCTTTGTCAAATACTAATTAAACATAATGGCTTGGGTCGATTTCTGGGATCTCTGTTCTGTTCCATTGGTCTATATATCTGTTCCTATACCAGTACCAGGCAGTTTTGAGAACAGTGGCTTTGCAATGTAGCTTGATATCTGGTATTTCCCCAGTGATCCTGATGCAAAACATAAGCAGAGAAACAGTTGTTTGCAGCCAAGTGTGTCTGACTCTGAGCCTCTGTCTTCCCAACACACCCACTCCCTAGGATCTACAACCCCCACCCTCCTACAGCCTGCTGAAATAGTGCCAGTTAAAGGATGCACTATCACTACCAGTTGTTTCCAGAAACTTCCCCAAAATCAATTTCATAATACCCTGTGACTGACATTTCCACAAAAGGCAGGCTACTTCTAGTCTTTCCTCCAAATTCTATATGTATTGCTCAGCTCACAGGCAAGAGGATCAACAATCCACTGGGGATATTAAATTCTGTGTTACAATATGCTTTTGAGCATTCCACTTCTACCATTCTGTTCTTTATGCTACTTCTCATCTGCAAAATGTTCTGACCAAATCATCACATTCAGTTTCATTTCCACACTGTAGTTAGGAACATCAGATGTCCAGCCACCATAGCCTGCTCTAGAAGGACATGACAAGGACTGAAGTGAGAGCCAAGTGTTGGACTTGTGCTCTCTTTAATTAGATCACGACTAAGTCTCACCCAATGCCCCTCAGTACCTCTGGGGAATCTTCCCTTCTTGCTTGGATTACAGCTAAACCAGCTACAGGTAAATTTTGCTGTATCTGCTCATGTCAGATGGTCCCTGGCAAATTAATAGCCTTATTAGCAAAGGACCCATTTGTTATGAGGGAATTTATTGCACAGTGTCATAGGCAAACACATATTATTCACTTTTTTCTAATCCTCAGGTCTCTTCCCCAAACTGTATTTTCTCTTAACTTACTTCTTCATTACATCTTTTCTTAAATGAGTTTTTAAAATCACATGCCTTACTCTCAGCCCTGCAGGTCAGAATACTGGACCTGCATAGACCCTGTATGGTTTTATTAAAACAACTGAGCCTGCAATAATCTTTTATTCACTCACCAGATACTAAACCAGATTTAAGGGTTTTTGAGGTCTCTGACTTAAATGACCAAATGGCATTGTAGCATAAACAACTCTAACACAGCTGAGTATCAATTGTTAAAGTAACTCAGTAGCTGAGTATCAATTGTTAAAGGAGATGACCCACAATTATGGGGGGCTTTTTATTCATGCTAAGTATGTAAAAGCACTAATATCTACTCCAAAAGGTTGTGGGATAGATATTTTCTTTAGGATACACTTAACTTGTAGGACCCCTTCTTGAAACTTGTTGGGGTGCTAAGACCTTGCTCTGCCAAGGGTAACCTGTAGACCAGGAGATCCTGGTTCCCGGGAGCCTGGGAGAAATGCACCATTTCAAGCTCTATTCTGGAATTGGTATTTTAACCAAGATCATCAGGTGGTTTAGAGGCACATCAGGACTGAGAAATACCCCTGGCAGCTAGAGCAATCATAGTATTACATGACTTCTAGTGGAATGCACATTTTGGTTCTGAAGTAAATAACAACTAGTACTCCTGATCTTATAGAACCTAAAATATAATATACGAGAGGATCCACTAAATGAAAGCACGTAGAAGAATAACCAACCCAACCAGCTGAAAACATGGGTGCAAATTTGTAACAGGGAGCAGCTATGGAGAAATGCACCTTTAATAGCCGAATGGGAGCCCAGGGTAAAGGGCATTCTCAGTGATGACGTGAAGGAGTGTAGGTGATGAGGAGGGGTTCACTGGGGAAGTTGATCTGAAACAGGTGGGAGCAGAGGGGTGGTGCTGGTGGTGGTGGCTGAGTGGGGAGGATACAAACTTTTAGGCTAGAAGGAGTTCAGGGTAGAGAATGGTCAAGGCTGTTCATTAACCTGGTAGGGCTGTTACACCCAGCAAGGCAGTGACTGAAAATTGGGCTTTCCAAGGGCCACTACCATTATGATGATGGGAAGTTGACTGCAGATCTTGAAATCCCCCAAGTCTGAATGTGAGAAAGGGTGTGCAGGCAGCTTGGGCTAAGATTTGGCTGTGCTTTCTGCTTGCCTGTGCCTCACCCTAGTTTAAGTGCTCCGCACTGATTAGGCTTACATGAAGTCAAAATCAAAGTTAAGGGTAGAAATTTGGAAACTCTCACAGTGTTTTAACTTTTATGAAAAAGGTAGAGTTACTAATGTCAATATAAGGCAAAGCAGTGGAACCACTTCAAGGGGTGTACTTAGATAAATATCACTACACATATTTGATATAAGAAAATATTTAGAAAATATCTTTTCTTCCTCAATATTTTTCTTTTTGATTTAAACTTAAGCTATCCATTACATTTTCTTCCCACTTCTGTCTCTTTTCCTGTTCTTATCCTCCCTGTAGAGGGTTGAATGGCTCCCACCTTCCTCCATGTCAAATCCCTAGAACATGTGTATATGACTTTATTTGGGAAAAGGTTCTTTGCAGTTGTGATTAAGGCCAATGACAAGTGTCCAAACAAAAGACACACATAGGAGAGCCACAGAGCCAGAGAGGAGAAGACAGACAGGAGAGGAAGGTGACGATGGAGGCGGAGACGGGGGTGATGCAGTCACAGGAATGCTAACTCTATCTTTTTCATAAGAGTTAAAGCACTATGTGAGAGTTTCCAAATTTCTATCCTTGGCTTTGATTTTGACTTCCTGTAAACCTAACAATTGTGGAGCGGTTAAAGTAGATTGGGACATAGACCAGCAGAAATGCTCTTCACCAGGAGCTGGCAGAAGGCATGGGTGGCATCTCCCCAAGAGCCTCTGGAGGGATCTTGGTCCTGCTGACACCTTAAATTTGGACTTATTTTTTCCAGGATGGGAGAGGATAAATGTTGGTTCTAAATTACTATATTTGTGGTTATTTATATTTCTAGTATAAGAATAACATCTATTTTTCTCTACATTTGATCTAAATGTATATATTAAAGCCAGAACTATAAGCTCATCTATAAACTACAGGGTTTTTAGTTACTTTCAAATGGTTCACAAACACAGAATTGGGCCACATTGCTGCTACATGTGTGTATGCTGTTATTATTATTATTATTATTATTGTTGTTGTTGTTGTTGTTGTTTTTACAGATGCTAGAATGGAAGTATAGAATGGAATGGAAAGTAGACTGTCATTAAGAGGATGATTCAGCTTCAGGTTTTTTACTATTTAGTATATTGCATTTACATTCTGACCAAGGAGATATGAGCAGAGCTTGCTGTGGGAGGCCAGTGAGGATTCTTGAGGCAATTCAGTGTTGTGTAAGTGGAGCCCATGTGCAGTCCATGCGCACTGGTCCAGCTGCATCTGCTCCTGCATCCTTTCTGACTCTTGAAAGTCTAGTTATTAAAAATTTTTAATATCACTTGTATAGATAAACATTAAAAAACAGCTGCACAATTGGCAATTTTTATTCTCCTAAAAGAAAGGTTTTCTACTACCATGTTTTCCTTTAAAATGTTTGGAGCCTATTGCAAAAGTTTTTTTTTTTGGCCTTTGTTTAATCCAACCTGGCAGATTTGGGGTATGAGTATGAGAGCCAGGGAGAGGTCATAGGCAGTGGGTTTGAAGAAACAATTTCATATCTCTATTTTTAGATTATGAGTTATTGAAAATATAGTTGAGAATCTAAATGATCTCAGCAACTTGTGTGTGTGTGTGTGTGTGTGTGTGTGTGTGTGTTTGCTAAGGATTTGCTTTCCCCCAAAAAAACTTTAAGTAGAAAGCAATTTTACATCTATGCTTGTGATAATTATGCTTAGTAAGGGATTATTCTATGCAAATTATTCTGCAAACACTTAAGAGATGGCAACCTGATTAGAAGGGAAGATTGGAAGCATTTAGACAAACAGGTGGTTTGAAAGAGGTGATTGAGGGAACACTGTCAGGAGTCCACTCCTGTAGCTTCTTGATTGCAGTGTTATGCTGGAAAGTTTCTTTCTCTTCCTGCATGGATAGGAAGAGCAGTGAAGTAGTCTAGTTCTTAAATTCAAATGAGAGGATCTTGTCCATAACAGTCCATGCTGTCAGAGTGAATGTAATTTTGTGGCTGCAGTGAAAGGAAGGTCAGGCTCAATAGGAAATTTCTGCAAGGTCTTGTTATGTCAGGCATTGCTAAGGCCCACATCGCCTACATCCAAGAAAGGCTTAGGTATTTCTGCTCTTGTCCAGGGAAAACCAGAGGAGAGATTAGGTAGAGGCTGAGAACTGTTAGAGATTCTAAATGAGAAGTGTTTGTTCTGAAGTAGTTTATTTTTTTTTTTAAATATTTTTATGGATTTCAAGCAAGAAGGGAGAGGGAAAAAGAAACCTCAGTGATGAGAGAGAATCATTGATCAGCTGTCTCCTGCACACCCTCTACTGGGGATGGAGTCTGCAAACCCCAGCATGTGCCCTGACCTGGAATCGAACCTGGGATCCTTCACTCCATTGGCCAACGCTATATCCACTGAGCCAAAATCAGCTAGGGTTGATGAAGTTTCTTTACGTTTTGCTCCAAATTATATAATTCCATTTAAAATGAGATTTATAGCCTCATAAACATAGCCATATATTTTCTTTATTTTAAAAAAACAGGTCAATTTGGGTACATTTAGACACTTCAGAATATTTATCTTATAGAAATAAAGGCATCAGAACAAAAAGATGTTAAGTGTGATAATATAGCAATAAAACAAAGTAAAGTCCACCAATAAAGAAATGACTGCATAAATTATGGTATATTTATAGCATGATGCCACTAAAAATAATTAGTTACAGGTAAACACGTTGGCTTAGAAGAATTTCTATAATGCATTGTTAATGAGAAAAATTAAGATTCAGAGAACTGACTGCAATATGATTTTGTTGTTGTTGTTGTTATTCCTCACCTGAGGATATTTTTTCCATTGAGAATTAGAGAGTGGAAGGGATGGGGAGAGACAGAGAGAGAAACACTGATGTGAGAGGGACACATTGATTTGTTGCCTCCCACCAAGCCTGCAAACAGGAACATGCCCTTGACGGGAATTGAATTTGGGACTCCTTAGTCCTCAGGCTAACACTCTATCCACTAAGCCAAACCATCTAGAGCTGACTTTGTTTTTGAAAGACAAATATTGCAAACATTAATACTGTTCTCCACATATTTCTGACTTGCTATGCTCAGGTCCATGGTAGGACTTCAGTTTGTACATCTAGATCCCCTTGAGGATAGATGGAGCGCTGAGTCTAGCAAGGAGCTGAAGGTGAAGATAGTGGCTACTGCTTCCCTTTGGAGTCTGGATTGCGTTCAGCCTACTTGCTGTCTCACAAGGGCCATGGAGTATAGAGAAGAGCTTAGTGTTGTTTTAAACTCCTAAAATTTTGGAGTTGATTTTACTAAATATTAACCTACTCTGTTAAGACTGGCACAACAAAGGCAAAAGTGCATGTGTATGTGTATGTATTTATTATATGTAGTCATCACACCAATTCCATACAATGGAACTATTCTTTCCATTTTATGCTTCAGAAAACTGAAGTTCAATAATATTAAGTAAATTTCCCAGGTTATACAATTAGCATTTCATCAACTGGAAATCTGAGCCAAAATATGTTTATCAGCAAAGCACACCTTTCCTTAGCCAAATGTCCCACTGACACGCAGAGAGTGCAAGTCAGCTTTCCTTCAGGGGACCCACAGCGCTATGTTAGCACAGAAGCATAGGGCATCATGACATACAACCAAGAAAGGCTACTAGGCTACAGGCACAGGGCACATGGTAGTTTGTACAGCAGAGCAGGACCGCTGGGCATAGAGAACAGGAACAAAAATAGGACGCGCTGGTTCTTATCTATCATCCATATTGGCAGATTCTTGCCCTTTCATTCTGGAAAACAGACTGAAATTGATACTCACTGATGCTATCCTTTCAGGGCTAGGATTGTATCTACAGTGTAGAAAGCCATTCAACAAAAGCTCTTGATCTACTAATGATAATTGGCCATTAGGACAAAATCACAATTGTGTTTGTACAGTGCAGGTGCAGGAACAAGGTAATAGAATAATATAACATTGGCAAGAAGCACAAATTGGTCAGTTTTTCAAGTGTGAGAACTTCAGTTATACATGGAACATAATTGTGTGTGTGTGTGCGTGTGGTGAAGGGTAGCTGTGAGTAGCCAGCTATGGGAATATTTTAAGTGGGTACCACAGGTATATAAATGTGTGACATGCAAATTATTTCTTCCATGGAAAAAAGTTGGCCTTTTTCACTGAGGAACATAGTACATTAGCTCTAAGACTTGTAATATGAATGATCAAAGGAGTATCTCTTTTTCTAACAAGCCAGGCGGCACTCCTCTTCCCAACACTCCAGGAGCCTGTGATCTGCTGAGCTTCTAAAGCTGGCTTGTACAGCAGAGAAGCTGAGCTGAAGAAGAATTACATTAATTTTTTTATACATTAAATGTCATAAGGTTTCTTCTCAGATATATATTATATCCATACAAATTATTATGACAACAGTTTGTAACCATCTTACATGTAAAAGGAAGGTTATTTACAGGAATGGAGGGATAAATGAAAAAGCTAAGAGAGTTAATTTGGAATTTAAGAGTAGAGGATAGATACGCATGTGTATATAGATAAGGATACACTCTAAAAATCCATTCAGGGTAACAATGATGAGTTCGCAGGGAAAGACCGTCCACTGTAGGGAAAGCAGGGAGAGATCGATGCCTTGGTGAGTTGGTGAACTTCCAGCATGTCAGATACACTGCTGAGGTTTTTACAAATAATAGATTCAATATTTTAAAGTATATACTTATTCATAAGGTATAACCACATAATAACAATATTACAATGAAATGTTATATATCTTATGTATATTTTTAACTAAAATAATTATCATTTAATCCCATAACAATTCTAAGGTTTGAGGGGTTCTGACCCCCACCTGACCAGGAGGAAGCCAGAGAGATGGAAGAAGTGGCACAAAGCTTTACGGGGCAGACACAGCAGAGCCCAGACTGACACCTATGCCAACTGCTCACTCTTCAGAGATACATTCACTCTCACTACTTCGTGCTGCTGCATAGGGATTTGTCCATAGAAAAGAGGCTCCAGTGAAGAGGAAAATACCTTTCCAAGCCAACGCAGGAAGAAGTTCCTGGCGGACTTCCTAAAGTTGAAAGGCAAACCTATACTATGCTAGGTCTATCCTCCTCTTCCACTGGAAGTAAATCTACCTTTCCAACTTACATAGTAACAGAAAAATATGAAATTAATATTTTTCATTCCCAAATCTTATAGTAACTTACTTTTAAAAACATACCTTTTTTTTTCTTAAAACTCATCAGTGAAAAACAGACTTATGAAATCATGATAATCAATTTTTAGGAAATATGTGAGTTATAATTTAAAAAAATGAAACATTTATAGGATTGATATTAAATCAACATATGTGTGTATTTTATCAGATCTCAGGAACAGAGACTATTGAAATGAAATCTTGCAAAAAACCACAAACAAACAAACAAAAACACACAAAAAAATGTTAACTGTGTGCAGTATCTTTTCCAGGCCCCCTTTCTCTTTCTTTTTACAAACTGACAATATGTCATGTCAGGGAAGGCCTAGAGCCGCCAGGTTAATATCTCCTGATTTCAAGTGAGCCATTAGTAACCTTCCCAAAAATAATCTGCCAATGATTCAAAAGCAAAGAAGCCTTTTATTTTTCCAAATTCTACCCTGAACTTTACCTCAAAAAGAAACTACTCCTTTCTGCTTTTAAGAGGAGGTACAGACATTGTTTGGCAGCTTGCCTAAATCTGATGCTCCAAGTTCAAAGTTCTCAGACATGCTCAGAGGCATCACTGCATATGAATGACAAGCATCGCTCACAAAGCTTTCTTACTAATATGTTCATGAGCCCACATAGGACATACTATTGTATGTCTGTATTAGGATATGCTAATTTTTCTTAAATAGTGTGTGTTAAGTCAACTGTGAATTGTTCAGAACATTTTATACACAGTTTGGGAACTATTACCCATCAGTAAATTCATTTAGAATAACCTCCCAAGGTAGGCATTGGCAAAACTAAGCTTTGTTTTTGACAGTTGTACACAATCAACCAATAGCTGGCATTGCTTCTATGTTAATATAGTTCCAGTCAGAGATAGGTTTTTTTCATTGTGTTACTATGTTTGAAGCAGAAGAATAATTCAGGAAACACACAATAATTATAGGAAATGCTTAAATTTTTCCTCAGGTTTTGTTAATTTGTAAATGATAAGAAATGGAGGTATTTCTACATGTAATAGTGACATAAAAAAGAGAACTCATCTATTTTTCTATGAATAATATTCACACCTGACAATGAAAGCCAGCAGAAATGTATATAATGCTTTGTAGTGTTTGGTGGAGTTTTGCCAGGTTAAGAAAGAAATTGGATGGCTGAGTTAATAGAACAAGCATTTTTCCTTTACCCAAGATGCAGCATTATTTGCTAAAAGAGATGAGCAATGTGCTGATTTGTTCTCCAAAATGACCTTAGTTCAGAAATGTATAAAACTGGGCAGATATTGGTAAGTCAGGAAGAAAAGGCTCTATTACCTGTAAATATATAGTTTTGGGTATTAATTGTAAATAAAGCATAAGTTTGATAACATGAAGAAACTGCCCAGAATTGTTTAGATCACTAATTATTGAAGGAATGAATGAGTCAATAAAGTCTTTATCTTCAAATCCAGAGATACTACTGTCCATACTAATCACCTGCCAGTGTCACCTGGACCAAAATCTCAAGTGGTGGTGGTCTTATAAATGAGGGGAATTCTTCATGGACATTCATCAAGCCTGACCTTGAGGATCAGGAAACACAAAGGTTTCAAATTAAAGTGAGAAAGAGGAGAGAAGATCAGAAACAAGAGAGCACTTCCCCAAAGTGAGGGCATATTCTTTACTGGATTTCACTTCCCAGGCTGCCAGAATTATTATTATTATTATTATTATTATTATTATTATTATTATTATTTGAGAGATGAAGTTGAATCAAGAAAAGGAAAAGATTGTCTTTGTTTTGTTTTGTTAAGGAGCTGGCCTTCTGGGTACTTGTGAGCATCCCTGATCATCACACCTGTCATTGGGTATTGAAGTTGCTATTTATTTATTTATTTATTTATTTATTTATTTATTTATTTTTAGAGATAGAAAGGGAAAGAAAGAGATGAGAGAGAGAGAGAGAGAGAGAGAGAGAGAGAGAGAGAGAGAGAGAGATCAATGGGTGTCTCCTGTACATTATCCAACTGTGAATTGAATTGGCAACTTGTGTATATAACCTGACAGGGAATTGAACCTGCTACCTCTTGGTGTATTTCAATGCTCCAACCAACTGAGCCATACTGGCCAGAGTGAAGAGATTATCTTTTTATGGTAGAAACTATATTTCAAAACATTGCAGAGAGTTCTTGAGAAAAACTTGATTACTTTGATATGCTGTTTCAGGTGGCTGTGCTGGTGAAGGGACATTAAGCAAATTGATTGCAATGTGTAGTCTTATTCTAAAATTTAACAGTCCTTGTGCAAACTGTTCCCAGGGTACCCATTCCTCCCTCCCACTTAGCCTTGAATCCTCTGTGCTATCTATGACCAATCCTTCTTCATCTGCTGTGTACAGCAATCAAGTCTTATGAATTCCTCTTCTTATTCTTTCTCTCATCCTTTCGAATAAAGAGGGAAATTGACCATCATGCCATAACAAGATGGCTATACTCACAGCGGAGGCAAGGATTCTATAACACAAGATGGCTGCACCTACAGCAGATGTGGGGATCCCATAACACAAGATGGCTGTGCCCACAGCAGAGGCCAAGTTCCCATACTGTGCCTTAACAAGCAATCAGCAGGGACCAGAGGCTGTGTGGCACTGGGATGGGGCACAGGACCTGAGGCTACACCCCCTGCCTGGCAGGCCTTAACAGGGACCTCAAGACATACCCCCTGCCCCAGTGCTGGGCTGGGGGACCTGAGGCTGCATCTTCCTGGCAGGGCTTGACAGGGGACCTCAGGCCATGCCCCAGGGCTCAGGCCAAGGACCTCAAGGCACGCCTCCCAGACTGGGCCAGGGTATGTCAGGCTGTGCCCCCTGCCCCAGTGCCAGCCAGACAACTTGAAGCTGTGCCTCTCTCACCCCCACCTAGTGGGGCTTGATGGAGGTGGGGCTGGCCAGGTCCGGATCTAGCCCAATGGGGATGGGGTTGGCCAGGTCTGGGTCTCATGCGATTTTGAGGCTCATGTGGGTGGGTGGAAACTTGACTCTGGTTCCTGTGGCATGCCCCAAACTCTGACAGGAGGAAGATTTGCATATATATTTTACTAATTTTCTCTCATCTCTGACACTTCTATTATAGAGAAAGCGCAAGTAGCAATATTAAAATATTTCCTGTAATTAATTCTCTTTTAATGTGCATAAATTTCATGCATCGGGCCACTAGTTTATAATAAAAATCCCCAAGTTGGGGGTGGAATGAGATGGAAATCTAATTTTAAGAAAATGAGTTAAAGAGACAACTTTTAAAGTTAATTTTTACGATTAAGAATCCATCAAAATAATTTGTAAGTTATTAAGCACTCATTGTATATATCACAGTACTACTTCCATCAATGAAAACTTCTCTGAACACAGTCTTTCTCCTGATTCCTTCATAAATATTTTCTAACAATCAATATTTCCAGAAAGCTAATTGAGTTAACTTGGATTGCAAAGATAAAAACTTTCAGATTTGTTTGCCTTCAAGGTAATCCATATATTCTTTGGTGAATAAAAGAGGGAATTGGACTAGTAGATGATTGCTAAGGCCTTTCCAAAAATGCAGTTCTTTGATTCTAATAGGTGTTTAATTGCAACAATTGGAAGAGTGTCTTAAGGAGGAGAGATAGACAAATAACTGATTTTAAGGGAAGAGGAAAATGACTCTAGCTAGAGCCTTCAGTGAGTGTTTTGACTTTCTAATATACCAAATCTTGACCCAAAGACATGACAGGACTTATCTTCCTCCACCTTGCATATTTCCTACCACCTTGTGGTTAGCTACGCCAGGTGACTCCCAGTTCCCACAATATCATGTCTTATCATAGCTTCCCACATGCTATTTCCTCATCTGGAAGAACTTCCCCTTCTATCTGCCAGGAGCCTTTCTCATTCTGCATATCATAGCCTTAAGAGTGCCATTTGGAAGGCTCCCTCAGACATTTGGACAGACAGAACTATTTTCTTAGTCCTCAGTGCCTCCTTGAAACCTAGTACAAGTTGAACATTTATTGTATCAGCTAGTACAGTGGTCGACAAACTCATTAGTCAACAGAGCCAAATATCAGCAATACAACGATTGAAATTTCTTTTGAGAGCCGAAAACCGACTTCTGTGCATGGGCCATGAAGTTTCAATCGCACTGTATGTGCACTCCCGCATGTGGTGTTTTGTGGAAGAGCCACAGTTAAGGGGCCAAAGAACCACATGTGGCTTCCGAGCTGCAGTTTGCCAACCACTGATATAGTAAATATGAGCTTCTTATTTATGAGACATTTCAAAGATACAATAAATACTCTACTATTCATGTGGCATTTAGTCAGGTTTTAAAGTGTTAACGTTGTGTTCTAGTTGTCTTATTCCTTTAAATAGAGTATAAAGAAATAAAAATTACAGGTACAGCCAAAGACCATCAATTCTCCCTTTTCCCACCTTTCTCAGAAGCAACTACTACCCTAACATTGATATGTATCCTATCTATATTTTTATACTTTTATCATATATGTATTTATTTGCAAGCATCATATGATACTGTTCTGTGGGTTTCAAAAGTACATGAGTTGTATCACCTTTTAAGAATCATTTTGTAATATTCTACATTTAACTTAACATTATGTTTTAAGATTACTGCATGCTGGTTCCTTTAAATCTAGTCCATATCTCCTGCTCTATTAGTATACCAATACAGGATTATATCACAACTTATTTCTATATTCCCTCCTACAGGGTTGTTCAGTTGGTATCTAAGTCTTTGGCAATTACAATTCTTCAGTGAGCCTTCTCATATATTTTATTTTTTATTTTTGTACAATAGTTTTTCTAAGGACTCTAACTACAATTGGAATAGCTGTGTCATAGAATACACCCATTTTTACTTTAACTAGACAAGGACAGATCTCAAAGCGATCATAACAATTACCATCTCAACTGTGTATGAAAGCTTCCCTTTCACCTCATCATCACTTGGTACCAGTATTTCAATTTGTCTGTCAGTGTGCTGGGTGTGATTTAATTGTTATATCCTGATTATTTGCTAGAAATTCAGATATTTTTTCTTCTGCAAATTGCTTGCTCATATTTTTGCCCATTCTTACAAGTTGTTTATGTTTTGTTTTGTATTAAAAATGTTAGTAAATTCTCTCCTGTGATGAAGTAATATAAGCATCACCAGTATACACTAAAGTGTTAAAGTTTGCTTTTTACATATATAGGCCATTAATCCACCCAGGATTTGTTTTTATATATGATGTGAGCTAGAAATACAATTTTATTGAAAGTCTCATTTCTCCCTCAGTACTGTTTATTGTAGTCTCTAGTTGTTGAATGTGCATATTAAATAAAAACTGTTAGTTGAGTTTTTCAAATCTCCACCATACTTACTAACTTGACTGATCTATCAGTTACTAAGTACATTCTTTCTCCAATGATTTATAAAGCGACTTTTGTCATATTCCAATGTATTTACTTATTGTGAATGCTTTTTACACATCTATCAAGATAATTGTTTTTGTTCTTTGATCTATTAATGTGGTAAAATTCTAAATAGACTTTATATGTTAAGCCAATATTACCTTCTTAATTCTAATTGATTCTGGTATATTACTTTTATATAATCTGCTAATTTTGGTTTCTATTATTATATTTTGGATTTCTACATTTATATTCATAAGCTAGATTGGTCTATAAAGTTTTTCCGTCATACAGTCTTTTTATATCAAGGGTTTCATATCAAGTTTTTACACCAAATGATATATTTCTTCTTTTTCTATCTCCTTGAACATTTTGTGTAAGATAGAGGTTACATATTTATTCTCCAGCCTAGCTTACATAACTTAAAACTAATAACTCTTCTTGAATTCTTATTAAAACTCACCATCAAACCTTTTGGCACTAATGATTTTTGGTTAGTAGATTTTTTTTATTTAATTGTGGATTCAATTTCTTAGAGATTATAGAGATTTCAGTTTTCTATCGTCTGTTTAGTCAATATTGTTAATTTATAATTTATCTGGAAAATTCCTTATCTAAGTTTTCAATTTTTTTTGCATAAAACTGATTATAATATTCCCTTAAGATATTTTAAAATTATTTGTTAACTATTCCCCTCTAACATTCTTTGTGTGTGATTGCTCTTATTTTGTTCTTGATCAGTCTTGCCAGAGATTTGCTTCTTTAATTAATATTTTCTTAACACTAGCTTCTGTTTTGTTTGTTTTTAATCTTCTGTTGTTGTATCTTGGCTTTCCTCTCCAACGTGTTCATCATTTATTTTAATTTTCTTTCTGCAGTTTTTGGAAAAAAAAATTTCTTGAGTTGATTGTGTGGCTCATTAACTTTAAATATTAATTACTTTTTAATATATACATTTAAGGTTATGTTTCTCTCTAAGCACCACTTCCAAATCCCATTTACTTTGTAAGCAGTTTTCAATTACTGTTTAGTTCTAAATATATATATATATATTTTTTTTTTATTAATTTTTTATACATATCTCCCCATTGCCCCCCCTCCCTCCCAGGCATACCCCAACCCCCCAGTGTCTATGTTCATTGGTTATGATTATACGCATAGATAACAAGTCCTTTGATTGATCTCTTATCTACCTTACCTAACATTAATCTTCCTGCTGTAATTTCACAGTCTGTTTGAAGCTTTACTGTCTCTGTATCTATCCTTTTGTTCATCAGTTTATAATGTTCTTTATTATCCCCCAATGAGTGCGATCATGTGATGCTTCTCTTTCATTGACTGGCTTATTTCACTAAGCATAAGGCTCTCCAGTTCCAACCAGGTTGCTGCAAATGGTAAGAATTCCTTCTTTTTAATGGCAGCATAGAATTCCATTGTGTAGATGTACCACAGTTTTCTGATCCACTCATCTGCTGACGGGCACCTAGGCTGTTTCCAAATTGTGGCTATTGTAAATTGTGCTGATATGAACATAGGGGTGCATAAATCCTTTCTGATTGGTGTTTGTAATTTCTTAGGATAAATTCCTAAGAGTGGTTTATTTTTGACCTGTGAATTTCTTACTTATTTAATTCCAAATATTATGTTTTGAGTAATACTTTTTAAAATTGACTTTAGAGAAGAAGGGAGAGGGAGAGATAGAAATATCAATGATGAAAGAGAATCATTGATCTGCTGCCTCCCGCACACCCCACAATGGGGATCAAGCCTGAAACCCGGGGAATATGCCTTGACCAGAAATCAAACCATGACATCCTGGGTCATAGGTTGATGCTCAACCACTGAGCCATGCTGGTTGGATGAAGTGTATATTAAATAAAAAATATTAATTGAGTTGTTCAAATCTCCAGTTACTTATTAAGTTGACTAATCTATCAGTTTAAAAAAAAGGTTGTTTAAAATCTTCATTTATAATTTTAGATTAGTTAATTTTTCCTTATAATTCTGATCATTTACTTTTTCCTTATAGTCCTGATAATTTACATTTTCATTTAGTTTTTTATATTATCCTCTGAAATATTCCTTTTATCATTAAGCAAAAATTTCTCTATCCTATATCATAAAACCCTAATATGCAAATAGTCCCAGAGAGGAATGACTGGTGGAAAATGGGTCACTGTGAAGTGCACTGACCACCAGGGAGCAGATGTTCAATGCAGGAGCATCTGCATCCCAGCCCTCCCAAAGGGAGGTGACCAGCTGCTGCGATCAGGGGGTAGAGCTGGCCGGTGAGCTCCACACCATTTGCCTCCTGCCAACTGACAGTTGGACATCCTCTGAGGGCAAGGCTGGGCTGAGGAACACCCCTCCCCCACCCCCATGCACAGATTTTGTACATCGGGCCTCTAGTGTTTAATAATGTTGTTGGTTTTAAAATCTACTTTATTCAATATTGCTATACTAGTTTTCTTTGGTTAATATTTGCTTAGCCCTAATGTACCATTTTTGCATTATTTTCCCTCTGACTTTTAGCAGGGAGGTTTAATCTATTTACAATTATTGTTACTCTTGTATCATATTATTTTGATGTCCTATTTGTCCTTGCTCCTCTAGGTCTCTGATTGATAAGGTTTCTTTTATTCCATTTTTTCCTTCTACTGGCTTGGAAGTTATAGTTTTATTTCTATTTTCTTTACATTAACCATTAAAAGTTTAATATTCTGGCCTTATATATTTGACCAATATATCCTGAGCAACTTTAGAATCTTAAATATGATCACCCCTTTTTACCTTCCATGTTATCTTAGCATTGAATTTAGTTATCTTGTTTATAATCCCCCTCATTTAAAAACCATTCCATTGTTGTTTATTTTGTTTGTCTTTACAAACATATTTGTCAACTTCACATCTGCTTCTTGAATCTACTCTCTTTTCCTTGGTTCAATTTCTTTCTTTCTGAATGTATGTGATTCATTTATTTAGTAAGGATCCATGAATGATAAACTCAGGGTCTGGTTGAAACATCTTTAATTCAGCATCAATCTTATATATTTTAATTATTATGCACAAAAAGCATGTAAGTAGTTTAAAATTGTAAACAGTGCTGCAAGTAATTGTCTCATTTCCCCAGAGATAACAATTTTAAACTATTTTGGGGGAACTATGTCTAATGGTATTTATCTCCAGGTTTTTAAATAGTGTGATTATAACACTCTTTTAATTCATGAATTTATAATATTATTAATAACATATAATAATAATAGACATCAATTAACTGCTAATGATTTATCTCCAGGGTGAAAAGCTAGGGCTACAATCTTGATAAAAGGGAAGTAAGGCAAGGGAGAGTGGGAATCCATAATGAATTATGCATTACTGCACTGGCTTCTGCCTCACCATGGGAATCCCTGTGGAGAAATGGGGCCTTGGAGTAGTTCATTGTGAACAAGATGCCCAGTTCCCTCCTTGTGTCTATTTCCCATCATTTAACTTCCTCTTCATGGGTTTTCTCATCTGTAAAATAAGGGATAGTATTAGTACCTACCCCAGAGGGCCATTATGAGGGTTGAATGAATTGATATAGAGAAGCAATGTGAACAAGATCTGGTAAAACAGTAAGGGCTTAACAAGTATCAGGGATCTTATTGTTATTATCTTCCATATCTCTTAGTACATCATATTTTTCTTGTTATTAATTCTCTAGGCTTCATTCTGTGTGATTTCATTGGATTCTCCAGTTTAGTAATTTTCTTTTTGGCTGTATCCACTCTGCTATTTAATCCAAACACTTAGTGTTTCATTTCAGACTATATATTTATTCTAGATGTTGGGCTTGTTTCCTTCTTGTTAATTTTTTCATAGTGGTCTTTTCTTTCATAATGTCTCCCATTTCCTCCTTTAATTTTTTTTATTGTCAGCATCTATATGGTATAACAATCTTTAGATTTTTATAGCACTTTTTTTTGATGCACCTGCTGACTCTCCTTCTTGTGGTCTACTTGTTCGTATGATTTGGATTTTTTAAATTGTGAATTTATGTTCAACGAGATAATTTTTGTTCCCTAGAGTTATTTTCCATTTGCTTCTATCAGTATTCCAGTGATTCCAATGGCCTGGGGACAGGGGGAGATGATGTTTGCTTTTAGCCCTAGGAATCCCAAATCTTGTCAGCAGTATAAATTTGGATCCCACATAAATAGTGGCATAGGCTTGCCATTACAGTTTCTCCCAGGGTCTTCCTGTTTATACCCAGATCCCCAAAGCTCAAGGCTTCTCACTACTGCCCTGCCCTTACAGGCAGAGTTTTTTGTTTAGTTTTGTTTTTATTTTTCCATTTCTCAGTTTAAGTATGGGCAGGCCCTCAAGGTGCCTTCCCTTAAGCAGGGTCTTGGCTCATTGCCTTAAGCCAGGCCAAGACCCCATCTCTCTTTTCTCTAAGAATGGCATTGAAACTCAAACTCTCACTGTCTAGAATGTCTATCCAGGTCAGGCAGCCTATGGAAACATCAGTTCAGTCCACTGAGCTGCCATAGTGTCTCTCCATGTTGGCCACCGTCACTGGTGAGTAAGCATCTTTAAGGCAAGCACCTCAGTTTAATACCCATCATTTTACTCTTCTCTGCCTTCCTAGCCTTCTAGCATAGGCTCGGCACTTAGTAAACAGGAGCTCAGCAAATACTGGATGAATGAAAGAATGAATGGCTTTCATTTAAGTGATTTTGACATTTACTAAAATGTTTCTACACTTACAGCATGATGTAGAATATTTCCAAAACACATATAAGAGATGAGTCAGAGAAAACAGGATTGGAGAGAGATACTTGAAGAAGTCTGTGGTACCTGGCTGTTCTGATCCGATATTCAACTAGCTTCTTCCTCACTGTTCGAAACATTGTTTAAATTAAATAATTAAAACTGTATTAAGACCCAAGAATAGCACCCAGATGCTATAGATAGCTTCAGGCTACCTAGTTACGCAGTGCACTGAAATGAGACAAGACGCTTTTTGAAAATTTAATTAACATCTTGATCTTCAATTTCTTGAGAATTCTGGGATGTTTAATTTTCAAGTTGCTTACAGTGCAAGAGGAGGGCACTCTGATTTGTTCTTGGATACCTATCAGTGGGAGATTTGGGTGGGGGATTGGAGGAGGGAAAAAGAGGAAAGAAAAGCCTTGTCTTTTATTAACCTAGAACTTGTTCTTTTCCTCAGCTTAATTTAAGTCATGTTTACTTTTTGGACATGATAAATAACAATTCATATAGTGTCATTGGAATTTTGGATGTAAAAAATATCAGATAGTATTAGGATCAAAAGACTTTTCATAAAGTAACACATCTTTTAGCCCTAGGAATCCTGAATCTTGTCAGCAGTATAAATTTGGATCCCACAGAAATAGTGGCACAGGCTTGCCATTGCAATTTCTCCCAGGGCCTTCCTGTTTCTACACACACAGAAACATAGTTATGGCAATGCCACAACTGAGTTAGGCCATGTATTCTGATGTAAATATGCAAGGTTTATTACACTGGGGATTGTAATACATTGTATGACATTGTACTTGATATTTTCATGATTTGAGACCCTGCTTTTAAGAAAGTGTATTTATAAAATATGGCTCATGTGATTCCCCTCCCCCTGCCTCAACATGACACTGTAATCTAATTAAACCAAGTCCATTTCCTCTTGGGGCTCACCACAGTGTACTGGCCACTTTAGAAAATGTGCCTCGTCATCCTAGTCTCAGCTTATTCCTCCAAAGCTGGCCAGCTCCACATGGCCACAAAATGCTGCTGAGCTAGTTTAAGTTCTTCGGTTATAGTTTTGTTTGGTTTTTAAAAGAAAGCAAAAGAATAGGAACAAGATGCTGTCAGAGACTAAACTGAAGAACAGAAGGAATACATATATATATATATATATATATATATATGTGTGTGTGTGTGTGTGTGTGTGTGTGTGTATTGATTTCAGAGAGGAAGGAAGAAGTAGAGAAAGAAATGTCCATGATGAAAGAAAATCATTAATGGGCTGCCTCCTGCAAGTCCCTCACTGGAAATCAAAATCACAATCCAGGCATGTGCCCTTGACCGGAATCAAACCTGGGGCCCTTCAGTTCACAGGCTGACTCTCTATCCACTGAGCCAAACCACTAGGGCCAAAGGGAATATTTTTAAATGAAATCAGAGAAATGGCAGAGACTAATTTTCTGTATTGCTGGCCTCTTCCAAAAACTATCTGTTGGGCATGTATTTTTGCCATAATGGAGTGAGCTGTTGCAATTACTGGCACTAACTTACTGGTCAGCTCAGTTAAATGGAAAAATTTTCCAGCATGAGGCAGTCCTGTGGAGACACATGCTACTACCCTGCCAACCACACCAATCCTCAGAGTGTGCAGGGTCTACAGAAAACATTTGAATCACTCTAAGTCAGCATATTATTACTGATCCCACCTGGTTTACAAAAGAAATGGCATGCTGACCAGAGGGAGCAATCTGCTAGGCAGGCCACCCTCCTGGAAGGAGGGATAGACCACAATGCCTACAACCAACACACAGGAGGTAGCTCTGAGCTCCTGGAGGCACCTGGCCACCCTCACATGCTGGGCATGGGGTGAGATGGAGTTAGAAGATTGGTACTCCCAGAAGATATTCTTATCTCCAAAAAAGGGAAACAGAAGTCGGAGGCCCAAGGGTTTCTAGTCTAGGTCTAGGACTCTCCACTAAGACAGCTGTCATCCCTTCAGTCCCAGGCACCTGATGGGGACCTAGAAAACTTTAAGATAAATGCTTCAAAATGGGGTTTGGAGGGGTGAGGTGCTGGGGGAGTATCCTGAGGTGTAGGGCCTGAGTCAGGAACCCTGAGGTTATATTGCTTAAACAGCCCACAAGCCCAGCAGCCTATCTAGCTGGTCTGCCAGATATTGATACGACAAGCAGCTCAGTTGTCTTCCCCTGGATCAGACTTTTGCAGGCAGAGTTCTTCAGTTTCCTCTGGGCTCCCACAACATTTTCTTCATGCCTCAGCTCTCTCTTGGTTTGGTGACTATGCAGTGACCTCTCCCTCCCCCCCTCCCTGTCCCATGGGCTTTGAGATGCTGAGCAATTAAACTTTGTGTTCCTTTGTGTTTTCACTGCCTGGACACATGGAAACAGTGATGTTTGGAAAAGTGATGAATGAATGGTTTGTTCACCTGGAAATCGGCTTATATAGTCCTATTCCATATGCTGATTGCTAATCATCATGTATAGAGCACAAAGCTCTATGACAGGCACTGGATGCGTGTGTTATATATTTCACTGAGTGGTTAAAGACACTAGTTTGCTTTTTAAACCTTCATTGTAGCAGCAGATTAAGCAAGAAAAGAACACTGTTTAGGGGATTGATATTGCTTAGTGGGCTTTGCAAAGTTCAGGAGCTTTATAGTTTAGCCACATTCAGGTATCTTGCATTTGAACCCTTCTTTCATATCCGTTATCTCTTGGATCCTCTCAAAAACCCTGTGAGATGGGTTGGCTTTTTGATAGGAAAAGAAAACAAGAAAGACCAGTTAACTGATCAATCTATGCATCTGTGGTCTTCAAAATATGACCATGACTCTCTTGACCAACTCAAGAGTTTTCACCACTCTATTTTTGCCATCATGATACCAAATTGTTCCACCACTCAGCAATCTTTTCATTTTTTAAAATATATTTTTATTGATTTCAGAGAGGGAGAGGAAGAGAGATAGAAACATCAATGATGATAGAGAAACATTCATCAGCTTCTTCCCGCACTCCCCATACTTGGAATCGAGCCTGCAACCCTGGCATGCGCCCTGACCAGAATCGAACCGTGACCTCCTGGTTCTAGGCCAACACTTAAACACTGAACCACACTGACTGGGCTCAGCAACCTCTTTACATCTCCTACCTAAAAAGAGGAATAATATACTCTACAGTGGAGAGGGGAGGTCGAGAGATTAAATACTTTAAGCAAACATTGTTGTTTTGAATCTTGGTGGTGGTTTTCCATGAATGTGTGATGGACAGGCGTTTATAATCTATCACCCCAACGAATCTGTTGATAATTTGGAATCCAAGGATCAAACGTGAACCTTCTGCTAATGCTTCATAATAATATGTAACATGGCATCCAAGTCCTTGCCACACCCTTTTGCTACCTACTCATGGTTATTGGTGATCTGTGTGATGTGATGTCATGGCTCATAAAACTTTGAGATGATTTCTGGATCATCTAAAGCAATCAGTCTGGATAAAGATTATTTAATTTGTAATTGCCTATTACAACACCCCCCCCCATCTTTTAAGATGCTCTGATGGAAATGGTGCCTTCAATCCCTATGTATTTTGCCCATCAATATCTACTAGAAATGGAGCCCAAACCAGCTATTTTTAATATTAATTGATTACATTAGTTAGCTGTCACATGGTATTACAAGATTAGAGTTGGGCCCCTGTTATCAGATAGGTTTGCTCTTTCCTATGGCCATGGGCTGACCATCCCTTTTATAAATGGATCACCAAGAGGTCTCAGCAGAAGAATATGAGGGGTTGGTTCAATCCAGTAAAATCATTGGGAAAATTCATAACATTTACACCTTTCTGATGAGGACTGGTGTTGCCATTTTCATATGCATGGGATTCTATGGCAATTTGTGGTTCTCTTCTGGACTTTAGGATTCTGTTTGCAGTGGAGACACCATTAACTCTTTTCCTCTCATACAGTCAATAGCCAATCTTCACCCATTTAACTGATGTTTTAATTTTAAATGTGTTCCCTCTGCTGCTCTGTTCCTACTGCTTCTACTGCCTTCACCCCACATGGAGATCAGTGCTTCTACTGCATTTTCCCGAACACTGCTGCCAAATGAGGTTTATTTGCTCAAGTACTATTTTTATCTCATCATTATCCTTCTTGAAAATCTCCCCTGGTTTACACAATCAAGTCCACATCTCCCTTCTGGAAAAAGGAGCTGTCCTAATCTGCATTATTTCACCTGTGCATTCCCAGATCTCATTATTTCCAAACAGAAACATTTGTCCTCATCACTACTTTTGCTCGCTCTTAGCTGTGGCCTACAATGTCCTCTACCCTGCCCTTTTCTCTATCTAAATATTACAATTCTTTCCAAGATGAGCTTCAATATTATGTCTTTCCCATAAACCCCATCTTTAACATCCTGGTCCACATTTCTAATTCCTTCTCTGACCTATTGTAAATGTTGATATAGCACATTTTGGAGCTGGATCAAATAATGTTCTGAATTGTTCTGCAGTCATTTCAATTAATAATGTTACTCTTCTGTAAATAGGCCTTCCTTATCTCTCATTTACCTATAGAATAAAATCCCAGTCTTTAGGATTCTGGATCCTTTTTAACATAGTCACAATAGATTATTGACTTTGATCATAATATTCTAAACTACATTCCTTTTAAAAATCATAAATACATATATATTTTCATAAATATGAAAAATTTTCATAAATGTATACCTATATAATTTAATTTGTAGCACTTAACACACTTCTGACATAGCAGTATGTTCAATGTAAACAGTAACCATATTTAAATACAAATAAGCTTCAATTTTCAAAAATTAAAGGGAACCACTTAATAGAATACAAGAGATCCAATTATATCTACTTTCAATCAGTTTTAGACCTATATCTGCTGTGTTGAACCCATGAAAAACTCACATATCTTTTCTCTGCAAGTTAATTTCTCATTTAGAAGTAAGATCTTAGGTTTACAATTTTTATTTGTAGAGGAAATCTAAATCATAGGAAATTTTGGATTATTAAGACAATTCATGGTAGATTGGTGTGAATTAGGAATTATAAACAGTATTTTTTAAAGTGCTTCTTAAATATTAACTTAGAATGATGATAAAGCTGAAAAACAACAAACATCATGTTCTATTAATGAAATTTCTATTTTATGTCGTTTCACTTGGTCAAAATTGTATATATCAGTGTAATATTGTAGTTTAGCTGACATTAGCTTAAGTGACAATTGGGCTTTCTAAATGTAGAACTAGCCGAAACCGGTTTGGCTCAGTGGATAGAGCGTTGGCCTGTGGACTGAAAGGTCCCAGGTTTGATTCCAGTCGGGGGCATGTACCTTGCTTTCGGGCACAACTCCAGTGGGGGGCATGCAGGAGGCGGCTGATTGATGTCTCTCTCTCATCGATGTTTCTGACTTTCTGTCTCTCTCCCTCTCTGTAGAAAATCAATAAAATATATTTTTTAAATATAAAACTAGTTTCAGAACTTGCAAACCAGAAGTTTCAAAGCCAAAATGACAATCTTAATTATTTTCTCTTGGCTAAATTTTGTTCTTACATTTCCATGAATGTACTATAAAAATTTCCATTAGCTTCCTGTTTATTAAACACACGTTCTCAAATTATAATCAATGGATACTCCAGTATTATTTAGATCTAGTATTGAGAGGTTTGCTTTCTCCTTATGAAGCAAATTACTTAGCGATGTAAGCAACATTATCAAATTCTCTCTCCACAATAATACAAAAAGTATTTAGAAACTAATTTTAGCTAATCCATTGCAAAGATGGTGGTGCCCACAACCAGTAAGAAGAGAATATGCTAATTAACTGCCATACACTCAAAGATGGTGGCACCCACAGCCAGAACATGGCAGTGCCCAGTCCTCTCAGCCCACCAGGGTGGCAGGTACACAGCAAGGCTGGGCCCATCCCCAGGCAGGCCCGGCCTTGCCACACTGCCTCTGGAGTCCCCCAGTCCCCTCAAGACTCCCAGCCACTCAGGGCTGGCCCAAGGCACAGGCAATCCTTGGATGGCAGCTGCCCAGCCAGCCAGGACCACCTGAGGCTCAGGTAATCAAGGCCAGCCAAGGCTTATGCTGCTGCAGTGGTAGCAGCAGAGGAGTGATGGAGATGTCGCCTTCCCCTGATTGCCAGGTTGCCTCCTGCTCCTGAAGTCTCCCAGACTGTGAGAGGGGGCAGGCTGGGCTGAGGGCCCCCCCCCCATCCCACACTCCTCCAGTGCATGGATTTTCATGCACTGGGCCTCTAGTATTCTATAAATGAAAGATGTAACCTGGTTGGTGTTTATGAGATGATAAAGTCTTATAGAAAGACTGGAAGCGCAGTGCACAAAATTGCATGCTTTGCTGTGCATGCAGCCCCCTGGTGACTGATCTTTGGTTGTTATGGTGTTACGACCACTGGGTTTTTATTATATAGACTAGAGGCCTGGTGCATGAAAATTATATAGACTTAAGCTGGCCCTGAGTGGCTGAGGGTGGGTCTGGCTGCACCGTGGACCTACCGCCCCCTCAGCTGGGCTGTAAGGACTGTGGGACTCTGGCGGCAGGTGCAAGGAGCAGGCAGACCCACTGGGTCTGGCCACACCATATGCCTGCCACCCCTCTAGTGGGGCTGAAAAGACTGGGAGCCTCTGGTGGGGCTGAGGGGACTGGGCGCTGCCATCTTGTAGCTATGGGCACCATGATCTTTGTGATGGCTTGGCAGTCTTCCTCTTTATTAGATAGGATACTCTTTATGGAAACACTAGCTAAGAACAAAGTAATGACATACATTCCTAAGGTTGGAATTGTTCATTTATATTCAATCCTGACATGACATATTTCCAGAATCTTCCTCTTCTCTCCATTACCACTATTCACAACCTTTTGCCCTTCCACCCAAACTAGACTTAATTTTTAGGTGTTACTTTTTGAAAAGATTAAATTATCTCACACTTCCAGCTTCATCAAACACCTGCAATGGCTGTCTATTTACAAAAAGAGGACAAAACTCTTGACAATATGGCCCCAAAGTATTTATGTTTTTAACCTAAATTCTAAACTACATCTCCTTCAAAATCTTGCACTCTATTTACCACTAGTCTCCTCTTTATACCCAGTACACATCATGCACTTTTGAAGTCCTTGCTTTTAGTTTTGTAATTTTCTCTGCTTGGGATGCAATTCCTACCAGCATCTCTCCACATTTCCAAAATTTCCATAACAATTATGGTCCAGCTTAAATGCCCTCTTCTCTTTGAATTAGAGAAATCACCAACATATTTTGTCTTTATTTTGTATCCACTTCATTATGCCTTATATTGATTAGTTGGTGTCATATTTATTTCCCCTACTTGTTCACAATTTTTTAAGAGCAAAAACTAGGCCTTCTTTCTGTGTCTTCAATGCTTAACACAGTTCCTTGCATCAAGCATAAAATTAATTTGCATTTATTTAAGTCTGCAATTTCAGACTGTTATACAGCAAAAACTTAGTGAACTGGAAATCCTGGGATATGGATTTTTGTTCTTAGCTTTGCTGCTAATTATCTGATTGTGGGATCTTGGGGCATCACTTCCTGACTGGTAAAACAAAACAAAAACATAAATGAAAAGCAATCAAACACTGGTCTTCTTTGTGCTCTTGGCTTCTAGTCTTTAGGGGTTTTAGTCTTATTGATCAAAGAAAAAAAATAAACCCTCTCACTTATACTGAATATAACATCTCCAATTACATAGTTATTGTGAATATATAACTTGTTAATTGTAGCTAGGAAGGCAAAACATCTTTTGACCTTCAGGAACTGATCCCCTGGACAGATGAGAAAACAGTGGCTCTAACAGTAAGAGAAACTGGAATTTAAACTTATAAAACTTGTTTAACTTCAAGTCTAGTATTTAAATTTTTTCTTGAGAGCAAACCTAGAAAGGGAGCTTTCAATAGGTTAATTTTTATCATGAGTAAATAACTGACAAGCAGTAGAAATTCACCATCCATGTCTCAGAGATTAAAAGAACTAAAATGGATTTAAACAGCAGCTGGGAAGTTCTGCGTTGGGAATGGAACTCAGGCAGATCCACATAGAACAACATAAGGTAAGTGGTGTTGCAAAGGCAGTAGCATATAGGAGATGTTAATGTACTGAGGTGAAGTTGAACGTGGAAAAACTTTAAGATTAGGGATGTTGGTGCTTGCCAGTTAGGCTTATTACAGTTTATTTCAGTTTCAGTTCTGGAATTTCAAGTTGATGTGCAAACATTTAATCTCTTCCCGAGGACAGTCAGGAGAGAAACTTACTGAGATTTCAGAAGAAAGAGGAGAGGTAAAACAGATGTAGGAAAGTGAATTTCGGGCATGCAAACAATATGATGGGGTTCAAGTAACTGCCAAGTTGTTTGGACTTAACCAAGGCCATGGGAATAAAGCACAAAAGATTGAAAATATGTATGTAAGTCAAGACATATTGAGGCCCCAATTAAGCTACCTACTACAAATGCTTATATGGTTTATACCCTGAAGTTTCCTACCTCTGTGGTTCAGGGATTTTCTAGTCCAATTTGCTCACTGGTCATGTGACAATTGAACGAGGGTTGGAAATTAATATAGGAGAAGAGCGTTACCCCATGTAAGATGATGAACTGAAAAACTTGTAATCCTTTAACTAGAATGAAATGTCTAGCAATTAAATATATAAAGAAAAATGCCTACATTTGGGGATGCTCTGTAGAATTTTTTCAAAGAGCTAGAATAGAAATCTTTCCAATCTCATATTATAATAGGAGAAAAGAAGGACTTATATACTATTTCTTTCAACCTGAAAGGTTTCTTCCTATTCATAGTAGAAACCAGGAAGTGCCAAAGACATGCAATAATCATAAGACATTTGGCTGAACAACTCACATTATTTTGCTTTGCAACGGATGCAGATGTGGGGAAAGAATAGTTTTGACAGTATTACCTTTAGCATTTTCTTTATTATTATTATTTTAAATGTGATATTAGTCTACATTAACATATAAGTTACATGTTTGGATTACTAATTGACGAAATCTGTATATAGGACCATGTATTTTCTTTCAGGTCACTTTTACACCAGTACTTTATTCACAAAACCTACTAAAAAAGTTATAAAGTCTTTGCCAATTCCAAAAGTAGTCACACCAGTCCACCAAAAAGGCCAGCATTAGCAATGTGATACTTCTACAAGAAGAGAAATCAAATGCAGTGTTGCATGAACAAGCCTCAATGTTGCAGGGTGCATGGCTAAGGACTTCTGATTAGTAATCCTGTTTGGCAAGCAAACCTGCAAACCTGGGGGAGAGGCCAGGTTTCTGTCAGGCAGAATGGCAGCACATCACAGACACGTATTACCTGTACTCAGTGCAAAAGTGGGAAGAGTAGGCGGAGCTATGAATGCACAAGTTCCATTTTAAAGAAATTGTGTAGGCAATTCAGTCCTACATGGGAATGTCTGAAAACATTAAAGTAAGACTAAGGGAAAATGGATACAGGCCTATAAATAACAGTACGGCTATCTTCCTCCCAGCTGTCTTTATCTTTGGCCTGCACCCATGTTCCTAGGAAACGGTAAAAGAATTGGTGTAAGACTTTAGGAGCTGGGAGTCTTAAATAGACAGCTTTCATAGTTATGCAGTGGGCATTTTTTTTAAAGCCTGTCCACTTCATCCTAACCTCCTTGCCACAACTAAGCATAAAAGTCATTTTATTTGTGACTTACACTTGTGAATCCAAACTCACCACAAATTGAAACCCTAACTCTCCTATGCATTCAACCCGATGTTTCCTAAATGCAGACACTGATCTGTGCTATCCAGGAAGACGAGGCTATGGAGAGAGCTCATTGTCTTAAAGAGCTCACAGTATTCAGATGATAAGACAAATAGCAGAATAACAGCAACACAAAGAATAATTATGCTTAGCGTTGTGCGAAAGACCCAAACCCATATGATAGTAGAATGAGAGGCTTCAGCTTGGACCATCTGCACATGGTCCTAGGGAAGGTCAAACATAGAGACCTGCCAGGCATCAGTGGGGAAGAGGGTGTAGGCAAATTCTGAACACAAAGGCAATGTGAGCAAAATCAGAAAGATTCAGGCTCAAAGCACATTCATTCCCCTTGGTGGGACACATAAAAGCACTTCTATGGGACTTGCCCCACTCCTTGGCCTTGTTGCACTGAGCTCTGGGAGCAGGGGGACAGCTGAGGGCTGGAAGATAATGAATTATTGTCTTAGCCTGATAACTTTATGGCCCCTGGGGGGATAGATGTGTAGGAGTAGAGACAGTGAATGAGGCAAAATAATAAATTCTTCTAGCATTTGTCATTTGATGTGCGCGCGCGCGCACACACACACACACACACAAAATTTGTGAATTTTTCTGTAAGCTTTTAGAGTCACCAGTATTTTCATACTGTTCAATAAGAATGTGTCATATGGAGGGCTTATTCCAACTTTTTTTTGCTATGACACAAAATAACTCTCCATAATTTGACTAGGATTATACTATAATTTTATCAGCAATAATTGAACATGTCTCTATATTGTAAAGAAAACTCTACTTGTGACATAAATCATGCTAACTGTGAGTGAATTTATTCCCATGCAGCCAAAAAGGAAGCATTCAGAGAGTTGTTCTCAGAACAAGAAATAAGTCAAATCAGCTGTGTTATTTAGCAAGCATCTGACAACTAAAGGATGAGAGAGTTTTTATTCCTTGATTTTGTTTTAGAAAGAATCATAGTGTCTTACAGAATTCCAAGAATACACTGAGACATTTGTGGCAGGGTTTTCTCGGTGGGTTATTCATTTGTAAGGGGATTGGATACCTTCCATGCACAAACACAGAAAGGGAATGTTTCTTGAAACAGTAATGCCTATATGTGAGGCTCCCAATACTACCACGTTGTGCCAGAAGGTCACAATGCAAACAAGGCACACATGCAGGTGTATGCCAGGCAGACACACACTGCCAGTCCCCATGTCTAACCACTGGGCACCCACTGCCAACTGCCTAGTGGAGCTCAGGGGGACTTACTGGGCCTCAAAGGCCTTTCTCTCTTAAGTATGTTTGTACTATGAACTTCTAAGGGTAAGATTCACTAGCTGTTTCACATCCTTAGTTCAGTGGCTATTACAGCATAGCACATTTAGAAAGGCGCTTAGTGGATTCAGAATCATGTTTAATGATTACAACAATGATTTAAAGGAATCAGTGCAAAGAGAGAAACTAGGGACTTGGTAGAATTCTTCAAGTAATAAAAAGGAAACCGGATTCACCCTTCCTCCCCTTTCTTCAGCCTAAGAAAAGAGAAATACAGTGTCTGGCCCAGGCAGCCCATGGTCTCTCAGGAACAATGTGCCCAGTGGCTGGGTTGAAAGTGGTGGAGGGAGAGAGCCCACTGCCCTCACTTTTCAGGTGAGAAATCTTGGGCCATTCTCTTCTTCAACTCCTTCCAAGCAAGATTGCATTTGATTTCTTTTCTTACACAAGTGGTACATTATGGAAAATGCTATTAGCTTCTTAGATGGGCTAATTGTGACAAATTTTGGAATTGCCAAGAATGTTGTGATTTAGAATAAATAATCATTTTGGGAATGCAAAGGACAAAGCTATGCTCAGCGCATCCCCATGTCTTCTTATGTTGTTATCCTACTGAGGAGGTCTACGAAAAGGGGCAGACAGGAAGATGGCTACTGAGAATAATCCAGTGAAAATCCATGATCCTGATTCTGGTGTTAAAGCAACTTGAATGGAGTTGTTTTGAGTTCTTTATCTCATCAGTCCCTTTATTTCATTCTGTAAAATTGTCAAACAGTGTTGCTTTTGAGACCTGATATGGCAGTGGTGAGTAAAGAGTGAACATGGCATGGACTTCAATGATCACTTATTACACCACAACTACCTTTGTTCTGGCATTGGGAATACAAAGGCAGAAAAGACTGCCCTCAAGCTCTGTAGAGGGAGGGATTAATATGCTCATCAGAGGACTAAAGTGTCCCAGGAGTTACAACACAGGTACATACAGGTGAGTGTGGTGAGTGGAGGAAAAGAGTGGCCATTTTTATTGGGAATCCTAGAGAGACTTCACTATCAGATGATTGGGGAGCAGAGTCAAATAAGAGGGATATGCCTAACAGTCAGCAAAGAAGAAGGGGTATACATGGCAGGGATGTAGGCAGGAGAGCCCAACCTATTTTGGAACTGAGACAGGAAGGATGGCTGGTATGTGGGCATGGTTCTGAGGGCCTGCAAGGGAAAGTACTAGAGGGGCAAGGATCAGCTTATTCTAGAGTGCCTGAGATGCCTTTCTAAGAAATTTGGCTTATCCTTAAGGTAATGGGTAATCAGGGAGGAATTACACAAAGTGGGTAGCATGATTCTATTCAGATTTTAATCATTTCTCAGGCAGTCAGTGGGAGATGGACCCAAGGGGATGGGACTTGAGGCAGGCAGAGGACTAGCCAAGGGTGCGACCATACAGTCAGATGGAATATGGGCCAGGTTTCTTGTGATAGAAAGAAACATTGTGGTGGATACTGTGATATAAAGGTGCATTTGTTGCAAAGACAGTGACACTTAAACTAAGCATGGTCCCCTTTCAAAGCCCTAGTAGTGAACCTTGTAATGAATTAACATGGATCTTGGCTTCCCCTAAATTTCTACAGTCATATTTTTGTATTTTTTCTTAGAAACACCCCTTCAAAACCAGATCTATCTGCCAAGAAGTACACTATTACTCAAACACAGGGAAACTGAGGTTCAGAGATTTTTAAATGACAACTACATTGGAGCAGGTCAGGCAGAGGGAAGCTGAGAGAAGCAGGACAGAGCACCAGAGAAATGTTGCCTTTTTATTTTTTTAACTAACTGGTCTATGGCATATTGCTCAAGATGGAGGTCAAATAAAGACAGGGTGTGGGAAAAGCTTTCTGTTAAAACATCTCCTTTCTCCATCAGTACCATGCTCAGTCAACTTCCGTCCTTACATAATGGCAGATCATTTTGCTCTCAGTTTTAAACAAATAACTAAAACACAAATTCTTGCAGACCTGTGTGACTGGATGATTTCAATGTTTTAACATTGTAAAGGCAATAATAACTTTTAAAAAATATTTTTTGTTATTGATTTTGGAGAGGAAGGAAGAGGGAGAGAGAGATAAAAACATCAATGATGAGAGAGAATCATTGATCGGTTGCCTCTTGCATGCCCCACACTGGGGACGGAGCCAGTAACTCAGGTATGTGCCCTTGGCTAGAATTGAACCCAAAACACTTCAGTCCATAGGCTGATGCTCTATCTACTGAGCCAAACTGGCTAGGACAAAGGACAACTTCTTAACTGTGTTGTGAAACTATTAATTATATGTAGAGATAATCTAAAGAAAATGAATCCTAGATAGTTGCCCTTTCAAGACATTTTGTTGTTTAAAAGGAGAAAGAGAGAGGGCAGAGGGGGGGAGAATGGGGGCATGGAAGAGAGAGGAACAATACAGCAATGTGATGGGGTAGAAAGAACACTACACAGGGTGTTAGAATACATGAATCCACAAGCCCTAGGATACTGATGGACAAATATCTGAATCTTCAAAGTCATGGTATCTTGCTGAGTCAAATAAGAGGGTCAAATTAGATGCTCTAGAAGGTCTCTTCTTATTTTGAGTTTAATTTACATGTAAGTCAAATATCATCTAATATTCACCCATTGAGTTTTATTCTCTTTCAGCCTGACTATTTCCCAAAGGAATTACACCTATAGTTGGCTTTAGGAGAATATTCAATATTCTGTTCTCAAGAATGCCTCTTCTCAAAGGAAATCTCAAGTCAGCAATACCGCTCTCTTGTCCTGAAATACATAATGATTGAGGCTTAGAGTTCCTTAGCCAGCTGTCTCCTTCCCTTTTCCTCACCTCTCTCCCTAGTAATTGATTGCTAAACCTCTTCAATATTTTACAGGTGTTGGCAAGTTGATTCTCAGAAATAAAGAACAGGGATAATGAACTAAATTATCCCATTCTTCCTACCCCACATATTTCTAAGAGTATATCTGAATGTCAGAGCTTTTCAAGGAGCAAGGGATGATCATAAGACCAACTGGTCCATTTACACTTAGCACTGGCTATGCATTAAAGGAAGGATCCATAATAAATGAGGGAAGGCTCTTTGCCAAACCAAATCTTCTATACTAAGTAATTAAGAATGAGTTCCTTGTTAGCTTAAATGTCATAGAATCATAATATTTTAATGTCATTGAAGAATGGGTAATGAGAGAAAATTTCATTGCATATTTTGTAGAGTGGTGTTTTTAAAATATTTCTGTGTAAATACTAAAGAGCATCCATAATTTATTAACATATCACTCTTTTCACTCTAGTCAGGATTTTTGTGAGCTCTTCTTTAATGCTAAGCTACAAATTAATTTTCTTGCCCATGCTCACCACAGAGGTAGCCTGAATACCCTGCTAAACATTCAGAGCAGGAAACCAAGATGGAGACATAAGGTATACACCTGTATATGCTGCCTCTCACAACCACACCAAAACTACAACTAAAAGACAAAATGACTACGACCCAGAACTATGGAAAAGCTGGCTGAGTGTAAGTTCTACAACTAGAAGGAAAGAAAAAAGCACATTGAGATTGTGTAGGAGGTACAGAGCTGAGGAAAACAGAGGTACAGAGGCATGCAGAGAAGGCTGGCAACTGAGGATGTGGTTATCTTTTTTAAGCGGGAGGGAGACACAATCTCCCAACTGCTCTGAACTCCAGTTTCCTGTGAGACTCTGGGGACCCACACTCTTATGGGCAGAAACTGGGCAGTCTGGCATCAGGTTGGAAAGTGAGGGTGGCTTTCTTGCAGAGATGCATGCAGGAATCATTGTTTACTGCCCTGGGGCATGGGACTCAGAGACAAGGAAATAAGGAGATGAAGAGAGGGCTGATTGGCAGCCATCACTATTTGCCAAGCCCTAGTGATCCCCTGAGACCCTGTCCCACTCAATTTAGAAACCCACCCAAACTGTGCAGTGTCTTTTGCATATGAATGGTCTGCCATAATCCAGCTTAAACTAACAAACTGCAGCTAGGTCAGCTCCAAAACTTCCAAACCCCAAGCAAAGAGGAGAAATCTGCAGATCTTGCTGTAGTTCCAGCCTCAGACAGTAGCTGACTTGCACCTCCTTGAAGATCCAGGAGTCAGTGTACCTAGTGGTCAGTGTGAGATGACACCAGATTTCAATTCTTCACAGCCATAAGCAACACAAGAGGCAAACTCAGTGAGCACCAAAGCTCCACTGAAGCAAGTTCTGCCCCATAAGGGTTTCTCCAACACAGCAATTCTTCCATTATAGACACAGCTGATCCTCACAGCCAATTGGCCTGAAGGTCAATTCCTCTCACTGTACCAACAGCCATCAAGGCTTAACTACAATAAGACTGTGCACCCAGCCCACAAAGAGGTGCACCAAGAGTATCCACCTCAGGTAATTGGGGAGGCTGAGCCACTGGGCCCTATAGGACATCTACCACACAAAGCCACTCCATCAACACAGGGAAGCAGCCAGAATGTGGAGACAAAGAAACATGTCACAAATGAAAGAAATGGAGGAAAGCAAACTACTGGATATAGAGTTCAAAACCACAGTTATAAGATTACTCAGAAAACTTCTAGAAACTGCCGAGAAATTTAGTAAGACCTCTGAGGAATTTAGTGAGATCTTCAAGGATCTTAATGAGAATGCCAAAAAAATGGAGAAGACCATTCAGAAATTAAGCATACATTGTCTGAAATAAAGAATAATATACCAAAATCCAACAGTAGACTAGAGGACCCCAACAATCAAACCAAAGATTTGAAATAGGAGGAAGAAAAAAACACCCAACCACAAAAAATCAAAAAGAAAAAAGAATTTAAAAAATGAAGATAGTGTAAGGAACCTTCAAGCATACCAACATCCAAATTATGGGGGTGGCAGAAGAAGAGAGAGAGCAAGATATTGAAAATCTATTTGAAGAAATAATGACAGAAAACTTTCCCTATCTGGTGAAAGAAATAGACTTACAAGTCCAGGAAGCACAGAGAACCCCAAACAAAAGAATCCAAAGAGGACCACACCAAAACACATAATAATTAAAATGCCAAGGGCAAAAGAAAAGAGAGAATCTTGTAAGGAGCAAGAGAAAAAAACAGTTAGTTACCTACAAGGGAGTACCCATACAACTATCAGCTGATTTCTCAACAGAAACTATGTAGACCAGATGGGAGTGGCAAGAAATATTCAAAGTGATGAATAGCAAGAACCCACAACCAAGATTACTCTACCCAACAAAGCTATCATTCAGAATTGAAGGTCAGAAAAAGAGCTTCACAGACAAGAAAAAGCTAAAGGAGTTTAGGATTATGTGAAATGCTGAATGGTATTCTTTAAGAAAGGAAGAAGAAGAAAATGTAATGATAAAAATTATGAACAACAAAGGGACAACAAGTACATATCTATCAACAAGTGAATCTAAAAATCAAGTCAGTGTTGGGAAAATTGGACAGAAACATGCAAAAAAAAGAAACTAGGCCTCAACTTACACCATACACAAAAATAAACTCAAAATGGATAAGGACTTAAACATAAGAAGGGAAACCATAAAAATACTAGAGGAATCCACAGGCAGCACAATCTCATACATATGCAGAAGGAACTTCTTCACCGACACAGCTCCTCGGGCGATGGAAACTAAAGAGACAATAAACAAATGGGACTACATAAAAATAAAAATCTTCTGCACAGCAAAGGAAACCATCAACAAAACAACAAGAAAGCCAACTGCATGGGAGAACATATTTACCAATGATCTGAATGATAAGGGTTTAATCTCCAACATTTACAGGGAACTCATTCAATTTCACAAAAAGAAGATAAACAACCCAATCAAAAAATGGGCAACTGATCTAAATAGGCACTTCTCGAAAGAAGACAAAAGGAAGGCCAAGAGACACATGAAAACCTGCTCAAAGTCACTAATCATCAGAGAGATGCAAATCAAAACAACAATACGGTACCATCTCACACTTGTCAGAATGGCTATCATCAACAAATCAACTAATGACAAGTGTTGGTGAGGATGTGGAGAAAAAGGAACCCTCGTGCAATGCTGGTGGGAATGCAGACTGGTACAGCCACTGTGGAGAACAGTATGGAGTCTCTTCAAAAAACTAAAAATGGAACTTCCATTTGACCCAGTGATCCCACTACTAGGAATATACCCCAAGAAACTAGAAACTCCAATCAGAAAGGATATATGCACCCCAATGTTCATAGCAGCACAATTCACCATAGCCAAGATATGGAAACAGCCTAAGTGCCCATCAACAGATGTTTGGATTAAAAAAACTGTGGTACATCTACACAATGGAATTCTATGATGCGGTAAAAAAGAAGGAGCTCATACCATTTGCAACAACATGGATGGAGATGGAGAGCATTATGCTTAGTGAAATAAGCCAGGCAGAGAAAGACAAATATCACATGATCTCATTCATCTGGGGAATATAATGAATGACATAGACTGATAATCAAGATCAGATCTAGAGAATGAGAAACATCGATCAAAGCATCAAACCTCGGGGAAGGTGGGGGTTGGTGGGAATAAGGGGGAGAGATCAACAGAGGGACCTTCGTACATGTGTATGAGCATAAGCATTGGGCACAGACAATGGGGAAGGTGTGGCAGGAGAGGAAATTCATACAGTGGTCTCCATAACCTTAAGAGAAATTTCTTCATGAGACAAAGATTTTAAATGAAACTCTGTAACATGAAAATTATTTTGGAAGGAAATAAAGAGAAGTTTCCTTTAAACGTCATAAGGAACGGAATTGAAAGTCAATACATTTGGCTTCTTGAGCTAAGGTAAGTTATCTGTGTTTTTGCCTCCCTGAAATAGTTTATATAAAGTTACAAAAAGAAATTGTCAGCCCGTTTGAAATTGAATTGACATAGCCCAGAGCAAAGAATATCCTTACATGATATTATCCTACAATATCATTTAGTTTTTGATATTTCACAACATATTGTACAACCACCCCAAACAAATATACAAACTAATTCTTTGAATGTTTAGCAGCAATTTAAAAAGAGGACATGAAAGGATTTAATTCCTTTCAGAAGGAATTGAGACACTGGGAAGGCACTTGAGCATTCTATACTGGCCCTTTTTGCTCTGTTGCCAAGAGGGACCCTCTTCTCACAATCCAATGGCCCTCAGCTGTAGCCTGAGCTCTCTATTCATCCTGAGGTTGAAGCCTCGAGGTGGCTGATATAATGAATCTGTCTCTTGCCAAATGGTGTGAGTCGGGCCATCCCTGGAGAAGGAACCTGAATTCCTCCAGATAAGTGAACAGTGCCGGGGCCTCGCCAGCAGGCGAGGGGATCCCCAAGGCAGGTGCTGGGCGTGAAGGCCACGAGGGGCATAGGCTACCATGGTGACAGAATTGAACCTCACAATAACTTGTTTGGCCCCGGAGGATGACTAAAACTCAAGTCAATAAAAAAAATCTGATGAACAGAATAAACTGGTGAATATAATAGAATCAGGGGCATAGAACGGGAATGGACTGACAATTCTTGGGGGAAAGGGTGCGTGAGAGGTGCAGAAAGAGATTGGACAAAAATCTTACACCTATGGATGAGGACAGTGGCAGGAATAAGGGTAGGGGAGGAGGAATCAGGTGGAGGGGAGCTATGGGGGAAAAAAAGAGGAACATCTGTAATAATCTGAACAAAAAAGATTTATTAAAAAACAATTCAGAGCCATGCCTTGTAACCTCTAAAACATTCATGACAATTTAAAATAAACCCAAACATGAGACCTCAGCTCTTTCATTTCCTAATTGACCATTTGTTTCCCATACTCTCCCTACCCACCCCACACTGCAGCAGATGCAGTCAGCCCACCCAAATCCTATTGGCATTTACTTCCACAATTAGAGAGCTTACTTGGAACACCTGTAACACTATATGGAGGGTTTTTTTTTTTTGTGTGTGTTTTTGTGTGTGTCTTATTATAGAAATAAAGGAACAAGAAGTACTATAGAGACAATGCCACGCCAAGTCCTATTTAACCAATGATAGAGAATAAGTGTGTGAATAAATACCCAGTTTCCACACCTCTAAGTTGGAATAACTGGGAAGAGTGTTGCATCAAGTAGCAGTTGGCTTGATAATAAATGTATTGCCTTTCTCCTATTTCCCATCTTATCTCCCCAAGCCTCTAGCAGTATTTCCTGAGTGCCCCTCCCAAATAAACGCTTGTACTTAAAACCTTATCTCTGGCTCAATTTCTTGAAAACCCAAGCCAAGATTCAACACATAGTTCCTATAACCACTAAATGTTCTGGGCCTAAAAGATATTAGAACTGAAAGGAACCTCACAGTTGTATCAAACAACCCTGAACAGTTTGATTTTCATATGTGGAAAAATTCAGTTTCAGACAGACTGATTTCAAGGTCACCTAAGCAGTTAATGACCATCAACATTTCAACTAAACTACAGAACAACCATCATTCAGAACCATCTGAAATCTAGCTGAACTGTATTCTTATAACTATGGATATAAAGAAAAATCCACATCCAGACTGGTAAGATGATCAGAGACATGGAATTGGCTGGTATCACCCCCACATGTAGCAAATAAAATTGGGAGGTGTATCTCAGCCCAAGAGATCCCCCCTGAGGAATAGTTAATGACAAAGAGCAAATATCCCAAGGCCCCCATGATTCTACTCTGAGAGTGAAATTTAAACCTTGTTAACCACATAGGGCATGTTTAAACTAATATATTGCATTTGCAGTAGTCTGTCATAGGATTTGAGTTGAAGAATAGAAAAGTCTACAGTGATATGCTGAGCATAAGAGAACAAAACATTAAGGGGTTGATATATTCTGCAAAGATGACAGGAGTTATGGAGAAAGGTATTATTATCATTAGTTAAGGAGAGACAAGAATAAATAGAAAAATTCTGCACGAGAACTAAAGGAGATACCATTCTCTTCAACTTATAGACTCTTACTATTCAATGTTTTGAATGTATATACTTAAAAAAATATGATAAAGTCTCCTACCTTTGGAACAATGATGATCCCTCAGAACCTGAAACCCTTGAATAACAATAGATAAGTCCTTGCTCTATATTGTACTTGCTCTATATTAAGAGGATTCAAGGCATAGTCTCTGATTCTGTTAATTTGATTCCTTGACTTTAGCAATATATAGCTATTGCCGTAGAAGATAAACTTAGAGCAAAAGAGACACCACAGAACCTTAAAAAAATAAGACACTGGCCCATTTAAGAGCAACTATAAATCCTGGCAGGGTAGCTCAGTTGGTTAGAGCATCCTTCCAATAAGCCAAGGTTGTGGGTTCGATCTCTGGTCAGGGCACATACAAGAAGCAATTCAATTAATGCATAAATAAGTGGAACAAAAAATCCCTCTCTCTCTCTCTCTCTCTCTCTCTCTCTCTCTCTCTCACACACACACACACACACACACACACACACACACATCACTCAATAAAGGTTAAAAACAACTGTGAGCTTTAAATGACATTGTAGAAAAAAAGTATGCCTATAAAACAGTTTATGAGCAATACAAATATTACTCTATATGTGTGTTTGTTCTCATTTGTCCAAATTTCAACATTCCTTTGGCATGGGAACTCTCTGAGGGTTTGATATATTAAAGTAATGCTGCAACTAATAAGAATACTTCCAAAGGAAAATAATATTCTTTATGACACATCAATTTTTAAATTTTATTCCTCAAAAGTTTCAAGAGGAGGACATTTAAAATTGAAAACAAATAAATAATAACACTATTTGATTCTTGTTGTCAGAGATAAAAAGAAGCTTTTGAGTTTGTGTGCAAGGTCAAAATATAAGAATTGTTTATTCCTAGACTCCTTTCACACACAGGTTTCTAGAGCAGGGGTTTCAGTAGGCAGAATAATGTCCCTCCCCAAAGATGTCCACATTCTAATCCTCAAACCTGTGGATATGTTGTTACCTTCCACAGCAGAAGGGAATTTGCAGATGTGATTTGAATTTAGGCTCATGAGATAAAGAGGTTATCATGGAATGTCCCAATGGGCCCAATATAGTCAATCAGATGGCTCCTTATAACAGGGTCAAGTCAGAGAAGAAGGAGTTGTAATGATAGCAGAAGTTGGAGTGATACCATTGCAAAGAAGGAACCACAAGCCAAGGGATGCAGGTAGTCTTTCAAAGCCAAAAGAGGCAAGGAAACAAATTCTCTTCTAGGAGCAGCCATTTTTGGCTTCATCCTAGGGAGACTGATTTTGGTCTTCTGACCTCTAGAACTGTTATTTTAAGCCAATAAATTTGTGGCAAATTATCACAGCAGCAACAGGAAACTAATACAAGGGGCATGTGTGAGTATTATTGCTGGATAATCTACCAGAGTTCAATCTCATGCTGTGCATGCTCATTCACCCAGTCTCTGGGCTGCAGGGTGGAGTAGAAAGGGCAAAGCCTGAGATCCTACATCCTCAGTTCCAATCCTGGCTCATCTACTTACTGTTTGTTGGGCAAGTTACTTCACCTCTCTGAGCTTGAATTGCCTCTAGATAAAGCAGTGGTTGTCTACATTTCCAATGCAATAGAATTACATCTCTATTGTGACAATATTAAACCACCCAGACAGAGTCAAGGTACCAGTATGTTGTTGTGAGGTTTAAATGAGATAATGTTGACAAGGTGTCTACACAGTGTTTATTACACAGTAGATGCTCCATATGGTAATCAGTATTCACCTCGTGTCACCACATCAGGGATCTGGTGCATGAATGTACATCATTACCTTCCTGCCTTAACTGGAAAAGCATAAAAATTCAGCAGAACTTATAAGACGCCCTTTTATTTTAACAGCTTTATTGAGACATAATTGATATAGCATAAAATTTACCTGTTTTAAGTGTATAATTCAATGAATTTTAGAATATTTACAAAATTGTGCAATCATCACACCAATCTAATTTTTGAACATTCAAAACATCCTAAAAAGAAAATAGGTGCCCATTTATTATCACTCCTTATTCTCACTCTAGCCCTATACAACTATTAATCTGTAGACTTGCCTTTTCTGGCCATTTCATAAAACCATATAATGTATGGGCTATTTTCCTGGTCCATATCTACCTCACTAGGTTCATATTTCACCAATTTCCCATCCCCTCACCTGATGAACAGCAAAACAGAATTCCTTTTAATTCTCTGAGTTTGCACAATTTACAGTCTTCTGCCTCCAGCCTTATCTATGCGCATATCCCTCCAACTGGAACAACCTCTACATCCTTCAGGTCTCAACTGAGACTCTACTCTTTCCAGGAAGTCCTTGTTAGGTGCCTTTGCAACATGCTCCTTATTTTATAACTTATCATGATACATTGTCATGGTCTGTGTGCATTCCCTATAAGCCTTGAAGAAGCAGGATCTGTACCTATCTTATTCATCATTAGTGTCTTACATGGTACTTGGTGCTCTAGAAATTTATCAATGCCATATATTTAAAAAGTCTCCCATTTGACCATGGTCAGAAGGCTCTTCTGCTAAATTCAGAGAAGATAAACTTAGGTTGAAACATTAGATGTAACCTTGGTCCATTTGTCATCTTCATAATTACTAATGGATATTTGATTGGTATATGTGAGTGTATGTGCACAAATGTATAATATACCAAAAAATATATAGTAGTATATAGCATTTCATTTTCTCAACTAATTTCTAGGCAAAACATTGCCAAATGGTTCACATAGCAGTATTCTATTTAATTTGAGAAATACAGGCTGGGACAAAAGTAGGATTACAGTTGTAAGTATGCTAAACAGTTTATTCTTATTTATTAATTATTGTATTTTGTTCCAAATGAACAACTGTATGTTTGCCACACCCTAATTTTCCACCTGGAAAAGATCATCCATTCCTAAATATCTGTTGATGGATATTTTAACCTTTGTCTAGAAAGTATCTACCAAACTATAGAGAAAAATAAAAAGTAAAATTAATTTAAAAGCATCATTTTTTTTTAATGCAAACAAACCAAATAAGAAAGTTCATATAAAAAGCCCTTCATTACTATAGTTTTCTTGCTTTTTGTCCTTCATAGAGTTTAACTTTTTTATTTTATTTTCAGGCTCTATAATGACCCTGTCTAATAGAAATAGAACTTGGTCACAAATGTGATTTAAAGCATTCTAGTAGAAAAACAAAACAAAAAACAAACAAACACAAAAACAAGATGGCAGCATAGGCGAACACCTAAACTGCTGCCTGGCACAACAATTTCAAAACTACAACTACAAGACAGAACGAACATCATCCAGAAACACAGGAAAGTTGGCTGAGTGGAAATTCTACAACTAGAAGGAAAGAGAGGGGTTCATGGAGACTCAGAGGAGCAGCAAAAAGCTGAAATACAGAGACGCACGCATGGAGAGACCGGGCGGTGGAGTACCTGGCTGGCTTCCTCTGGTGGGAGGGAGACAAGCTTCTCAATGGCACTGAACCCCTTATTCTACGGCACTGAACCCATATACGAGTGAGACTCATACAGGGGGTGGGGGAGGAGTCTGGACAGTGAAAAAGGATGCCCAGAAATTTAGGGAAGCCGTGAAAGGGCAGAGGTCTGGGTGCATGCACGCCACTGTGCCCAGATGATGGATTGCTGAGTGTGCTGCTGGCTTTCTCAAGTGGGAGAGAGACAGAGACTCCCAAAGGCACTACTTCTAACTCCACTAAACCCCAGTTTCAGGCAAGACCCTGGGTACCCAGACTCATACAGGTCCCAGAGTGCAGGGGAGTTGGAAAGGGAGCAGTTTAGAGGCACATGTGCATGTGTGCACAAGATGGCTCCAGCAATTACCGAGAGACACTTGAGACCCAGGGGCAGGGCTGACTGAAAGCCAAGGCTCTCTGAGACTCCACCCATCCAAGCTCAACAGAGAGGCTTTTGCAGTTTTACAAGTCTTGTATCATAAGGCTGATTCCAACACAAAAGTTCTCTTGGCAAAGTGAAAATGTGGAGACATAGGAACAGATCACAAACAAAAGAAATGGGGGAAAACAAATGTCTGGATATAGAGTTCAAAACCATGGTTATAAAGTTTTTCAAGAATTTCCTAGAAAAGATGGATAAATTTAGTGAGACCCAAGAGGAGATGAAAAAGAATCAACCAGAAACTAAACATACACTGACTGAAATAAAAAATATTATACAGAGACCTAACAGCAGACTAGAGGAAGGCAAGAATCAAGTCAAAAATTTAAAATATAAAGAAGCAGAAAACACTCAACTGGAAAAGCAAGAAGAAAAAAGAATCCAAAAATGTGAAGATAGTGTAAGGAGCCTCTGGGACAGCTTCAAGCACACCAATATCAGAATTATGGAGGTGCCAGAAGAAGAGAGAGAGCAAAATACTGAAAACTTATTTGAAGAAATAATGACTGAAAACTTCCTACATCTGGTGAAAGAAATAGACTTACAAATCCAGGAAGCATACAAAATCCCCAATAAAAGGAATCCAAAGAGGACCACACCAAGACACATCATAATTAAAATACCAAGAGCAAAAGACAAAGAGAGAATATTAAAAGCAGCAAGAGAAAAACAGTTCATTGCCTACAAGGGAGCACCCATATGACTGTCAGCTGATTTCTCAACAGAAACAATGCAGGCCAGATGGGAGTGGCAAAAAATATTCAAAGTGATGAATAGCAAGAACCTACAACCAAGAATACTCTACCCAGCAAAGCTATCATTCAGAATTGAAAGAGCTTTACAAATAAGAAAAAGCTAAAGGAATTCATCAACACCAAACCAGTGTTATATGAAATGCTGAAAGGTACTCGAAGAAGAAGAAGAAGAAGAAGAAGAAGAAGAAGAAGAAGAAGAAGA